>JACDOX010000191.1:1249466-1280002 GCA_014549065.1 Cardinalis cardinalis
GCTGTGACTGTCCCCAAAACTGGCACTGCGCTGATGGAGCTGTATCCCCGCTGTGGCTGTCCCCAAAACTGGCACCCACAGCACAGCACGGCGGGAGGACCTGGCAGGTTTTCCTGAGAAACCTCGATCCTGGTCCCCCAAACACGGGAGGGAGGAGAAGGCTGGAGAGGGGAAGGGCAGCAATGACCTCAGCGCTGAACGCTCCATGATAAAGGTTTTTTCTGGGCTTTTCCCGAGCCCCGATTGCCCCCGGGAGAGCGGAGCCGCACAGGGCGCTTTTCATCCCCGCCCGCCCCGCTCCACCTCCCGCGCTCCTGCCTTTCCTCCTTCAAGGAGCGAGAAAGTGAAAATCCTTTGATGCCAGGAGGCGATAGAGAATATTTTCTGCTCCCAAAATAAAGGACACAAATTTCTAAGCATCTCTCCTCCTGGGGCCCTCCCACCTTCCCCATCCCTTGCTCCCTGCTCCTCCCGCCCCCGCTCCCTGCCCAGGTGAACTCCTGGGCAGAACCRCTTGTCATCTTTTCAACAACTCGTTTTTCCCTCGCTCCGAGTCTGCAGGGAGCGGCTCTTAATGTTTACACACCTCCGGCTCCGGGGCGGGAGGTGAAACAATTCCGGCTTTCATTCCATGGAGGGGACCGGGAGTGGAGCAGCCCCGGCCGTGGTACCCACCACAGCGCCGGGATGGCCAAGCTGCTGCTCCCCAGGGCCCCCCGTGCCAGGACACAGCTCCTGCTGCTGGAATGGCTCCTSCTCCGCAGGGGAATGCCCAGCCTGGCTTCTGGCTCGAGGTGATCCTGGACATCACCTGCCCACGGCCCCTGGCACATCCCTGGGTATCTCCCCGCCGTGGAGGGTCCCATCCCTGATATCCCATGGYGGTGCTGGGTGCAAGCTGAGTTTACCACGGCTGGTGCAGGAGCGTGGGCTGCCAGCAGCCCCTTCCTGAGCTGTTTTGTGGTTTTTTAAAGGCTGAGCCCATCCCAGCCATCCTRAGCTCAGGATGTGACCCCACTCCCCTGCAGCTGCAGGGTATAGAGCCCTTGAGCTGGTAACTGGAAAGGAAAACTCTCCCACTCCTCGTGTAGCAGGATTGTCTCCATCCAAAGACTTCTCCTGGGGGCTCTGCTCTGGGAGTTTCAGAGCTGAGGCTGCCCCAGTGCAGTGTCCCCAGGGCCAGCAGGGATGGCACATCCCTGTGTGTGCAGGGCATGTGGCCCACGCCCAGGCTGTGCCTTCTGCTGGTCCTGAGCCCAGGAACATGTCCTTCCCCGTGTCCTTGGTGCCTCCTGAGCCCCACTGAGCACTGCACAGCTCCTGCTGTGGGGGGCTGAGCAGACTGATCAGGTGTGGGGGAGCTGGATGCTGAGAGCCCCCGAGGACCTTCCCACAGAGCCACCACCTTGCTGCAGGTGGAGATGGGGGCACAGAGCCACCAGGAGCAGGGAGCACAGCTGGGAGCTCAGGGATGGCTGAGCAGTGGTGGAGAGGAGGGGGAGAGGACTCAGGGAATGAGATGTCTGTGCCAGACCCCTCCAGGAGTGACCTGAGAGCACCCCTGGCCCTGCAGTGGGTGCTGAGCATTGCCCCTGTGCCCTCTCAGGCCCCACAGACAGCAACAGGCTGGTTCTGGTTGGGCTGCTGCTGCTGCAGCTCCTTTTTTCATTTATCATCTTAGTCCCATCTCTGAGACGTGACAGAAAACACACAGATGAGGGGAAGAAGTAAAGTTTGCTGAGCAGGGTGGGATTTTTGTGCTACTTGGGGGACTGTGTCCTACTTTCTGCTGCTTCTTTCCCTCTCTGACAATGCTCCAAGGGCAAAGCCTCCAAGGACCCCAAGCCCTTGACCTTCTTCGTCAGGCAGAGCTGCTCAGACGCAGCCTCCCCGACGGGCCCGGCTGGCRTCGGAATCAAGGATGTTGATTGCATTCAGATTCTAATTTACTCAACTTGCTACTAGGAAGTCATCAGAAAAGATGGTTTAAAATCATTCAGGGAAAACTCAGAGCATAAAATTTTAATTGCCACCTTGTGAAACGAGGCTCTCCCGGGCTGGCCAAGCCTGGCTGCTGTGCTGGTGTGGATGGAGATGTTCCTCACCAGTTTGGCTGCTGTGGGCAGGAGGATGGAGATGGGGACAATCAGCTGCTGTAGCTGCTGCAGGATTTGATCCCTACAAGCAGTTTTGGGAAAACATTTTGCTGGACACCAGCAGCAGCCCCGGGTCAGGCACTCTGCTCCCATCAACACCCAAACTYTCACCCCTTCAGCAAAACCCTTTAGACATCTGTAAGAGAGCTGCCACCTCCACCTCTGCAGCAGGATTGCATTATTCATGGTAACCTGGTTAATAGAATAATTCTGCTTGGTTTTGACTCAAAATTTCCCATGAACAGCCTCCAGTTTTGGTGATGTAGTTCAAAACAGAGAATAAAACACCTGTGGGGGTGAGGCTCGTCCCTGAGCCTTGGGACCATGGCATGCTGGCTCTCCCTGGGCACACACTCCAGCCATGGAGCCYCCTGGGGTCTGTTTTTGAACAAATTCATGTAAATTCCATCCCAAATAACTTGTGAACATCTCCTTAACCCTCTCTGGTCCTGCACAATGACCTGCACCCCTCAGGCATTGAGGGAACAGGGCGGGTGAGGGTAGATGGAGCCAGAACAGACTCCTCTGCAGAATATCACAAATTTGTGACTGGAAACAGAAAAAAGCCTCTGCCTTCCCTCTCATCCTTCCTCTGAGCAGGTTCCTGGCCTTACACAATCATTTACTTGCTGGAAGAGGCAAATCAAAGACCATTAAGGCGAGCCCAGCAGCAGAGAGGCAGACGTGGTGCTGGAGCGGAGCTTTGCCGGGTGATCCGAGCCTGCTCCCCGCTGCCTCAGGCACCCCTGTCACCTGCCAGTGTCCCCAGGTAGCTCAGAACCCAGAGATCAATAAAGGCACACTGGGGCTGGAGTGTGAGCGTGCCCAGGCCAGCATTGATCCCTCGTCACTGCAGAGAGCAGAGTCTGTAATGGGCTGGGATGAGCCGGGGCTGGCGGATCCTCGAGCAGCTGGAGATCAATAGCTTTCATAAGGCAGACTGAAAAATAGGGGACAGGCCTAATGGCACCAGAGTGCTGGGCTACACTTACACAAGAAAAACAATTTGAGGAGGACAAAATAGCAACATTGATCATGCCACTATTCCCCCATTTTTATCTTTCTTTGGGAAAGTTCTCAGCGAACTCCAGACATCACAAACCTTTACTGGAGCCCCGGTGCAAGCAGAGGCTGCTCGTGGCATTGCTGCTCTTTGCATTCYCAGTGTGTTGTGCTGGGTTTAACTCTTACTTTCATTAGGAAAATTCCCTGGGCAGGSCCCCTCTCCCCCTCCCTGCACTGTCAAACCCTTGGGCTGGAGGGAGGAAGGAGCATCTCCCTCACACAGGGAGAGGGGCAGAGCTGCTCTGCTCTTGTATTACCCTGGTCTGCCCCACACTCTGTGCCCCACCCTCACTGGGACAACTGGTGGGAGTTTTGGGGTTCTCTGTCCCTGCCAGGCAGCCAGAGCTGCCCCAATGGCACCACTGTGGTCACAGGACAGCCCCACAGCAGCTCACAGGAAGAATTATGTGCCCAGGATTAACTCCGTGCTGTTCTTGGCAGCACCTGACCAGATGATTTATCTTGGAATACACCTGCCTCATTTATTTATTTTTTTTTTTTTAGAGATCTGTTCGGCAGTTTTGGGTAAGTTCTGCCAAACAATGCTGGACTGGGGTTTTCAGTGGGATGCACCAAGCAATTCTGAAACCTGGGGCCATATCAGAGTCTGTGGGGAGAGTGTTCAGCTTGTCACGGACTTAATAAAGTTTATTGAGTCTTTGAGCCTTTAGAGTCTGTCTGATCCTTCATCAGGGCTTACAACTAAACTGCCAGGGAAAATAAATTTGCTGCTCAGAGGCAGGTGGTGAGATTGCCATGGATGCTAGGGCAAGGCTGGCAGGAGGGCTGGGCAGAGAGGAGGAGGTGACCACAACGAGAGCTGGGTCACAGCCAGGGAATGTCAGCTTTTAAAGGAACAATTTGCAGAAGCTGCCATGGAAGTTACTGTAAGGTCAAAGTGATAAAGCAGAACACAGTGGTTGGATAAAGCAGTTCAGGAGAGATTTATCTGTCATGGAAGGAAGAATYGTGGCAGGATTTGCTTGGTGGCAGTTCCAGAGAGATGTCCTGAGAATGTGAGGTGCTGGAAAGCCCAGGGWGGCTTCAGCAAGAGAAGAGATCATGGAATCATGGAATCCTAGGATGGGTTGGAAGGAACCTTAGAGCCCATCTCATTCCAGCCATGGGCAGGGACACCTTCCACTAGCCCCGGCTGCTCCAAGCCCYRTCCAACCTGGCCTTGGACACTTCCAGGGATCCAGGAGCAGCCACAGCTTCTCTGGGCACCCTGTGCCAGGGTTTTACACCCTCATTTTAAAAATATACCCAATCTGACTGGATCCTCCTTCAGTTTAAACCCATCACCCTTGTCCTATCAGACCCTGCTTCAGTCATGGCTGAGAACAACAGAGGGGGACAAACCCAACCCTCACCCTGCCTGCAGCATCATGYGGTGTTTCCCTGGACCTGGGGCTCTGTGCTGGTGTTTTGTGGGGTGCACAGCTGCTCTGGAACACTGCTCCCAGAATCCTGAGGCAGGAGGGCACTGCCAGAGCTGTCCTGAGCCAACCTCTGCATCAGTCTCCTCATGGAGCAACCCTGGGAGAATCCTTGGAGACTGAAAATCACCCAGGCAAAAAACCCTTGTGAAATGTCTCCTTTCCATCACTTCAATCCCATCCACTCCACAGAGCCACAGGAAAAAAAGGGCCCATCTGTTTGGAATTTGCTTTGAAAAGGAAACCCAACCCTCTGGGACAGCATCTCCCAGCGCCTGCTCCTCATCCGCTGATCTCTGCAACCTTGGCACACAGAGCATCTCAGCAACCATTTCTCAGCACACCCGAGTGCAGGAGAGAGCCTGATTTACAATTATCCTTCAGTTACAAAGGTAATTTTAACTGGGATTAGCTGATCCTGTAAAGTAATTGAAGCCAGGAGGTCTGGGGCTGCTGCGCTGTTATTATCACCAGATGCCATCGCAGAAACAAAGGGTGAGGGCTGTCTCCAAAAGAGCTTCTCAAAACCTCCCAATTCCATCTCTCCAGGTAGGAAGGGAGGGTGAAATCTGACAGGCARGGAGAGGGGGAGAGAAGTGTAGGGATGAATGAGCAGAGATCCTAAATGGATCAGGATGGACAAAGGGAAGGCAGTGAGGAAAAGGGCTGCTCGTGGGCTGAGCTCCTRCCCAGGGACCTCTCTGCAGCCTGCTCCGTGCCCAGGGAAGGGCTGGCTCTTCCAGAAGGCTCTAATTATCCCTTCTTTGAGATAAAGAAACCATCCTGCAATTAAACAAAGGAACAGCCCCTACCCTCACCCTCTTGGGATACTTTGATACATTCGCAAATGCTGCAGCTGCATTTGGGGTCACCAGCCCAGCTGGCACCCCTGGCCCTCTCTGCCAGCTCTCCCCAAATCAGGAGCCCTCAGGGGCTCCCGGGACACTGGTGCTGCTGTTCCAGCTCTGCTTGGAGTGGGGCTGCTCATCTGGCACCGGCCCCAGTGTGTCCCTGCAGTGAGCACTGGGTTGTGCAGGAGTTCATTTAATTGCTTGGAGGGTTTTGGGCTCCTCTGAGAAATCACCAGATCCCATGGGTGGTGGTTGGTGGGAGCAGGAGCACGGGCAGGAGCGKGAGAGCACAGAGGGAAGGGCTGGGAGCTGCCTCAGCCTCCCCCTGCAGCACCCTGGGCACAGCAGGATCCAGCTCCAGCCTGGCAGAGCCAATCCCAGCACAAGGGACCCTCCAGCCTGGCAGAGCCATCCCAGGGCACATCCCAGGGCACATCCCAGGACCCATGGGAACATCTGACTGGAGCAGCTGGGCTCTCTGACAGGGCCTTGACTGGCACCTGCTGCTTGGATTGCCCAAAGTGCCCCCCTGTGGCACCACCTGGGTGGCATTGCTGCCACACCTGAGGGTGGCATTGCTGCCACACCTGAGGGTGGTTTAGCTAAAGTGCCTTCAGCTGCCACACACCCCCAGTGCAAAGTGGGACCAAGGCTCTGCTCTCGCTAATGAGAGCCCAAGGTGTGTTCAAGTGAAACATTTCTGCTCGTTCAACAAAACAAAGGAAGTTTTAGGACAGTTCAAGTGCAATTGAAGCCGTCATGTCACAGATGTGGGGGACAATCCTGTGTAATCAGATTACAGCAATTCCCTGACAGGACCAGATCKGATCCTAAACTACACGTCAAGGTCGCTTCAACTCCACACCAGAGGGAGAAAAACCCCAAACACAATCAGGAAGAAATCACAATAAAAAAGGAATTGCTTCTGCTGGGATTGCAACCAGCAGCGATCGCTGTGATTTGCACTAATCAAGGCCAGCCCGGCCCCGTCTGCTGGAATTATCTCTCCCACTAATCCCCAATGTGTTTCCTATTTGGGCTCTTCTGGGCTTCCCTGTGGAGCAGCCTGGGTGAGCCCCTGGTGGAACTGGCAGGGCTGGAGCTCTCCKTCCCAGAGGAGCACCTGGGAGCACTCCACGGGCCCTGGGGCTCTGGAGAAGGGTGCACAGCCCACTCAGACCTCAAATCCAGGAGCTCCAACCCAGCATGAGCTGGAGGCAGAAGCAGACTTCCTGCAAAAGATAAACTTCCCCACTGCACCCTGTGCCCCAGGGGAGGCAGTGCCAGGACAGTGGGCAGGGRACTGTTCTTTTTTTCTGTGAAAAGCTGGCAGATACAGGACCCACCAGCACAGAGCTCTCCAAGGGCACTCAGTGCATCCAGTACAACCCTTTGGCCAAAAACCCCAAATGAATCAGGTAAGACCAATCTGAGATGAATTGAAGTGTGATCCATTCACCAGCAGAGTGTGAGTGATGTCCACAGCCAGATTCACTGASTAAACTCTCCATCATGGAGTATTCATTCATCTCAGCTGCTTATGAGGAAAGAGTAGAAAGCTAAAAATGTTCCAGTGCCAATTATTTATTGAAGGGATGTTCTCCTTGGCAGGCTCAGAACACTCAAGCACAGTGTTTATCCTGCCTTCCTTGGGAGAGGCTGGATCAGCAGAAATGGGGAAAAGCTCTGCTGAATTTCCCTGTGTAAAGTTTCACCACCTTTATTCATAGCTCCACTGCTTTTGGGCCATTCTGGACAATATTTCTTCCTTTTCAGTGTTTACACCCTTCAGATATTCCTAGACAGCCATTATATTCCCTGTTAGTCTTCTCTGGGCCTGGCTGTATTTCCTTATTTTAATCTTTCCCCATCATCAATCCCTCCTGCCCCTTCATCATCTGTGCCTCTCTTCCCTGAATTCCTTCTGATTTGTCGACATCACTCTTGTTTATGAYTCCGAGATCTCATTTAGCATTTGATTTCTGCCAAAAATAAAATTGAGCTTGATTGTTTTCGCTGATGACTGAAGGAGACATGAATTGTTGCTTGGAAAACAGTCCTTGAGACAGCAATATGTGAGGGAGGGAAAAGCAAGGCAGCTCCATCAGGCAGACAAACACCCAGATAATGTCGGCTCTGGCTCGATTGGATCTTGGGAGCTGGGACGTGCTGACAGTAATAGTCCCCACTATTGGAGTGTTTAGCTTTTAAACAGAAATGGGAGTTATAACTCAGGCCCCGGCATAAATCACCAGGCCAGGAAAATCTCTCAGATATGGGCCTGCACAATAAACTGGGCTGAAATTCCTCATCCTTGAGGAAAGGAGCAAAATCGCAGCTTCCTTCATGTGGGAAAGTGGGAGGGGTTGAGTCAGATGCAGCAGTTTGGTCACTGAGACCTTCAGCTGGGAAAGTCACACAGGGTTTTGGCAGGGAACGTCTGAACTGCCACAGGGCTGGGGAAAAGAGTGGTGAAGGGCAAATTGAGACTGCAGAGGGATCTTCATCCAGGGAGGGACATCCAGCCTGGCCACTGGGACTGGCACTCACTGCCACACCTCTCAGGGCTGCCCATGGACAGGTGTCAGCCTGCACCTGTACCTGCATCTACGCCTTCATCTGCACCTACACCTGTCCCTGCCTCTGCACCTGCACCTGGATGGAGCTGTGGGGCGGTGCTGCAGGGCCTCCATCATTTCTGGCCACAGGTGATGCCATTTCTGYCTCCAAATGCTGGTTTAGGGACCTGGTGTTGCTCATCTGGATGACCAAAAGCTGGGTGGCTCCAGCCYGTGACTCTTCCAGGTGTCTCCTCGTGGCTTCCCTGAGGAGGACCGAGCTCCCTGCCAGTCCCACCAGCGGCTGGCACTGTCCCCTGGGATCACTTCAGCCCCCACTGGGACAGTGCTGCTCCACACATGGCATCACAGAAGGCTTGGGGTTGGRAGGGACTTCATCTAGTTAGAGTATTCCGTGATTCCATGGTTTTACTCCGCTGGGAAGTCACGGTGTGTCCGTGCCCTGGGCACCCCCGGGCAGTGTGGGTCGGGCAGGGGACAGGGAGCAGCAGTGACCCTCCTGTATCCATGGATGCAGCTGCTGGGGCTGGGGAGCAGCACCGCAGGAAAGGGCTGCAGTGGGAATACTGTCCCCACAGTGGAGCACATGAAAACCCCCCGGATAGCTGAGATCCACATAAACCCAGTGAGCAGGTGGGGCTGCTTTCCCCTGGGAGCAGCTACCTTCCAGGGAGACCCCAACAGAGGATCTGTATCTCCGGGGRATTTCCATTTAAATGCTCCTCGGCACAATCCCCTTAAAAGGCTGCTGATGACTCGTGGAAAGCTTTGGAAAACATGCTAATTACTGGSAAACAATGCTGCATCTCCATGGCTAGAGACCCTCTGGTTCCCTCCCTCCCTTCCCGGGGAGGCATTTCCATGAGAAGGGCAGCTTTGTCTCCGCGGACTGTTCGTGCTGCTTATCCCTGCACCTGAAGGCAGGCTCCRAAGTGTGGGATCCCTCAAGGCATCTCCACAGCAACCCCGTTCCCTCCCCCGAGCAGGGCTGGGACAGGGAGCTCCTGTCACCCCCGGGAGTGGGACAATGAGGGACGGGATTCATCGGCGTTATTGCTATGCACGGCGTGCGCTGCAGCAGCGTCCCAAAGCTCCCGGCAGGAYCAGGTACCCTGTGTGCTGGGAGTGTGTAAAACCGCTGTCAGACACAGCCCCTGCTTCTGCAAGCTCCGCTGGTTTCTCCAGGAACACGTGTTTGTTCCAGCAGAGGGGAGGACCCCGGGTGGCTCTTTGCTGTCGCCTCCCACCGAGGGCTCTGCTCCAGCGGGAGCGTCAGCTCGGGAATCAGCTCCCTGCGCCGTGGAAGAAGCCGTGGTACTTCTTGGCTTCATTTCTGTTGGGTTTGTTTTGCTGTGGCAGAACTGGGATGGGATTTCATCCCTTCCCATGGGCAGCGGTGGCCTTTGGCGGGGGGATGAAATAGCACAAACTTCGCCAGCAGAAGTCAAGAAAAATGTCAGAAAGAATTTGGGCCATCTTGCAAGGACTAATGATCCCTCCTGATGAGAAGGGAAGGGGAGAAGACCCTGGTTTTATRTATAACCCAAATACCTGTAAGGAAAACCCTAATTCTGTGTGTCTGTGCCCCATCTGCTCCTTGTGCCGGTGTCAGAGCCTTCCTTCGCCCAGGCTTTTGGAGACTGCCCCATGAATTATGATCCTAAATAGTTCACTGKGGTAGGGATGTACAGAGACATTCCAGGTTTGCTCAGGAGCACTTGGATACTCTCCTACTGCTCAGGGGGACAGGGACAAAGCGATGGAAGCGGAGGGAGCTGTGCAGGGAGATAGCGGCAGGGCTGAGCCGCACTGCGGGAACACGGAGCGTTCCCATCGGCCAGGGGACAGCCAGGAACACACTCAGCAGCTCCAAGATGGCAACAAAGCAGAGGGATGGCAGCAGCTCCAGTCCCTGAGCTGGCAGCAGGCAGCCCAGGCTGGCAGAGCCGTCCCTGCAGCAGGTGCAGTGCCAGGCGTGGCTGCGAACAGGGAGTGGGAYGTGCCCGGGACATCCATTACCCAGGCCGGGACAGGCTTCAGGAGGAAACAATCCCATGAACGCTCACTTCCCCACCCCCAAATTCCTCCTTTTTCCTAGAGAGGCAAGACCAACACGGCTCTTTGCATCCGAGCAAGGGATTAGCCGTCCACGGTGCCTCAATGCAGGCTGGAAGCCTTCCAGGAAGTCAGCACCCTGGCGCTGCCTCTCCCTCTAAATGCTTTGGCTTCCTGCAGGAAAATGAAATCCATTAACAAGTTCCACCCCTGCTCGGAATTCAAGGCTAGAGCTGTCAATGCTTTGGGAAGGAGCTAAATGGGGGGATTTCCATAACAATCAGCAGCTACAGCATTAATCCATAGTCATATTAACCTGGGATGACAAGGACACGTCTGGCTGTTGTCTCTAATGTAATCTGCCATTGTGCCCGGCCCCGCTGAGCCCGGCTTTGTGCCGGGCCTGGGATGGGAGCAGCTCCACTCCCTRGGTCCGGCCACAGCTCAGAAACGAGAGAGAGAGAGGGATACAGACAGGGGAAAGCATTGCTCTGTGTGTGTGTATGTGTGTGTGTGCTCACAGTCTCTCCCTGTGCCCTTGTGCCCCAGGCTCTGTGCCCTGTGCTGGTGTTGGGCCTTTGTGAGGTGTCAAACACACGTGGTAAAACGAGGGAAATGGCAGAAATTCCGGTGTGGGATTCGGGCTCTGGGAGGGAATGTGTGGATGTAGCACTGGGTGGGTGTGTTGGGTGCTCAGYGTGTTGTGGCTCTGTCCCTGTGGATCTGCTGGCGCAGGGATGCTGCCATGCCAGGCACTCACAGGAGGTGCTGGTGACAGTCCTGGTGGTGCCAGGGCAGCTCAGGGGGATGGAGAAGGCATCAGGCACCTCTGCTCCTTTACAGCGCTGCCAGCACATTCCCTGCAGGGCTGGGCAGCCCCCACTGACCCTTCCCTTCACCTCTTTTTGCTGTATTTGCCTTCCTAGAAGCAGCACCTTCTGTGGAAGGAGCTGCAGTTCTGGGGCATCCCACCCCAAATGAGCCTCATTTCTGGCCTTTCTCTTTTCAAAAACCTTCCAATCCATTCCATGATTTCTGTATTACTATTTACTTCTGTTGTAAAGGGGGTGGAAATYGGAAACTCTGATTCACCAGGATCCTTGCACAGAAACTTCACACGCTGGAACAATTAATTATCCATTAAACCCTTTGTCTGTGTCATTGCATTGTTCCAGGCTCCCATTGAAGCCCCTCAGCGAGGCTGCCAGCTTGCAAGTGTGGTTAATCAGCTAACGAGCTTAGAAATACAATAGACACAGCAACACRGTGCTCTCCGAGAGCCACCATGCCCAAGGGTCTCCAGCCACTCCAGAAAACAGGGAATTAGCCATGGTTTGGCCCCAGTGTGGGCCAGCAGAGCTGAGTGAGACACGGTGCTTGGAGATGTGACATTAAAAACTTCTACCAGCTCCAGCATCATGGAATCATGGAATGGTTTGGGTTGGAAAACCKGTCTTGTTCCACCCCTTGCCATGATCRGGGACACCTTCCRCTATCCCAGGYTGTTCCGAGCCCTGTCCAACCCAGCSTTGAACATTTCCAGGAACRGGGAGTCCACAACATCCTTGGGCCACCAATGTCTCAGGGCTTCAGGGATGCAGGGAGTGATGGGGACACGCTGGTGGCCAGGTCACRCTGGGCAATGGGGACAGCGCCCAAGAGCGCAACAGCTTCAGGGCAGCACTGCAGCATGAGGTGGATTTAATGGGGAAAAACTGCTGAGAAACTGGGAAAATTTCAGCTTAGCTGAGGTTAGAGGTAACGCTTGTGTCTGGAAAGTTGTTGCTGTGTGGATGAAGTTCTGGGAAAGCGGCATTGGAAGGATGCAGGTGGAGGCATGAGATCTTTGAGGATGCCTTTAATGACAGAAATTTTGTCTCCGTTGTATTTAGGCCTTAATTACAGCAGCCATAAAGGTGTTTATTTCCTGGCGACGAACGGCGGGCCAAGGAGAGAACTCTCTCATCAGCTCTTACAAGTTTCAATTACTTTTTCTCAATTATGTTTATGTTTTCCTTGCAGCTTTCGGGAACAGCCCGTGGGCAGAGGCACAGTTCCCAGGAGGACRGAGAAGGTCAGGAGACAAAGCCACAGAGGCTGGAGAGCTTTGGCCAAGGTCAAAGCGGACAAARTCCAGAAATTTAATTGCAAAGGTGGATGAAGGAGCTTTTAGATGACCGTCAGTCAAAGCTGGAGCTTTCAGGGCAGTTTTTTAGTCCTGTCTCTCACTGGCCTTCCTGTGCCAACCTCCTCATGGCCTTTGTGTGCCCATGGGACACTTCTTTGCTATGTCTGGGACATGTGTGGCTGTGTCTGTCATGGGCAAAGGCTGCTAGAAAAGGCTCTGCTTCCCTTTCCCTTTAACACAGCCATGGCCATGAGTTCCTCACAGGCTCTGGAACAACGAACAATGAGTGATAAAACTCCAGAAAYCACTCCCAGGTTTAGTCTCCCAAAGTTGAAATTTTTCCATGACTATGCCACAAACCCCCCCAGCCTCAAAGCCCTGGAGAGCAGCAGAGATAAGAGCAGCTATCAGCTTGGAGAGGCTCAGGAAGATAAGCATCTTGCTTTGGAACAGCTGATAAAGCTGCAGGCTGGGAGAAATCTATGAATCTATTCCAGAGCATGGGAGTGAGGGAGCCTGGGCAGGGAATGTCTCTTTGGAGAGGGGCTGTGGATGTCCTGCAGTGTCAGTCACCTGTGCAAGACRCCTCCCCTCGTGCTGAATCCTTGTTCCTGCCCTTCCCCTGGATGGAGCACAAGGAGCTCACAGCTCTGCCCCTCACCCCCTCCAGTCCTGTCCCTGCTCTGGGTTTTCCCTCTCTCTGCTCTCCCAGGAGTGCTCTGTGTGTAAAAGTCATATYTGGGAGGAAACAACAGTGAAATGGCCTCAAGCTGCACCAGGGGAGGTTTAGATTGGACATCAGGAAGAGTTTCTTCACAATAAGTGATGCAAGGCATTGAACAGGCTGTCCAGGGCAGTGGGGGAGGTGAACCATCCCTGGAAGTGTTCAGAAACTCTGGATGTGGCACTGGAGGACATGGTTTAATGGTGAACCTGGTGGGGTTAAGTTGATGATTGGACTTAATGATCTTAAAGGCCTTAGTGATTCCATGATTCTCTTCTATGATGTCACTGGTTTCCTTCTCCTGGGATTCCCTCCTATTCCTGCCACAGAGGGTCCTAATCCATTCCACATCTCCATTTGAAAGCTGCAGGGCAAAGAACTAAAAATATCCTTCCCTTTGCCCCGCAGAGGGAGAGCCTTGGAGGCTGCTGAGATCCCAGCCRAGTCCTGGGAACACAACACAGAGAGTGAGGGAAACTCTGGCATTCCTGGTGCTCCACTGCCCCCAGCCCAGGGCCATCGATGCCACCAGGTCCTGGGGCTGTGCGAGATCTTGGCACTGGGAGTGACAGCCCTGCCTGGATGGATAAAGGAGCAAAAATGGGAACATTACCAGCTCCAGTACAGTTATTCCTGTTTCCTTCCCCAGACGGCTCCCGAGGCTTGGGCACAGCTGTGTTACTGCACAGGTGAGAACAGGAGAGCGGCAAAAATTCCTGCCGGGACACAGGAGTGCCTCAGACTCTTACCCAGTGCCATTCCTATTCCAGTTTGTCTCTGGGGCAAAGCCCGGAGGTTCCCAAGCCCCCTCCTGCCCGGGGGTTGGTGTTCCCAGGTCCCCAGGCAGGAGCACAGAGCCCTGGAGGGGATTTGCTGACTCTGGGAGCGTTTAGTGCCGATGGCTCAGCGCTGCTCATTAAAGGGAGAAGGAACCCGTCCCCCACCCCTCCCCCTTTTCCAGGCCAGGTGGAGACATGATTTATTGCGCTCTTTAGTCATTATTCTCAGTTACCCAATTATGTTTTTTAAAGTTAAAAATGCAAGAACTTTGTTGCGGCTGCATCTGGGGATTCTGCAGCATCTGGAAGATGGTTAGGAAAATAAAACCCGGAGGAAACCAAAGAACAACAACACCAGCAGCTTCTTGAGTGCTACCTGGCAGCGATGTCCCCACCGGGTCAGGGGGTGACAGRGCTCCCCAGGCCTTGACCCCGGGCTTGGCAGAGCCAAGTGGGGCTGGCACCAGGCAGGGCAGTGCCAGGATCTGGGGCATTTGGTCCTACTTAGCAAAACCTGCTCCTGCCTAAACCCAGAACAATCAGCAGGGAGGGCTCAGCACGACACAGATAAGGCTGCGGTGCTGCTGACTCAGCACTTCCCCTCACTGGCTCCTCGAGCACTGCCACGGTGGGTTTGGAATCTCTGGATCGTCAGGGCTGGAAAAGCCCTCTGAGACCATCGACTCCAGATGTTCCAAAGCCACCACTAAGCCATGTCCCCAGGTGCTCCTTCTATGTGTCTGTTAAATCTCCCCAGGGATGGGAATTCCACTGCCCTGGGCAGCTGTGCCAGGGTTGGACACCACTTAGGGGGAAGAATTTTCCCTTAATATCCAATTAAACCTCCCCTGGAGCMACTTGAGGCCATTTCCTCTTGTCCTGTCTTGCCCTTGCCTGGAAGGACAGCAGACCTTGGGATGGCTGAAGGCTGCAGAGCCTCCARCTTCCCACCATGTCCCATCTGCTTCAGGAGCCCTGCCTTGGAGCAGCAGCTCCCAAAGGAGGATGCTCCTAAAATCCAGGGAATTCATTACAGAGTCCCAGGTGATGTTAAGGTCTGGAGGGAGGGTAACAGCACTGATTTACTCCTGTTGGCAGTTTTGCCTCTCCTCTCCCCATGTGCAGCACGTGGCATTCCTGCTGCTCAGGCATTCCTTAGGTGCAGGGTTATTTTTGCCTGTTTGCTGATGCTCAGATTCCTCCCTGCCCGTTTCCAGGTCAGGTCCCAGCGCACCTGGAGCTCCCCACCCCTTCCCTGCTCTTTCATCTCCCCAACCCACTTCCTACCTGCCTCCTCTTGGGATCTCTCCCCCTTGGCTTCCCCTCAGAGGGCTGCAAGGGGGGCAGAGCCCCCCGAGACTCCCAGTGCCTTCAGCACCTTTTCCAGCATCCCTGCACCACCCACTGCCCAGATTGGTCCTTTCCATGCCAGCACTCCAGATTTCCACAGGGTCCCTTGCCAGCACGGSGCTCTGGTTAAAGATCACCTCAGATGAACAGTCTGGGGCACATGGAAATGGTTTTTTTCTCCCCAGTTTGGTGCCTCCCCCAGCTCTCTGCTCTGCTTCCCTGTCATCGCCCCAGTGAGCTGAAAATGTCACCRCTGCCACCACAACCACGTGTGCCTGCAGAGCCCAACGAGGCACTTAATTAGGATGGGGAAGAGATGGCTTTTTCCTGCCTGACCACATCCCACCCCTGAGTCAGTGGCTGCCCAGAGCCATCGATAAGCTCAGTGTCCTGGTTCACAGCCTCTTTGCAATTACAAATGGAGAAAACATAAAGAAAAGAACCTTAAATCATCTAAATTAAAGCTCTGAGAACTGTGCAGTTCCACTGCCTCAGCTTAAACAATCACAGCACCACAGCTCTTCCTTCAGCCCTGATGAGGAGTTTGGGCAGGGTTCCATTTCTAGGACAAGGGGGGGATGGTTTTAAATTAAAAGGTTTATTTAGGTCACATACAGGGAAGATATTTTTTACAGTGAGGGTGAAGAGGCCCTGGCAGGGTGCCCAGAGAAGCTGTGGCTGCCCCTGGACCCCTGGAAGTGTCCCAGGCCAGGCTGGATGGAGCTTGGAGGCACCTGGGACAGTGGAAGGTGTCCCTGCCCTTGGTAGGGGTGGCACTGGATGACCATGAAGGTCCTTTCCAACCCAAACTGTTCTCTGAACTCCCCAGCCAGTGCCCTGGAGATGCAGACACAAGAACACTCTACTTCAGGCCACAAGAGCTGCCTGCTCTGCCTGTCTCTTCTCCAGCATCCCAGAACCACTTCTCCCTGGCAGAGAAGTGAGAAATGACTTCAATAAAGTCAAGTCTCAACCCCTCTTTAAACATATTTCAAACCCAGGAGTGTTTATTTCCCTCACTGGAAGGACCAGGCATTCTTCTGACTGGTCACACACCCTTGGTGACTGGCAGCACAAGGCCTGACCTTAATCCAGGACAGTTCCCACCTCTGGAATCCTCAGGTAGTGATGCAACCATCCTTTACTCATTCCCTAATTACCTCATTACCCCTGGAAAAGAGGGAGAGCCTGTCCTTTCAGGAACAATTCTGAGGGGATTCTCCATTTCAGGCCTTTTCCCTCAATGTGACAATTCCTGCTGCACGGGGTGTTCAGGTGCTGTTTGTGCAGGAGCAGAGCCCTTCATTATGCTGATGGCTCAGTGAGAGACAAGGGATTGCCAAGGAAACAGGGCTTTGCAGTGACATCCCAGGTGGTGATGCTCACATTTTGGGAGAAGTGGGGGCTCACTCGGGGCTGGGGCACCCCTGGCACGTGCAGGGATGGGACAGCTCTGAGCCTGATGTCTCCTGGCTTCCCACCACACAAACAAACCTCCAAAATGAATTCCTGCACTTTTGACTGGTATTTTAATTCATTTGCACTACAGGATTTGGTTTGGGGGATTTTGGGGGTGCTGAGCATCAGGAGGTGGGGGGTCCCCAAGGGTCTCCTTTTGGGGTAGAGCCATTGGTGGAGGCAGGAACAGGGACCAAGGATTTTGCAGTTACYCAAAAACATCTGATGACACAAAGTGAGAGAGGAGAGGGGTGGCTCAGRGGCTTGGAGAGGAGTGCTGGCATTGAATCCAGCAGGAGCAAATCAGGAATGAATGTCAGGGAACAAATTAAAATGGTTCTTGTTGAACCTTGTCTGGTTGAGCCTTGTCTTCCAATGGCTCTTGTTGAACCAGAATGGATTCCCAAATGGATTGGGGATAAATTGTGCCATGGGCTGCCATGGACAATAGGGGATGATTTACCAGAGGGTTCAGGCTGGCCTGGTTAAAGTCCATGCCCTGGACACCTCTTTGGGACCTGGAGATGACTCTGGTGTCCCCAGGCATGTCCCTGTGGCTTGGCTCAGCTCAGCACAGCTTGGCGTGGCTCAGTTTCTGTTTTCTAGGAAAAACAAGCAGGAAAAATGAGAAATGCTTARAAAAAAACTGGAGAAGGAAATGGGRTGGGGGGGAAACAGAAGCTTGTCACTTGTTAGGAAAAACCCAAAATAAACAAGACGCCATCCAGGCTCTTCAAACCAGAAATGTGACCTAATTTTCCTTTCCAGGGATGAGCCAACTCCCTCCCCCCAGCAAGAGCTCCCTGCCCAGCCCCAACCACCCAGCCAGGAGCCCCAGGACCCCCAGTGCCCCCTGCCCCAGGCTGGGCCCTGCAGCACCCTGTGCACAGGCAGGGATTGGTGCCCGGGGAGGGCCAAAGGGCACTGCAGGAAAAACATCAACAACTGAAACAATCACAGCTGAAAACATCAACAACTGAAAGCATCAACAGCTAAAAACATTCACAATGAAAACATCAACAACTGAAAACATCAACAACTGAAATCACTGAATGATGCTGAGTCCCTTAATGGCAAGTCCAGGGAAGTGGTGGCTGTGGGCCACAGGTGAATCAGAGAATCAGGGTTTGGGTAGGAAGGGACCTTAAATCCCATCCAGTCCCACCCATGCCATGGACAGGGACACCTTCCCCTATCCCAGGTTGCTCCAAGCCCTGTCCAGCCTGGCCTTGGACGCTTCCAGGGATCCAGGGGCAGCCACAGCTTCTCTGGGSACCCTGTGCCAGGGCCTGCCCACCCTCACAGGGAAGAATTCCTTCCCAATATCCATCTAACCCTGCCCTCTGGGAAGCCATTCCCCCTTGCCCTGTTCCTCCAGGCCTTGTCCGGGTTGATTTGGGCTCTGCTGKTGGGGAAGCTGCCTGTTGTGGCCATGGGAGGTGACAGGGCTGTCCTGACCCTGCTGCCACAGGTGAGTGTGGGGCTGTCAGAGGTTCCCACCCCTCTGCACAGCACCTGGAATATCTGTGGATTATTTCTCCTCAGAACAAGGAGTGCACGTAGTAATTGTATCGAAGCGTGCAAATAGCAGAACAAACAAAATCCTCAACTTGATAGGAGCAGGGGTTGTTGTAGCTAGGAAAAAAAATGATCAAAAACATGTCACACAGGAAAAAGGGTTTCCATTCACAAAGAAATCATTATGGTTAATTTAATTCATTGTAGCATTTAATATAAAAAAGCTTTTCTACAGAGACTGGGAAAAAAGCCAACATTTATATATAAATGGGTTTTATTTTAAAAGCTAATGCAGTGGGCAGGATGCTTCAGGGTTATTTTCTCTCCCTCTTTCTTTCAGCGCATATGCAAAGCTGGTATTGTATCCAAAAAACAAGGAATTTGCTGCTATCTAAAGTTTACAAATTGCTTTTTTTCAAAAGCACCATTTCATATCCCTTAGAAATGGAAATGACAGGGTTTTATCTCCCGACTGCCTTTCTCTCTGCTTTTTTAAAGTTACTTATATTAGTGTCCAAGGTACTGATTTGCAAAATGGGCTGTGAATATTCTGCCACTGCCGTCCCTGGGAATGCCTGACATCTCTTACAGGGATGCATTTTCCAAAGCTGCTAACCTGGGTGTGCCCCTGGAGCTGCCCTCAGAGCTTGGAAGGAGAATCAGCTGTGTTTGTGCAGGGGACAGATGGCTCCTGARCGACTGGTCTGATCAAATACCTTCAGCCAGGGAATTGCAGGGCAAGGAAACATATGGCACATCCCACGGGCAGGGACACAGCTCCCAGGGCTGGGAGTGTGTGTGGCACTGTGCCCTGGGTCACACACAGAGAGGAGAGTGCTGGGACAGGGCTCAGGGCGGGCAGGTGGCACCCACCTGGTGCAGGGCAGAGCCACCTCTCCCCCAGCCATTCCCAGGGCCCCGTGCTCCCACAGTCTCCTGGTGATCCGTGGATGCAGAGCCTCTGTCTGCAGTGGTATGAGCTGTGCCACCCTGCCTGCCTTTCCCACTTTCTACCCTGCTTTTCCCTTGCTGCCACTTCATCCTGTTATTTCCATGTCCATAATCATGGAATCACRGAATGGGTTGGGGTGAGAGGAACTTAAAACTCATCTTGTTCCAACACCTACCATCCACCAGGTTGCTCCAGGTTCTGTCCAGCCTGGCCTGGAACCCCTCTGCTTCAGCCTCCTCTTGTGTGTTTGAGGAGMACCATCTCATCCCCCTTGGATCTGTCTTCTCCAGGCTAAACTCACTCCAGGCTTTCAGCTCCAGACCCTTCCTTGCTCCTTCCTTGGCACTGCCTGCACCTGGCACAGATAGGAACTCAACCTGAAAAGGTCCTTGCCACCTCTGCACATCCTGCCAGGGCAGGATCCTGGCTGGGTTTTTATTTCCCTTCCCTTCCTCTAAGATATCCCTTCAGGGATTCTCAGACTATTCACCAATAACAACAAACACAGCCACATCACATGTGTGGAGCAGGGAGAATTACCCCACTGTGGTGGAGCAGCTCAGCAGAAACCCAAGCACAGCAAGGTGAAGCACCTTGCCCAAGGTCATCCAGGAGTGGGGAATGCCAGCCAGGGCACTCCCCAAAACCCCACGCTTTCACAGACACCTCCACAAAGCCATTTCCTTTGTAAAATGCCAACTGCTATTAAATTCCTGGACTTYTTAGCCCTGGAATTGCATCCATTACCCTCTCCCAGTGCTCGGGGCTCTGTTCTGGCTGTATCAGCTGGCAGGACACCCTTGTCCTGGGGAAGCATCTGCACCAGGCCAGTGCTGATTTCTGAGGGGTTCAGGCTCCACCTGAGCACCTGCTCCTCAGGCCTGGGCTTGTTCCTGCTGCTGTCCAGCCACCCTGGCCAGGAGCTTCAAAGCAGGCAGGATGGGCCCTCTTCCAAAGGCTTGGAATGCAAAGTTTGGGAAGCGTGCTGGAACCGCTACGTCTGTACCACATCTCTGATTTATTACCCCCGCTGTCTGTTGCTGCTCAGGAGCGCAGTTCCTGTTCAGACCTTTGCTTTTCCATGCCAGTAGCTTTAGCTTTTCAGCAGGAAAGCTTTCTCCCTGGATTATGCAAATACTCTGTGCATTGTCGTTCCCTGTTTGCGTTACGTTCACCTCCCCTTTGCTTTGATTAATGCTCCCTCTCCCCCACATGCTTGCTCCAATATGTTTGTTTTAGGGATGGGCAAATGAGCTGGGAATAAGAAAAATGGAACTGAACCTTCACCCAAAACTTGAAGTGGGTGGTTTGGAAAAGAAACCCACAACAGAATGAATAAGGCTTTGAACCACACAAATAGTTCCCTTGTTGGTGCAGCAGAGACAGTCTGGGCCCCAAAATGATGAAATGCTGTGTCCTCTGCAGTTTCCAGCAGCTCTCCGTTTGCTCCCAGCAGCTCTTGCTCCCAGGCAGGCTCTTGCAGAGGGATCAGGGGGAGGGGAGTGCAACCAGCCCCGGATGCTGCTGTGGGATYAAGCCCCCAAGAGCTGCTCTGAGCTCTGTGCGTGGCCCAGCCCCAGGATGTGATGTGGRAGCTCACACTGCCGTGGCCAGGCTGCCCAGGGAATGCCAAAACTGCTCCASAGAGTCTCTTGGGACCACAGAATCCCAGAGTCAGTGGGGTTGGGAGAGCTCTCTGAGAYCATTGAGTTCAACCTGTGCCCCATCTCCATCTTGTCACCAGCCCAGAGCTCTGAGTGCCACCTCCAGTCCTTCCTTGGGCACCTCCAGGGATGGGGACTCCAAACCTCCCTGGGCAGCCCCTTCCAAAACTGGAAGGGGCAAACCTAGATACCTGAATCAGCTTGGGAAAACCCCTTTGGAGCCCTCTRTAGAGCAGGACTGCCAAGATGCAGAGAGCTGAGACAGGGCTCCAGGGTGTCCTGGTGCCAGGCACAGGGGGATGGCGCCCTTGCAAGGACAGGGAGCTCGGATGAGCTGGTGGGGCCTCACTGCTGTTCAAAGGGATGAGAACCCTCTGTCCCTTGTGGGGCTGAGTGTGGAGCCCGTGGCTGGGGCCAGCACTGTCATGGCTGAGCTGGAGGGACACGCCAAGGTTTGGGGACTGCAGGCACAGGGCCAAAGTGCCAGTCACAGCTCCCGCTCCCATCACGCCGGGGTTTGTTTGGGAGAACCTGTCAGAGCCTGGCAGGTTTCCCACCGCTGATGAAAGGAGGGAGGATGTCTGAAAGCTTCACAAGGTGATACAGCCATTAAGGCAGCGTGACAGACCCGCACAGAGGCACGGAAAGCCAGCAGAGATTGGCAGCTCTGGGGCCGGGAACCAAACAAGAGCTGCGGAATCAGCGCTGGGTGTGCGAGCGCTCGCGTGGGGCCGGGCACGCTCGGGAAGTCACCATCCCTCATTCTCACCTCCCTGACAGCTCCCAGCTCCAAGGAAGATGTAAGCAAACAGAAGGGCGGGAGCCCCCCGCTYGCAGTCCTGCCTGGTAATTATAAAGGGCCATTCACAGAGCTGCTTTTGTGCCTTTAAATTAGTGTTGTGCTGCTGAAAGGTGGGATGGGCTCATGGGCACAGGGTCTCTGCTTCTCGTGGGCACAGCTATGGCACAGGTGAATGGGCTCCTCTCCACACCCCCTGCCTGGCACAGCACCAGTGTCCCAGGAGGGCTGGGACCAGTGTCCAGCTCTACCTTGGACACTGACTCCAAGGATGCCTTGGGAGCAGGGGGAGGAGATCCCATCTCTCCAGGACAGTCCTGTGCRTTGTTCTCATGAGATTTCTGCCACTCAAATGAATTCTGGAAGCAGATCCTGCCTGTAGCAGGTGGGGTTGGGAKAAAAATCTGCTTCATGCCCTGCAGAGGGTCATGCTGATAATGCCCAGTGCTGGATCTGGACCATCTCTTGGCTCATCCAGGCCTGGAGGATGTGGGTGTCTGTGCCTGCTTTCCCAGGGATCCAGTCCAAGGCACACGAGCAGAATGCCCCAATGAAATGGTTCCAAACACCTTTCAGAGCCTCTTCCAAAGTGGTCACTTCATGCAAGTGAAGATCACAGAATCACAGAATGACTAGGTTGGAAGAGACCTTCAAGGTCATCAAGTCCAACCCATGCCCTAAACACCTTAACTAAACCATGGCACCAAGTGCCATTTCCGCTCTTTTTTTGAACACATCCAGACAGTGGGAAACACAGGGCAAGAGGGTGGAGGGGATTCAGGGAGTGAAGCAGGGAGCTGGGCACARGGATCACAGGCTGGGACAAGGGAAAAGCTGTTCCCATCCCCGGCTCCCTGCAGCCAGAACTGGCTYCTCTTCCCCAAGCTGGGGCATCCAATAAAGGGGGAATTACAGGGCTGAAGTTCTGCACCACGCAAAGAGGAAGCATCAGCCAAACATTCCTGGCCCCCACCCCTGGCCATAATTAATAAACTCAAAGGAAATTAAACCACAAGAAGAAGAAAGCCCAAACAGCAAAGCRAGGCGCCCCGGCCCAAGCTGCATCACGTGCGGCGCGGGGGAAGCGGCCCCGACGCCCAGGCAGAGCCACAGAGGTAATTGCAGTCACAGGGCGAGAGGCTAAACCAGCATGAAATGAGGCAGGGAACAGATATTAAATTTGCAAGCCCCGGGCAACAGGACTCYGTTCAGTTTATTTGCATTAATCAGGTCAGGGGAGTAACCTTGTTTTTTTCCTGCAGGAGATAGCATCAGCCGTTATTTGTTTCTCATGTGAAAGTATCACAAGGCACAAACAGCGGCTGGGAGAGGCTGGTGGGGCCTGGGCCACGTCCRTGCTGGCTGGGAGGAGCAGCTCAGCCTGTGCCAGGGCCGTGGTGGGGAGCTGGCCACGCTCCATCCCCTGGGAGCCACCGAAGGACGGGATAGTGGCAGGACCACTACYAGCACCAGAGGAGACCTCACTGGGGCTGGAGTGAGTCAGCAGCCACACACCTGCTCCACAGAGCTCTTCACCTGCTCACAGCAGGGTTTGGTGTGAGGGGAGAAGTTTCTTCAGAAAAGCAAATTAYTGGGGGAAAGGAAACCTCTGAGGGCTGCCCACAGGTCCAGGAACAGCCATGACAGTGCTGTGGGAAAGAGCCATGTAACTTGTGACTCTGTCATTTCTGGRGGGTTGTTCTTGTTGCCTTATGGAGGGGGGCTAGGCTGATACACCAGCACACCTTTGGGGTGATGTGGAAGGGACAGTGCTCRTCCCTCCAGACATGGCCAGGGGACATGGGCACACAGCTCCTGTTCCCCAGCCCCAGGCAGGGGCCTGGGCTGGAGCAGTGGGAGCCCCAGGCGCAGAGGCCCAGGCTTGGCCTGTGAGAGAGCAGGAGAGGCACTTTTGGCACAGGCTTTGGATGGAGTTCCCAGGATCCCAGCCCATGGACCTGGGATGGAATTCCCAGGATTGCTGCCCATGGACCCAGCACAGAGCCCCCAGGATCCCAGCCCATGGAGTCCCCAGGATCCCAGCCGTGGACCTGGAATGGAGCTCTCAGGATCCCAGCCCATGGACCCTGCATGGAACTCCCAGGATTGCTGCCCATGGACCTGGGATGGAGCTCCCAGGATCGCAGCCCATGGAGCTCCCAGGATCCCAGCCATGGACCCAGCCCATGGAGCTCCCAGGATCGCAGCCATGGGCCCGGCCTCCTCCATGGCAGCTGCTCTGCCTCACCATGGGCACAGGCCGGGGCACTCAGGCCGTGCCCAGACKCCTCACACCAGCACCCCCCTCATGACCAGCCAAGGAAGAGAGGACCAGAAGAGCCACCCTGTGCYGAAATATCAAAGACAAAAAGGGGTTTGAACCCGATCCAGGCTGGCAAAGCCTTGAAAGTGGTCAGAAAAGCAAGTCCAGGCCTTGATCCTGCCATTTCAAGCTGGAGAGCTCCTGGCAGAGCAGGCTGGTGGGAGAAGGGGCAGCGGAGCTGTGCTTGCCCAAACCCCCCAGCGCTCACATCTGAAGGGGAAGCTCAGCTCAGATTTGGGAGCTGGCAAAACCCACCCCATGCTGGGGAACGCTGGGGATTAGGGAATAACTGGGGCTGCACAGACAGGGCTGGGAGCAGGGAGCCTGTGGGATGTGTCTGAGAGCGTGATCTCCCAGGTAGGGAGGGTTTGGGATTGTTCGCTTTGTCCGGCTACAAAAGGCAGAGCCTCCGTGCCCACGGCAGGGTTCAAGCAGGCCCTCCCTTTCCCAGGATCCAGCAATATTATCCAGCTGCTAAAGCTCGTGGAAGCTCTGAACTCTCCTTTCAAGCWGCTAAATAAATCAGAGCGGAGGGCAGGCGGCTGCGGAGGGGCTGCCGGGCAGGGGCTGCTGCCTCCTCGTCCTGCCAGATTGCTGCCTGTGCACAGACCAAAGCCATCTTCCATCCGCTGATTTCACATTCCGAGGGAGCAGATTAATGCCTGCAAACTTCTCAGTGGAAGCATTCAAACGCTAATTGGTAGTTGCAAGTAATTAAAGTAATTTACTCAGATTATAAAGAAATTTCTTAACAGTGATTAAGCAACTCTGGGACGTGTGTAGTTGTTTGTAATCACTCCCCCAAGGGGATTAAAGCTCTTGGCTGTGTGTAATATGTCTTGTAACACCCTATGGGTCCTGTTGGCTCATGATAGCAAAGAACAGCTTGTTGGAAGAGATATAAATCAGGCCTGTGTGCACATAAAGTACCTCACATCGGGAACAGCTCTCCTTCACGCTCCAAGCCTGGGAGCACAACTCCGCAGCGAGGGCAGACATCCCATAAACCGGGCTTTGCTCCACAGACACAGGCTGTGTCATCACTCACACACAGCACCAAAGGAGAGGCAGGAGGAAGGGCAGGGCTGTGGGAGYGTGAGCCACGGCGTGGGGACAGCTCACCACGGCATGGCTGTGCTCACCTCTGCTCACTGGTYCCCTTTTCCTAACCTGTAAAATAAGAATAAATCCATTAAAAAATACTAAAGGGATCCACTCACCCCGTTGATTTAGTGTTCCAAAAGTAACTGAGGASAACTGCCAGCTCTCTGTGAAGTTGATACCTAACAGATTACACTAAACCAGAGCTAATCAGCAGATTATCACTCTGATTGTTCCATGTCCTTGTTATCCCGGCCAAACCTCCAGACCTTGCTCAAGCCTGTATTTAGGCTCAGGGAGGCAATTCCCTCATGGAGAGCGGGGAGGAGGGAGCCCACATTGCTCATCTGTGACATAAGGATTTTTCTTGCTTGCATTTCACTTTTATTGAGTGGCTGCAGTGAAATATTCCTGTCCTAGTCCAAGATGTGCACACAGGGCTGAGCTGGGCTGAGCTGGAGTCACGGCTCAGAGGAACCTGGAGCTGGTGCCCTTCCTGTGAGAAGGGATCTCACAGCCAGGCCCCTCTGCCCTGCCTGGAGCAGATTCCCTKTAGCTCTGGGACTCCTGCAACTCCAGTAAGATGCTTTTAGCACATGACTCCAGGGAGCAAGGCAATTCCCAGGAAAACATTCTGCGTGTGTTGCAGCCTCCTCTCACACCCGATGCCTGCGGTCTCACCATCCTGCAGCACCACCAGAATTTGTTTTTATGTTTTATTTATTTATAGGATTTTCCTCCATGCTGGGAGTACAGAACTGTAAATATTCCACGAGTGCTGGTTACAGCAGGATGCCAGTTTACCTGGGCACACAAGCTCTGAGCAGACTGGGAACTCATCTCCACGACGACTCTGGCAAAGCGCTTTGGTGTTTGCTTTCTGCACATTTTTGGCCAAACAAAGACAATTGTTCAATTAAATTTTTTTTTCTTTCTCTCTAAAGGCAGCACAGGAAGGATGGAACGAGCTTTGTTTGCCTGCCTGGAAGAAGGCATTGTTCCATCACGAAGCCACCACAACCCTCTGTGGCCCCACGGGGTGACCCTGGGTGTCACCAGGGCGCTGCGCTGCTCGGGACAAGCTTTCCACACTCACATATAAATAGATGCTTTATTTCTGCGTTCTGTTTACTGTGCGTAGAAATCTGATTTTCCCTAATGGTCCTTTATAAATAGTTTCCACCCACCCCCTGCTTGAAAGCTTCTCTGACTCACATTGGAAATTAGGTTCTTCCCCTCCTCGCTATTGAGAACAATTATAGCTCTTTGTTCCGCGGGAATTAAGAAGCACGAGGGCTGAATCCAGCCACATGAAAATTGTCACTCTCCTTTGTTTCCTGCCTGTAATAATTATCCTGCCAACTGCTCACTGCCATCCTCAAGCTCCGGGTGCCTCTCTGAGCACCCTCCACCCTCCAGCCCAGCCTGCCCTGGCTTTGTGCTGATTCAGGTTTTAGTGGCTGCTCTTGGCCACATCCTTCATTTACCTTTTCCTTCCATTTCCCAACTGAATGGCATTCCCAGGGGGAAAGAGGCCTCCAGACAGGCTGGGCAGGCTCATGAGGGGACAAAAAGGGAGCAGCCTGTCCTTGGGGTGTTGGTCAGAAAAGGCAGCAGCACCTTTCCCAAGGGTTCCCAGGTTTGGCCCACATGGATGGATGGATGGATGGATGGATGGATGGATGGATGGATGGATGGATGGATGTTCAGTCGTGTAGATGTGGTACTTTGGGACATGGGTTAGCGGTGGCCTTGGCAATGCTGCTGAAACAATGCTCTTGGAGGGCTTTTCCAACCTTAATGATACAGTGAGTCCATGATTCCATGAAAAAGAGAGCAGGGGCAGGCAGCCAGAACAATTGACAGAGGGATAAATGCTTTTCTCTTCCCACAAATCTTCTCCAGTGTGAAAACCCCTSTTTAAAAGAACACAACCAAACCCTGCCCGATTTTTTAAAGGATCTAAAATGACTCTCCATTGACCCCTCCAGCCACACACTCATTTTTCATTAAACTGTTCCTGTGATCGTATAAGCAGCGAGAGAGAACAAGCAGGCAAAATGGTGAAAACAACCCAGAGGGCCCTGGGGCTGTAATAACTGAGACARGAACATTTCAAATTATACCTTGGGTCAAAATGATTTGAGATTGATCAGGAACGAAAATTACCCCTGAGCTCCGGTTGATTGTCTGTGCCTTGGGTTCATCCCGAGGCTGCGTTTCTCCTGCATTCCCGTTTTTCCTGGGGGTGGGAATACCTTGACCTGCCTCACAGGAGAAGGGAAGGAGCCTTTGAACCCTCAACASCCACCGGTGAAGCGGTGTCCTGGACAAATCCGCCCCAAATCGTTTCCTCTCTCCACCCCGGGAGATCTTGTTTTGCCATTATCAAGACAATACTGACAAGCCCAGGCTGTTCAGTAGCTGCAATTTGGGAAACAAAAGCCGAAGGTTCGTTSGCTGGGAAGTGCTCCCGGCTCTCCAGAGCTTTGTCACTTCCACTAGAAATGGGCACTAGAATGGGTGCAGGTCCCTGTGCCCTGGGGACAAACTGGGTCATCCCTTCCAAGGGCTGCAGAACGGGCACACCCAGGCCTTCGGGCAGCAGCTAAAACAAATGAAAARTAAAATTTGTATTAAATATATTTATTTATATGTAATATATTATAGATTTGTAGTGTACATAAACAGTRTTTTAGATATTAATAATTTATGTAGAATCAGCATTTTCTCTCTATTAATTGCTTTATATTTATGTGTTTTTATCATGTATGTATTGCATATTTTGTATTTCTGTATTAGATATGTGTCAAGTTTTGGCCTTCATGTTCTCTATTTATTGGGTGCCCCCAGGTCCCCCAAGCCTGCAGGCTGTCYGAGCCCAGAGAACAGCTTGAGGAGGGAACAGCAAGGTCTGGGCAGGGGAATAGCTGCTTTTATGATTTTCCAGTGTCTCAACCCCAAATATTATAATTTTGTTGGTCTAATGCACCAAAGTTCAGTGTTCTCATCTGGCTGGTTTTGCCTTGCCAATGAATAATGTGAATTATCTCGCTCTGGCTGGTATTGTCTTGCTGATGGATAACCCAGGTGACCTGCCAGGCCCGGAGTGTGTTGGGATCTGGTCGGGGGAGTGCCTGGAAAGCTCCTGGAGCAGGATTGTCATCCCAGCCCCAGGAGGATGGAGCAGGATTGTCATCCCAGTCGCAGGAGGATGGTCTGGAGCAGGAATGTCGTCTTGGCCCTGGCATGATGGTCTGGAGCAGGAATGTCACCCCAGCCCTGGGAGGATGGAGCAGGAATGTCATCCCAGCCCCAGGAGGATGGAGCAGGAATGTCATCCCAGCTCCAGGAGCGTGTTCCAGAGCTGGAATGTCATCTTGGCCCTGGCATGATGGTCTGGAGCAGGAATGTCACCCCAGCCCTGGGAGGATGGAGCAGGAATGTCATCCCRGCCCCRAGGAYGCTCCAGAGCAGGAATGTCATCCCAGCCCCGAGGACGCTGCTCCGCCCCCTCTCCCAGCGCGGCTCAGGCGGCTCCGCTCCAGTTCCCGCCGCCAGTGCTGCGATGTTTAATCAGGTGCAAAGAAGTCGCGTTTCCCTTGGCTCGCTCTCCCAAGGATGCCTTTCCCTCCATTTCATTCTTTCCTCTGGCATCCAGCTGGAATGCTGGCCCAGCACTGTGCGTCTGAGGCATCCAGGCCTACATCCTCCTCCTTTCCCCAAAAATTGAGTTTTCCCACCAAACTTGGTGGGAAAAAACCTAAAAAGCTGGGGTTTTTTAGTTCTGAAGGACAGGATGTGGCAGGGGCTGTTAAATGGGAATTTCAGGTGAGGAGCTGCTTGCAGAGGATCCAGCACTGGAGCATCTTCTGAGGGTGGAAGGAGCTCAGAGCCCTGCTCCCATCRCTGCTCATCCTTTCTCCTCCTGTTCTCCTCTTTTTCTGCTGGAATTTTTTTTTGGCTCTTTCCAAACCTTAACAGCTGCCTGGTACTTGAAAGAAGGAAAGARAGAAATGACTGTTACAAATAAATATTTAATTAAAAGGGCTCAAGCTCTCCCTTTAAGGTAAGCCTGACCTTTAATCACTGGCTCCGTCCTGCTGGAGCCCTGCCGAGCTCCCATCCCCTCCTGGTTCTCCAGCCAGACCAGGAGCACACACGGATGAGGGAGATGTTTTCCCATCCAGCCTCTGCTGCTGCACTTGGGGAGCCACAGATGAAGTTGCTGAGCTCCTGATGGCTCCCCAGGCTGTGACATGTTCAATCCCATCAGGAATTACTGCTGGGATAACGCTTGATTAACCCAGCACAAAGTACCTGCTGCTCAGAGGGGCTGTGGGAAGCTGTGCCAGCAGTGAATGTGGCAGGAAAACAAGGGGGGAAYGGCTGGGGAATGCTGGCCAGGTGTGGGAAGGGGGTTCTGCCATCCTGGGATGGAGAGGGTGAGGGGTGGGAGGTTAAATGGGTCTCYGTGTGGGCAGGGCTGTCCTACACAGAAGGGCTCTCTCAAGAGCTCCTCTACATCCAGCTCTTGTGTCCTCGGCACAGTGGAGCTGTTGGAGAGGGTCCAGAAGAGGCCGTGGAGATGCTCTGAGGGCTGGAGCCAGGCTGGGTGAGCTGGGGGTGCTCACCTGGAGAGGAGAAGGCTCCAGGGAGGCCTTTCCAGTGTCTAAGGGGCTTCAGGAGAGCTGGAGAGAGACTTGGGATGGARGGACGTGGATGCACTTCCAAGGGTGGGACAATTGTGTAACCGACCTCAGGCTGCCAGGGGTTGTGTGGGAGGGCAGCCCCATCCATGGGGAACGTGGCTCAGCCCCCCAAAACACCTCGAGCCTTCAGACTGCACCAGCCTGTGCTCCTGCCTGAGCTGCTTTGGATGTAAGGAGATGATGTGGAGGTGAAGCCTTCTGTATCCTGTTTCCAGCCCCAGGCAGGGAGGACCAAGATATTTATTTGTGTTGAGCCAGAAGAAAACTTCCCATGGCCCAGCCCATTCCCACAGAGGAATGGCACAAACTTTCCAGGAAAACACAAAGTAGGCAAGTCTGTGTTCCATGAACTTTAAGTACAGCCTCCCCTGTCCACAGAGCACCAGTAAACACAGTGGGAAATAAACCCAAAATTACCCAGCAAAGCCTAAAATTGCATTTCCAAACCTTCAGCCAGCAGTTCCCAGAAGTGCCAGGGCAGAGCTGCAAAAAAAGCAGCACTGATGTGTTCTGCACTCAGGGAGATGCTCCATGGTGGCAGTGGGAATGTCTCCTCAGCTTGTAGGGGTTTTCCCATGTTCCTGTTACCCCAGTAGAGTGATCCCTGTCCACAGCTGCCTCAGCCTCGTGTGCTGGCAGAGCTCAGGTGGGATCACCCATCCCTGGGTATTCCCAGCAGAGATGCCAGGCTCACACAGCCCCTCATGGGACCCAGGGCTGGGGGGAACAGCCCCAGGGGGCCTGAGAATGGGCCTGGGTGGGCAGAGGGGGCAGGTGGGGGCTGCTCATCACCTGCTGGGGGAACCAGCAAAGCCCAGCTCAGCACTCGGGATTTTGATGGCTCTTTGAGCCTAAGGTCCTTTTTCCAGGGACTTCTGTATTT
>JACDOX010000191.1:1286626-1301904 GCA_014549065.1 Cardinalis cardinalis
CTTTCCCAGGCCTGACAAGCTGTGGCAGTTGGAAAGGAGCAGGGGCTCGTGTGAAAAATGCACATGTGGGGTGCAGGAGAGGGAAGCAGGAGTGGGGAAGGCATCAGAGCACTCGCAGACATGTCTCCTGCTGGGATCCATTTATTTCCCCAGTCCCTGCTGGGATGTGCCAGGCTCTGGGAGCACCCACTCCATCATGGGTGGGTGATGGAGCCTCACTCCATCTGAGGCTCTGCAGCCCTGGGGTCTCTGTCCTGAGCCCCAGTGATGGACACTGAACAAATCCCCATCACACCCTCCAGCTCCCCCCCAGAGAGCTTAAAAAGTGCCAACAGAGCAATTTCCTGCTGCTGGCAGGGAGCAAACCCGAGTGAGAGCAGAGCAGGGGCAGTGCAGGAGAAGCTGGGCTGAGCTGGGCTTTGGGAGCAGCCGGGTCTCCATCGGTGCTGCTCTTYCTCCTGGCAGCCATCCCAGAGCCTCTGCTGTGCCAGGGCTGCTGGGGAGGGGGAGCTGGGGGCACGGGGGAGCTGGGGGGGCTCCAGGGAGCTGCTGCTCCCTCTCCCTGCTGGGATGGAACTGGGTTAATGGGACAGGTATTTTTAGGGCTGACTGGCCAGGCCGGTGCTGCTGCTGGTGCTTAACCTGGAGGCTGCATGAACCAGGGGAGCAGAACTCGCCCAAAAATGAGATTTTCTTCCAAGCACTCATCTTTATACTCACATTTCCTGGCCCTGTGCTGGGAGTGGGGCACCCACCCATCTCCCTCTTCTATCCTCACACTTTACTGTGTCCCAGCAGCTCATGGAGAGACAAATTACAGTCCCAGGTGGACTCAGTGTCTCTTTCCCTCCCATCCCCTGAGCCAAACTCAGCTTCGGGGGCATTATTTGAGCCCTGCATTGTTCCCAGGCACTGCAGTCCCATGCCTGGTGCCCAGCAGCTCCTGCAGGTGAGGCTGCAGCTCCCTGGCATGCATGGAAACACTTAACTCCATTAGGCAGCACTTCCACGCTCGCTGGGCTGCAGCTGAAGCAGAGCAGCTCCGGCGGGGAAGCACCGAAGGCAGCTCCTTGTCAGGGTGATTTGAAGTGACACTTCCCTTCCTCCCCGGCAGCTCTGAGAGCCCTCCTGCTCTGCACAGCTCTGCTTTGGTCCCCGGGTTTTATCTCCTGAAATTCCCTCGTGCAGCAGCAGGGCTGGTGGGTGTGATTCAGCTGCTGGCAGCTCGAGTGGCCTCACAGTGACAGGCAACAAAAATAACGAGGAGARGAGGGCGCAGCGATGGCTGTCAGCGGTGACATGTGGCTGTCTCTGCAAGGGGCTGATGTCATCCATGCCCCTTCCCAAGGAGGCATCTCCTGGGCAGGACAGCAGGAGCACAGCCTGTCCCACGGCGCACAGGGCTCACAGGGGCTCTGTTGCTGTCCCCACGCCGTGCCCAGCCCTCAGAGCTGCTCCATCCCCAGCTCTGCCCGGGGTCTCCTCAGGGACCACGTCCTGCACCTGCAACTCCTTGGCTCGTGCAACCTGCACTCCAGGCATGTTTACATGAATTCCAGTTGGAATCTGCATTCCAGCACGGACTGAAGCTTTGCCTTGCACCCAAAGCCTTCGGTTTCCTTTTCCTTTCTCTTTTCCCTCCCTTTTCCCCCCCTTGTTGAGCTCCATCCTGCTGTCCTGGCTGGGGCTGGCAGGCTCGAGGTGCAGCAGGAGGGAGGTGACAGGAACCTGTGGCAGGTTGGGAACAGCCACGGGCTCCTGGGCTCAGCTGGGATGGGAGCTGGATCCCAGTTATTGATTGCAGGGGATTTGGAACAGGCTGGGTTGAGTAATGGGCTGTAATTTCGTCCAGGTTTTTCRAATACGTTGATGAATATGCAGCGAAGAGAAAAGGAGCACAAGCTCCGTGGAGGTTCCTGGGGGGAGGCAGGGCAGGGCTGTGTCTCYGTGAGCTCCTGGGCTGTGCTCTCCTGGGGCAGCTCCTCACAGCAGCCACCAGCTCAGCAAATCCCAGCTGGATCCTCTGCGGGGGCTTTGGGAAGGGCTCAGCGCTGGGAGCTTTTTGCACCTCTCCTCAGCCAGCTGGCACATAACTGCTTCCCACAACTGCTTCCCAGCCTCCCTGGCTTCCCTGGAGCGAGGCTTGAGGCTTGATCCTGATGCTCCAATGGACACCTCTTTCCCTTCCTAAAAGCAGGTCTCAAATACAGAGACTGGCTGGCCCCAAGCAGCCCCATCACACCCATCTTCCTCTCCCTTTGCATTTTCCCTGTGCTTTYCCCCTCTCCTGCACCCTCTGAGATCTCTGAGTCCAGAAAGCAGGAAGATCAGGAGCAGAGAGGCAGTGCTGGGCTGGTTTGGGGTGCTGGGTTTTGCACCACAATCGGCTGGAGGTGCTCAGGCACAGGGGGACAAGGACATCACTGAGGGACCCCACTCGCTCCCTCYGGAGCTGGGGGGGCTCCCGGCTGCGTGCTGGGGGAGGGAGGGTTTCAAAGGAACTCATCCCAAGGCCACATCTGCTGCATGTGTTTAAAACAACTCATTAAAGTTCCTGAAAGGCCTAAAAAATGAGTAATTCTCTAAATGAGGGAGGCTATAATAGCCTCTAACAAGCTGTAATCGGAGGCTGGTGAGCACCTCCGGAGCTCATGGGCTGGGGGGGCCCCCCCRGCCCCGAAACCACGGGGATGGAACACGGGACCAGGGGGTGGACGTGGGCACGGGCAGGGAGGGTGCCTGGCAGGAAAACGTGGGGAGAGGGGAAATAACAGCCAGGAGCAAGCGGATTTCAAGGGAAACAGCAAAGATTGGGAGATTTATGGGAGGAACTGGGCTCTGGTTGTAGTGGGGGAGCCACACCATCCCCTCAGGACCGGGTTTGTGCTGCTCTTCTGGGCAGGGGGGGCTTCTCCTTTCCTTCCAGCAGAAAATACCCAGGCACAGGAGTCCAGCAGGAAGGAGGAGGTAAAATAGCCCAGGGAAATCCTGGGGAGCTTGTGCACCATCCCCACAGCTCCGGGGGGTTGGGATGGTGGGAGCTCCTCATCCCCCTCGGTCTCTCCACTGGAGATCCCCTGGCCAGGATGGAGGCCAGCCCGTGGTGGCAAGGGGGGGCACTGCTCTGTGAGATGCTGCAGTTGTCATCCAGCTGGATCTGGTGCTTTGAAAATTGTCAGAATTGCTTTTCTTTCTGCACCAGCTCCATGGCAGCACAGGCAGCCCCTTCCCCAAGCACCTCCTGCTGGCAGCATCAGCGTGGCTGGGGATGGATGGAGGCAYCAGCCTGCACCAGGCCTGGGCTGTCTTCCCACTGCCAGCCAGCAGATGACATTTCCCTGGGCTCCCAAAGAACTGGAGCACATTGGAAATTCAGGATTCAAGATGTTCAGCTCTTGTGAACAGCTCACGCTTCTATACTGGGAGATGATGCACCAGGCTCCTGGCACAGCTCCGGGCTCTGACTTCATGGAGGGACATCACTCATGGAGCTGTGCCTCAGCCCAAGCCATGGCCCACCCACTCCTCTGGGGCTGCTGTGTCCTTGGGGTGAGGATATTCCCAGCAGGGAGAGGATTTGGGGTGGGAAYTGGGGTCTGGTGCAGCCTCTGCCCAGAGCTGATGTCCCCTTTGAGAAGGAGGAGCCAGTGGGATGCACAGGAGATGTAAAGGACAATCAGAGCTGTGCTCCTGGCAGGTCTGGAGACGTTTCACATGTTCTTCTTTGTCTCTTAAAGCCCCAGGCCCTGGAAAAGCAGGTCCAAAATGAAAGTTTTGTTGAAAAACAACCTTGTGGCCACTGGGTAAGAAAATACCAGAAACAGGAGTGAGGTGTCCCCAGAGCACCCTGGAGGGTGGGGRCAGAGCCCCACCAGCCTTGCTCCATCTCCTGAGAAGCACATTGGGATTTCTCTCAAACTGTTTTTGGGTGGGCCTTGACTTCCAAACTCTCAGGTTGTCATTGGGGTGTTTTTGAACAAAATCATTTAACCTAACCTGGGGCATCCCTGCTCCCTTGGGAGTGTTACTGCAGGCTGGGCCCCTCTGGATTTCCTCTCCTGAGGTCACCTATGCCTGAAATAGGATCCCTGGCTGATCAGATGTGTCCCAGCAGASTTGAGAGCTGCTGAGGTTGTGAGCTCCTCCAGGAGCTCCTGCAGTGCTCTCTCCTCCCTCTGGGGCAGGCGCCATCCCTGATGTGATCCTTGGGAGCTGGCATTCCAGCTGGCWGGGCACAGGCTGATGTCGCTGCTGCTGTCAGGGCGGGGCTTTATTTATCCAATTGTCATAATTAAATTCCAGTCAGTCATCCAGGTGTCCTGTCCAAGAGGAAGGTCAGGRAGAGAGGAAAGGAAATGTGAGAGAAACAGGAGAGGCTGTGAGATCCACAGATGTATCCTCTGCCCGTCCATGTGAGCCCTGCTCCTGGGGATGGGGTGGGAGAACACGTGTGAGGGAGAGCACATGTGGGCTGTCCAGAGCATGAACAGCACCGGGACAGGAGCCTCTGGGCCCCTCCAGGGCTGGCACACACGGATGGCATCCCTGGGACATTGTCCCTGCACGCCTGGGACAGGACAAGGCAGGGGAGCAAGGAAGGAAGGAAGGAAGGAAGGATGGAAGGAAGGAAGGAAGGATGGAAGGAAGGATTCCAGGAAGGATTCCAGGAAGGAAGGAAGGAAGGAAGGATTTCTTTGCCTTTCCTTGCCCTCACCCTGGATTAGTGCTACCCCAGGAGGTGTGAGCAGGGCTGGGGTATGAACAAGAGGATCTGGGAATGTGGGGAGCACCCATCTGGGACACCCTGGCAGGCTCTCAGCCTATCCATGAGCCTGTGATCTTGGTGTTCTCAAGCCTTTGGGCTCCAATGCTAACTGCAGCCTTGGACCATCTCTTCTCCACCCAGAGGCAAGTTTCTCTGGAAACCAGGGAAGAGGGGAAAATCCTCCCACCTCCCAGCTGCCCGCATGGCTCACGGCTCCAGAGCTGCCTTCCTCCCCCTCTCACACCTCCCTCCATTTCTGCAAGGCCCTGGGAGATGGTAGATCATTTTTCCAGCTCCTCCAGGTGTCCATAAAATTAGCTGCAGATTCCTCCTTGGAAAGGGGAGCAGCAGTGAGGAGGAAACCTGAATCCACGGTGGTGCCCCCTCCCCGTGGTTTTCCTGGGGAAGAGGAGCAGCTCYGTGGATGGCAGGGGCACCCAGGGCTGTGCCAGGGGCTCTCYCCWGTGGGATGGGGAAGCTGTTTGCCCTGCTGATGGGAAACAGCTCCCACCTTCACCCATGAGCAGCCAGCACCACTGTCCCCTTTTGGCTCCTGCCCCATTGCACTGGAGCCACCAYTCTGGGGAGTGAGGGGAGAAGTGAGGATGGGGAAACCTTCAGCTCTGGCCAGAGGGGCAGTGCTGGGGTCCCTGGCAGAGCCTGTGCCCTGCTGACATCCCTGTCCCTGCAGGGAGCACTCTGGGTGGCTGTGCTGGCTCTGTGCATGTGGAGCGTGAAGCYGTCAGGGCTGGAGGGAGCAAACAGCTCCACCAGGCACAGGGAGAGGGATGGTTTGAGGGTGAGGTGGTGGCCAGCAGCAGCTCTGCCCTGCATCTCCATCACGTCTGGAATGTCAGAAATCCGCTGGGCTGGGGCAGGTGGAGATGCTGGGGTGCAGAAGGAAGGGGGTGCAGAAGCCAGAGCCAATTCCTTCTCTTCTTCTGTTTCCTTTTTGTGCAGGCTGGAATGATCTCATGTTTTGTCTAATCTAAATTCTGTCAAGCAAGCAGGGAGCAGAAAAAAAGAGACGGAAAGCGAGCAAGGGAAAGCTGCGCAGTTAATAAAAATCTGCCAGACACATGTTCCCTGAGTCCAGGGAGGGGAGGGGGAGCCGGGATGTGCAGAGCCTTGGGAGAGAACGGGAAGGAGGGCTGGGGTCTGTGAGCCCCCTGTGCTGAGATTCACCCTCCCCTTCACCTGGTGAGAGCCTTTCAGGCAAGGCACGGCCACCCCGGGGCTCCCTGTCACAGCCTGGCTGGGCTCACTGGTGGCTGCCCCTYGGGTTGGTGGCCACAGAGCCCCGTGTCCCTTTACCTGTGTCTCCAGTGCCTCCCAAGGTCATTAGGAAGGAAGGAAGGAATGCCAAGCACACCAGCAGCTTCCCTTCCCTCCCTGCACRGCACGTCTGCTCTGTGCTGTCTCACTCACTCAATCACAGAGCGGGACAGACGGACGTGCGTGTGGAGGGAGCCTGAGGGAAGGCTCCGAAAAACCCTTTGCTTTTCATTCTCATCCTCCAAAAAAGCTTTTCTCACCTGATAGATTTCACTGAGTTTTGTTTTCCCTCGCACACATCCGCAGGTGGCGCAGCGCGGGGCTGTGGGAGGCACGGCCGGGAGGAGCAGCGCGCCCCGGGCAGGGCCGGAGACACCGACACCGCCGCARGGGCTGGCTTTGCTCTGAAACGGGGCTTTCCTCAGCCAGAGCTGCCCCTCTCCTGGCCACGGAGCCGCTGGTGCCGGCACAAAGCGGGAGGCGGTGTGGGGGTAGGAAGGGGAGGCGGGAGGTGGGAGCAGCCCAGCTTGTCCCCRCTGCTGGCTCATGGTGGCAAATGCTTGTCACATCGTCTCCGTGTCACATCCACGCTCAGCTGCCAGCGTGACAACTTCCCAGGGGAGAGGAGTCCTTGCCAGTGTCCCTGTCAGTGTCCCTGTCAGAGTCCCTGTCAGAGTCCCTGCCAGGCTGTCTTTGGCACGGTGTGTTCTGGTTCGTCAGTGTTGCCTCATCATGGGATTGGGTGGCTCCAGGTGGCTCCAGTGTCCCCCAAAGGCTGCAGGATCACCAGCWGCGCCATTCAAAGGTGGCCTCTCCACCGGTGTCTCCAGGAGATTGTGGGATGGGAGCAGGAACCCAGCTGTGGTTGGCACCTCCTGCAGGTGCCTGCCCCAGASCTGTCCAGGGATGCTCTGCATCCCCCAGGGATGTCCCTCCATCCTCCCCACAGCAACATGGCCCAGGAGGGGCTGTGAGGGGATGGGGTGTGAGTGGCCTGAGGAGAACAATTCAGTCCCAGGCAGCACGGGGGGAGCAGAGATGGAGAGCAGAGAGTGCAAGGGAAGAGCTCTGAGCTCCGCTCGAAGWCTCCAAATGAGGATCCTGAAATACATTCCCAAGCCACAGAAACCACACTGGAAAATTGGTTTCTGGTTCCGTGCTGCCAGGGATGGAGAGGGGGCTCGGCCAGATGGGGCCTCTTGGTGTCGATTAACAAAACAAACAAACAGCGTTGCCCTAATGAGCTCCGGCTCCGAGGAGAGGAGGGGACAGGACCGGCTGCCACCGCTGCCATGCCGCAGTCAGGGAATGCCCGTGGCCCTGCCCGGGATGACATTCCCCTGATCCCACACACAGCCTGGTCCGCAGGCACCGGGGGGTGTCACCAGCATCTTCCCTGCGTGGTTTGGCCCCTCACATTCCTATTGTTTTACCGCAGGACAAAGTGTTCAAACCCAGCCTGTGTCCCTCTGGGATGGATCTTCACAGCACATTTCCAAGAGGATTTTGTCCCGTGCCAGCCCTGGGGCCCTGGGTGGCTCTGCCCGGGCTGTGCCCCCAGGGGTGAGCTCGGTGCCACCCTGGCTGTGGAGGGACAGCCCCACTCCCAGCCCTGCCCTTCCGCCCCGGAGCCAGGCAGGAATCACACAAGCACTGGGCTGCTTGTAATAAAATCCCAGTGCTTGTAAAAGCCCTTTCAAGTGAGACCCCAGATGGCATTTTCCCCTCTCTGCCTGCCCGCAGCAGTGACGGAGCCAGACCTGTGGTAACCGAGCTGGGGCTCCACTCCAGGGGGGTTTCCCCACTCCCTCTTCACTTTCTTCCCATCTCTGGGGTTCCATCAAAGCTCCCAGTTCACTGCTGGTGCTGGGACAGACCCCACCCCTGCAGAGACTCTGCTCCAGCCATGGGGAGCAGGAGGGGAGCACCRACTACCTCAACACCTCTCCAAGTCCCTTGTGATGTCAGAGTTCCCTTCCCACCCAAGCCATTTTGTGATTCCATGGTTGCCATCACCAACAGGCTTTCACAGGGTTCGTGYGCACCCAAGAGCTGAGCATGTGACACAAGAGGCACAAGAGCTCGAGAGAGAGAGAGATGGATGCTGGTGCCAAGATTGAGCTGATTTTCCATCACACTTATTTACGGCACCCTGGGTGTATCTCTGGATCTCACCCATGCTCCAAACATCCTGGTTTTCCTGCTGTTGTCCTGGAGCACAAGGTGGCTTCAGGGGCCTGGTGTGCTGGGGCAGTAATGAAACCCGTCTGGGAGCGATCGCTTCTTTATCTCCCCACTCCGTCTTCCTGAGGACCACATTTTTTAATTTGTGTTGGATAAACAGTATGGGATTGTGTACGCAAAGAAGCTCTAATTATCCCCTGGGGTTGTGTTTCCTTAAAGGAAATGAACTGGGCACGGTGTTCCCTCTGGAGAGGCGCACCGGAGCAATCGCTTCCAGATTTCTCCCAGTGCCACGAGAATCCTCAGCTCCAGCAGCCCCCAGGAGAGCAGAGGGTGCTGTGTGCTCCCCTGGGRGCTGCCTCCATGGACACTGGGGGCTCTTCTGCAGGAATAAACTCATAAATAAATTGTGGGGTCATCCAGCCCAACAGGGGCCTTTCGGTCTGGGAAGGAGACCTGAGCCTTGGGAAGGGGACCTGAGCCTTGGGAAGGGGACCTGAGCCTTGGGAAGGATTTTGGAACCTTGTGCAGCAGGGGAGTGGATGAGGGACTCGGAGCTGCCCTCCCCAACAGGCTGGGGCACCCCTGTCTTTGCTCCCCTTTCCTGCAGATGCACTTACCCCACACAACTCTGCTCCATCTCACAGAATCCTGGAGTGGTTTGGATTGGAARGGACCTYAARGATCACCCAGTKCCAYCCCCTGCCATGGGCAGRGACACCTTCCACTGTCCCAGGCTGCTCCAAGCCCTGCCCAACCTGGCCTTGGACACTTCCAGGGATGGGACAGCCACAGCTTCTCTGAGCAGCCTGTGCCAGGGCCTCAGCACTATCACAGGGAAGGATTCCTTCTGAATATCCCRTCCATCCCTGCCCTCTGGCAGTGGRAAACCATTCCCCCTTGTCCTGTCCCTCCATGTCCTTGTCCAAAGTCTCTCTCCAGCTCTCCTGGAGCTCTTGCTGCTGCAGAAATGCCACCTCGTGTCTCCACAGAGCCCAGGCTCTCTGGGCAACTCCCAAAGACACAGCTGCTCCCAGATAACCCACAGGCATCATCTGCCCATCTGAGGGAGCTGATCCATGAATCCCTGGTATTTATCCCACTCCATGACACTCACCAATCTCTATTTACACTGCTGACAGCAGCTCTGGGCTATTTTTAGGCTTTACTGCTGATTGTATCATCAATGTTCTGGGCAGTTAACTTGGCAGCAGGGGAGTAAATTCCAGGGGCTTCACCCCTCAGGGGACCTGACATCCAACCCTGCTTATGGAGAGCGAAATCCAAGGTGGATCCTCCTATTGCCCAGTGGCTCCGTGGATCATCTGGTAACTGCTCTGATGGGCAGCTGGAATGGCACCAGTGCSCAGGGAGGGCTCTGAGCTCACTGCCCTTCCCAAGAGCTGGCTTTCCTCGTTCCTGGACTGGGAGCCAGGTGCTCCATTGGCATCAGCAGGGCCAGATCTGGGATTCTGTGAGGRACACAGCGGGTCCAGGGGTTGGGATGAGCCCAGGTTGGGTGAGGAGGACACAGAGCTGTGGGGGTTTGTGCAGGAGTTGGGTGGAAGGATAGAATGCCTGGCAGTGCTTTGAGATCCCTCTGGCGCGTGAGGAACACGAAGGGGCCACGCATGGAACCAGAGTGGATGGGTGCGGATGGGAGTTAGGGGGACGTCAGCCCCTCGCTGTCCCCCAGCCCCCCCAAACCCCCTCCTTTGTGAGCACACTGCAGGGAGGGGCCGCAGCTGTCCCAGTGTAACCCAAACCCATTCCCGCGGCTCGCTCGCTGGGAACCGGCTCGGCCCAAGGATTTAAATTCAATTTGTTTTATTGAAGTTTCTTTATTTCCCCCCCAACCAATGCATCAAACTCTCACTTTACTGAGATCAGCTGCCCCCCCTGTGCTCCCCCTCCTTCGCCCCCCACATCCCACTGTCTGGATGAGCCTCTAATTCTTTCTCCTCTTTCAAGCCCACCAACGCTTCCTGCGGTATGAGCCGTAGAAATGCCATGAATTTCCTTTGTGTTCCTGCATGAAAAAAGGCGGAGGGGGGGAAGGAGGGAAAGCACAGCGCGTGGCAGTGCTCGGGCTGACAATAATCTCTGCGGTTTTTCTCCCAGCCCCAAGTTTATCCCTGTGCAATTCAGCGTAGGAAAGCTAATAACGATGTGTCAGGAAGAGCTGATGGATATTTGCAGAGTTGAGCAGCGGGGCCAGCGCTGCTCCTGCTCTCCCACCCAGTGCTTGGTCAGGGCTGAAGGCTCTGGCCCTTTCGTGTTTTTTAATATTAGTGATTTATAGGGGCGGTGCCTTTTAGTTTTGAGGCTTGTTTCATTCCCCCTGCTGCCCACACCCCCCAAAAGCCCCAGATCCCTGCCTTGATCGCACCTTGGCAGCTCCATCCTGCCGGGGTCTGCATGGGCACAGAGCCAGCACCCTGCAGGGACCCAGCCCGGTGGCACCAGGATGTCTCACCTGGCTCCCGTTCCCAGCCCAACCTGGGTGACATCAGACAATGGGCAGTGCCCAGGCGAGCCAGGCCCATTGTCCTGCTGCTCCCGCATTCCTGAGCRCGGCTGGGCTCTGGGATGGACCATGGCCCTGCAGGTCTGTCAGTGCTGGGACCCAGCTGTGGGAAGGGTGGGAGCTGTGTGGCTGCTGGAGGTTGGATATTCTCATTTTCCCTCTCTCACCCTGTGCAGGAGGGGCCCAGCCCCTGGCACATTGCTGGCCTGGCTGCCCCCAGAGGCAGAAAGACCTGTGAGTCCCTCATGGCTGCGCTGAAGAAGGGACAGAGCTGCTGTGTCCTTCCAGAGGGACTGAGATTTCCAGGGATATGRACTGTCTAGAGGAGATAACCCAGGAGCTGCCTTGTCCCACATCTCCCTTCCCACTGTGACAACTCTTGGGACAGGAGGCGACATTCCTCCCCCCAGGGACAGGGACGGTGCTGGAGCTGAGTCCTCCCTGTTCCAGCAGCTCCTGCAGGCATTCCCAGAGCTGCAGTGGGAAAGCCAGGCTGGCTCACAAGGTTTCAAGAGCTGCTCCAAGTTTCTAATATTTTAAAGGATTTGTCTACAACATTTATTTATTTGGGTTCCTTAAATCAGTGGAGGGAATTGCCTGAGGCTCACAAGAGTTCCCAGAGCTCCTGGCTGGCATCACACAGGGGTGAGGGAAAACACAAACCTATTAGAGCAGAAGAAAATAAAAAAGACAAAGGATTAAATTGCTGCCTTCACTACCTGTGACCTCCGAGTCACAAATAACGGGGACAAGGTAATGAAATCTTTGGACTGAGCACAGCATCTTCTGCTGTTCCAGGATTTTGGCTGCACTGGCAGCAGCTCAGGCCTTACACCTCACAGATGGCTTGTTCTGGGGAGATTCCCAAGTTACATCTTCCCTCTCTGCCTTTTCATACAAAATGGGACCATCTGTCTCTTCCTCCTCCCATTTTCCCTCTCTGTGCTCACTGCACATCCAGGGCTCTTCTTCCCYGGAGTTTTCTTGGGGAGCGCGATTGGGCTCTGACCTCGCCCAGCTCCTGCTGGCCAYGGTGACCCCTGGGCTCTCCCCACCTTTGCAGGGGTTGCAGGAATTCCTAAATCATCAATCATGAGAAATATTTCACATTAAGCGTACAAACCCTGCTGGGCTGAGCTGGTTGGTCCCTGCAGGGACCTCTCGTGTCACACCGACTGCACACGCTGCACCTGGCTGCTCATTTCAGGGCTTGCCATTACAGGGAACTTCTGTTTTCCCGTTTATTTGTCCCCAGGCTGCCGTGGCACGCGTCYCTGGGCACTGGTATGCTCCATTCACACAGCCCTAAAGGGACTGGGAGGGCCCACAGTGGGGTCATGTGCTCGATTTTGAGTCAAGTGCTGAGGGCTGCACACACATCTGTGGGCAGAATTCTGCATTGTCCATGGCCTGGCCTGCCTTATCACACCTGCTTTATCACATCTGCATCCCTCCACAGGATCACCCTGTGTGGGATGTGTGCATCCCATGGGATCACCCTGTGTGGGATGGTGCTTCCTGCCCAGGGCGTGCATGGTGCTGCAAGGTGAGGCAATAGCAAAGGTCACCAGCGGTGTGTGATGTGGGTTTTTGTGGGGAAGGACTGAATGAGGCTGAGAAGGATGAGGGGGCAGGATTGCCCTGAATCTCCCCWGCCCAGCAGCTTCTCCCCCTGCTCTGCCGAGGTGAAAACCTGGTTATTTCTTCAGGGGATGTGAAAACCTGGTTATTTCSTCAGGGGAGAACCAACAACTTCCCCAGCTCTGGGCTCTCCTGCTTGATTATCCCGCTGCCTGCACCCGCCACTCGCCGTGGAGAGTCCCCGCTCTGGAGCTGCAGAAACAATTATGTTTTCATTACCAAAGCAAATTAAGGCGCTTGCTTAATCGAGTTTATTAAATACCAGTGAAGTCCCTGGGTAAATGGATGGCAAAGCAGCTTCCTGTGCTCGGCTCGGGGAGGAAACAGAAATGTAATCAAGGCGAGGGCTCCAGGCTGGGCTGGGCTGGGTGGGCATCTGCCCGGTTCCTGTGGGATGTGCCCCGTTCCTGGAGAACGCTGGCCCAGCTCAGGGACCCTATTGGATGTCTCTGTCCTCTGACCCCCTCCTGCCACGGGACACCCCCACAAAGCTGGGGGGCTCAGCAGGAGCGGCGTGGGGGCAGCTGCAGGGTAACCCCATTTCTCGGCATSGGCGGTTTTCCTCTCGCTCCCATCGCAGCCTTGGGCGGGTTATTTTTAGCTCCCTTATTTCCCTCAGGCCAACTTTTCTGTAACATTTCATCCCTTTCTCCGTGTTTCTGGTTGTTATTTTCCTCCTTCGAGCCGCCTTCTCCTGCAGAGCTCCATCTGCCTTCCCCCCTCTCCAGCCTCTGCGGGATGAGGGGCGAGAACTCGCAGCGGGGCCGGGCGAGGCTGAGCCGGGCTGACAGCAGGGAAGGGCTCCTGGGGAGGCATTTTGGGAAGCTCTCCCATCATCGCCAAAGGGACTGCGCCCGGGTCAGGCGGGAGGAGCTGGAAATCCCCTGGCAGCGCCCCAGCGAGCGGCTGCTGTGCTCCGGCTGCTCTGCCACGGCAGAGAGGAGAGGTGAGGGAGGCTCAAGGAGCCTTAAGTCTGCAGGAATCCCTTCACCCTTCACTCTTCACCCTTCACCCTTCACCATTCACCCTTCACCCTTCACCAGGAGCAGTCCCTGGCTATGCCAAAGGGATTTGCCCCATGCCAGGACATCCTGTGGGACAGTGAAGGCTGTGGAGAGGAGCTTGAGAGAGCCTCATGTCCCCTGGGGCTCACAGGTCCTTGTCAGCAGGGGGACACCGGTGCTGGGTGCCCTCCTGTGCTGCCCTGGCCTCTGTCTCGGGGCGGGCTGGTGGCACTGAGACACCGGGGAGCTCCCTCGTCCCCAGGTGTTATTTGTCTTTGAGCCTTCCTGTGCCACGCACATGAATGGATTCTAACAGACCAAACCTGSCTTATTAAAAGAAAAGATAACCAAAATGTCAGGGCTGATTTGAAATGGAAAACAGGGTCTKGGAAAGAAAAAATAAAAAGTCTAGACTGTTTTCTCTTGAAGTGCATCAGGGGACCAGGCATGGCCTCTTCCCAGCTTCTCTTTGTCCTTCCTTCCTTTTCCTCCAAAGCGCCTCTGAAGTCTTTGCTGCTCCTTGTGCGGGTCTGTCCCTCCCAGCACAGCCCGGGCAGCAGCGGGGCCAGGGGAGGGAGCTCTGGGGGAGTCTGTGCCCGGGAGTCGTGCCCAGAGCCTGGCAGAGCCTGGGGGATGCCCGCGCCATCCCCTTCTCCTCCCCGGGTGGGGGAAAGCAGGTGAGCAGTGCAGCTGCAGCCCTGGTGCCTTGTCCCCGTGCCCAGTGCCAGCCCTGGTGGATCCCTCTGTCACATCCCTGCCACGGCCCTGCTGCCTTTGTCCCCCCGGGGAGGGGAGCACAGATTTTCCCCTTCCGTGCTCGTTTCTCTTCCTTCTGTCAGTGCTGTGGGACCTTTGGAGGACTGAGGGGCAGGTTTTGGATCTTTCCACTTGCTCTCCCGAGGGCTGGTGCTCCAACATCGGCAGCACCAGCCACTGAGAACCCTGAGCATCACCCCTAGACACGTGCCTGAGCTCTGGGGACGGCTCCCAGCGCTGGATTTGGGACATCTCCCAGCCCTGGCATCACCCCAGAGCCCAGCAGTGCCTCCGCCCCTCGCAGCCCCAGGAGGGGAGGGGGATCCGTGCCTCCAGCTGCTCCCTGCTGGTTCCCCTCCCCTCCTCCCCTGCCGACCCCACACCTGGGACACCCCACACCAAATCACCCCAGAGGCTGCGATGCCTTGGATTGAGCAGCAAACCCAGGTTTATTAATAAACCAGGATATTCATATTTTATAACGTGAAATCTCTGCTTGCTCTGTGAGGGCCTGGGAGCTCGATGCCTTTCAAGCTCCTGAATAGCAAAATAAGGCTTGAAAGGGAACACTGCTGGGATATTTTCCATCATTTAAAGCAGGGGGTTTAATTCTTTCTGTTTCCCTCTCCCTCTCCTTTGCCTTCCCTCCCTCTCTTCTCTTCCCTTGGGCTCCAGTGAGGATGTTCCAAGGAGGCCACCAGCTTCAGGGCCGGGGCAAGTGGGGGGTCACGCTGAACAGTGGGGGGCTGGAAGGTGAATCTTCATGGCCAGGAGTCACTCGTGCACTTGGAAAGAGCAAAGATCCCAGGAGCCGGCGGTTCCCCATCAGGTGTCACCTCCGGGGCGCGGGGGAGCATCGAACCCCCGGGGCCGGGGGACRCTCCGGGGTCCTGCACAGGTCCCTGGAGGTTCGGGAGATGGAAGGGCTGATGAAGGGGACTGGGATAACCGGGATAACCGGGGGGACCTGGATAAGCGAGGGAACCGGGACCGGGATAACCGGGATAAGCGAGGGAATCGGGACCGGGATAACCGGGGGGGCCGGGCGGGGCCGGGCGGGGCCGTGGCACCTGGGGCCGGCAGTACCGAGCGCTGCCGCCAGGGGGAGAGCGCGGCTAAGGAGAGC
>JACDOX010000191.1:1302414-1318720 GCA_014549065.1 Cardinalis cardinalis
CTGTTGCGGGTGTCCCAGCTGGAGGGTCTGTCCTGCTTTGATGGCATCACCGTTTGTGCCACTCGCCCAGACCAGCACCCCAGGACTCTGAAATGCCTCCGGAATGCAGCAATGCTGGGCTGCTCTGTGGGAAGTGGAATCACAGCAGAGACAATCAAAGTGGAGGGATTGGGAAATGACCTGGCCTGGCCTTCCACCGAGGCTCAAGCCAAAGATTGGCTCCAGCAGGATCTCTGTGGGTCAGTGGCATCTGCACTTCAGGATTTGTTTGCACCTTCCTGGCAGGCTCAGGAGAGCAGGACCCCGATCCCAGGGACACAGCTCACCTCAGCAGAGCCAGGAGCAGTGGGAAGGGAAGCTGACAGGGTATTAAATGACTCTCAAGTCAGGTTTGTTTAGAACCTTTTAGTTTGAAGGAAAGTTTTTTTTTTTTTTTTTGAGGAAGGGTTGAATTTCAGCCCAAAGCCCATTAGTAAATGTCTCCTTGGACCTTACACTGAGCTGGTTTGGTTTGCAGAATGCCCATGGAGACTGATACCAAAACAAGGCACTATCAGCCAAGGCCAGCGAGGTCAGGAAGGGATGGGAAGGGATGTACTGGATCCAGCACGGTGATGCTGGAGGAGTCCAGGCTTGGTGGCTTAGGCTGCCCAAAGCAGCTGTGGCTGCCCCTGGGTCCCTGGAAGTGTCCAAGACCAGATTGGGCAGGGCTTGGAGCACCCTGGGCTAGTGGAAGATGCCCCTGCCCATGGTGGTGGCACTGGATGGGCTTTAAGGTCCCTTCCAACCAAACCATTCTGTGATTCCATGACTTGAGGACACACTGGTTTTCCATGTGAGTGTCTGTGGCTGGCAAATGAGGAATGAGCCAGGTCCTGCTCTCCTGCTGGGGGGCTCTGCAGCCCTGGGGAGGCGAGGAGCACCTGCTGCCCACAGTCACGCATGGAAGGGATTTGCAGTGTTAGCTCAGCTTTGAAGTCAGCTCGTCAGCACAAGTCCAGGTGTGGAGTGGGTTCACGGGGGAAACTCAAGAAAATAAACAGCTGGGTGAGAGCAGCCAGCAAAATAAACCCACCAGAGCTGTGTGTGGGGCTCTGCTGGAGCAGCTGATGAATGCCAGCACAGAGAACAAACCCCASGGCCCTGGTGCGAGCAGGAGAGGGCTCAGCTCAGCTCCTGGAGAGCAGGTGGAGCCTCTGGAGCTCCCTCTCGGTGAGGATGGATCACCACACCCTGCCACAGGCAGGGCACGGCGCCCCGGCTGCGCTGAGGAGCCCTCGGATCCTCCTTTGGATGCTGAGGGAATTCAGACACCGCTTTGAGGGTCTAAAGGGAGAAAGAAAAGAGAGGAAGAAGAAAGGAGGTGAGTGTAAGAAGTTGGGTGTTTCTATAGCAGCAGCAGCAGCAGCAGCAGGTGGGAGCGCCCGTCACTCAGCACAGCGTGGGGACAGAGCTGGCACCGCCTGATAAGAGCTGCTGCCTCCACGGCTGGGGTCCCACCAGCTCTCAGGATGGAGCCCTTCCCTGGCAAGCTGCTGGAGATGGGGGAGGAGGAAGGCTCGGGCTCGGGGAACCTCGGAGAGCGGGGGGAGGCAGCGCTGGGCGGCACCCAGGGGACAAAGCCCCCGTTCTGTGGCGTGTCCCACCTGAGGGGCTGCTCTGGAGCAAGAGGCTCTTGTCCCAAAGAGCCGAGTCCCAGAGACAGCGATGGGCACGGAGGCCGTGGGGACGGGGCAGCGGGGGCTCCGTGCTCCCCCAGCGGGCCGTGGGTGACAGGGGCTCCAGGGACAGTGGCACTGGGACGGGGCAGCCAGAACAAACCTCCCTGTGCCCAGCGGAGTGTCCTGAGGACAGGAACTGCAGGAGCTGGTGCCGAGTCAAGAGAGCAGCTGAGAAAACACATTAATGCACCATAAAGAATGTCTTTGCTTCCCAATGATCTTTTTTATTACTATTATTTATTCATTTATACACCACTGCCTTGCTTTTTTTTTTCTTTTTTTTTTTTTTTCTCCTTTTCTTTTTTCTTCTCCTTTTTTTCTCCTCTCCCAGCTCTTTCAGTGCCTCATACCACCCTCTCCACCCCTGGAGACTGCATTCAAACACTGTCTGATGCTGAGGGCTGGCTGGGGGGGTCCGGGGCCATCAGCATGCCTGGCACACGCCGAGCCCAGCCAGCAGAGCAGTGCTGGGCCCGGCCACAGCTCCTCCAGCCTCCAAATATTTGGATTCTAAAAGGGCTGGGATAGAAACACCAAGAAAAATAAATATTTTACAAACACAGTAACCGAAAACCTAAACAGGATCCCGCCGCCTCTTTCTGCCCAGGGCACGCTACTGAAGCGGAGCTTGGATGTCACAGCTGTGGCACTGACACTTGATTTCCTTACAAAGGAATGTTWCTGCGGCTGCAGCACCGAGTCAGGCCACTCCCATGGAGCTGGGGAGGGAACAAAACCTGTCTGGGGATGCTGGGCAGCTCCTGGGCTGGGAATGTCCCTCTGCTCCCCTGGGCGCTCAGGAAATCAAACTCTGCCTCCTGCACACCCCGGGAAGGCACGAGGGGAGCAGGAGCTGGTCAGGCTCTGGAGGTGGAGGAGGTGGAATGTTCATTGCCCCAGGAGTCACCTGGGGAGCAGGAGCTGGCCAGGCTCTGGAAGTGGAGGAGGTGGAATGTTCATTGCCCCAGGAGTCACCTCGGGAGCAGGAGCTGGCCAGGCGCTGGAGGTGGAGGAGGTGGAATGTTCATTGCCCCAGGAGTCACCTCCGGAGCAGGAGCTGGCCAGGCTCGGGGACTGAAGCAGGAGGTGAAAATCCCTGCTCAGGGCAGGGGGACTGAGGGCTGGGATCCAGTGCTGGCTGAGCACAGAGCCTGAGCAGGATCCTCCGGGGCAGGGGATGGGGCAGGGCCTGGGGACCTTCCCCATGCTTTAAAAGGACTCCAAAGCCTTCCTTCCACCACCCTCAGTGGCCCACGGAGGGCCTGTGCTGGTGACTGGAGGCATCTCCTGTGTCAGCCTGCTCTCTGTTCAGCATGGGAATGCTCCCTCCAGGCTCCAACAGTCACCGTCCCGTTTCTGACACTGTGAGCGCCACCAGCTGGGACCGTGGCCCTCGGGAAGCTGCTGAGCCCTTTCAGCCAGCAGTTGTTTGGCTCCAGTTCATGTTCTCTGCAGACCAAAGGAGACCTTGTCCCTTTGACTCGTTATTTAGGGGTCCCCCAGGACCCAGAGACACAGATCCCTCTCAGGGAGAGGAGGAGGAGGGGAGATGGTCCCAAACCAAAGAGGAACAAGATGTTCCAGTGCGTGGTGCTGCGGTCACTGGCTCGGCTCAGCTGGGGACCGGTCACAGAGGGCCACCATCATGGCACAGCTGTCCCTGGTCCCTCCAAATTGCTCCCTTTGCAGAGCTGGGGGGGASTGAATGAGCACCAGGGGCTTTAGTGGCCTCTCAGCCCTGGACACAGGGCAGGACAGCTCCTCCTGCTGCCCCTCCAGCCTCCCAGCCATGCCCAGCCCCTGGGCTCTCACCCACCCCTGTGCCCGCTCCCCTCTCCAGCTTTGGGGAGGGCTCCCTGTGCCTGGGGCTCTCCGGGGTGGTGGTGGAGCCTTTTTGTTGTGGTTGTTATTTTTAATCTGCATATTGTTGTGGATTTGCGTCAGAGACAGCAGGTTGGAGGGACGTGCCTGGCTCTTGGAGCACAACGTGGCAAGGTTGGCAGTGCCCCCCAGCTCCAGAGAGCTGGATCCAGCAGGGCTGTGCTGAGCCCCAGCGCTCACCCCAAGCTCTGCAGCAGCTTCCAGTCACTCTTCGCTTCCAGCCCCAAGAGCCAAGCCCTGAGGAYGAGCAGGGTAGGGAGGAAGGGGCTCTCAGCACCAGAGCAAGCACAGGATTTGGTCCTGTGGGGCTGCCCTGCGGGACAGGGGCTCATCCTATGCTTGGGCATGAGGGATCCCGCAGCATCCCACTCTCTGCTGCACAGAGAGATGCTGAAGAACCAGCAGAGTCACATCCTGCCCTGGAAGCCCAGAAGTGCCAGCCTGGGGAGCCTGGAGCACCCTGTGTGCWTCAGTCCCTGCAGGGGAAATCCAGCAGCCTCCAAGCAGGGAAGCAGCGAGTGGGGACAATTCCTGACTGCCACTGTCCTGCTGGATGGAGCTGTGAGCCCCCTGGGGGAGGGACAGCAATGGGACAGCACGGGAGAGACACGAGGCTGGGACCTGGTGACCTCCTTGTCACAGAGGCAGTGTTTGCCTTCTTGCCTTCCTCACTCTGCTCCCCATCCCATCCCATCCCATCCCATCCCATCCCATCCCATCCCATCCCATCCCATCCCATCCCATCCCATCCCATCCCATCCCATCCTACCTCTCCCACCTGTGGAAGAGCCCCCTGCTCACCTGCCCCTCCCTGGCAGGAGCCTTTCTGCCTGGTGCTTGCCAGCCTCCAGGAATGAGGAGGAGAACACGCCAGGATCTCACTGAAAGCACCAACTGTTCTCCTCACATGTAAATGCTGCTGCTCTTTTGATTTTAAATGGCTTTAATGCCGAGTTCATCTGCTAATTCCCCTCCTGCCCCTTGTGTATTGTATATTAGGAGAAATGTTGTTCTGTATCCTGAGCAGTTTATTTTATCGAGTTTAAGAGAAAATCCCATACTGAGATGCTGCAGATAAATATTCATTGTCACATCTGCTTCAGTTTAAGATTGTTGCCTAAAAATGTTAAAAATACAAACATATTTGGTGGGGGAGAGGCTGGGGTGGGAGGGTTGGGGTGTGCTGCTGAGTCTGGGCCTTCAGTGCAACTCGTCAAATGTTTTATCACCAGCAAGGAGAGGAATCACAATGAGGGGAAATCACCCAGGGGAAGGAAAAAGGGAACAGCAGCCTGAGAAGACTCAGCCAGCCCCAGCGCTGGGGCCCAAGTGGAGCAGTCCTGGGTGGGAGCACCCCTGGCATCGCTGCAGGTTGGGGCACAGCTGTGGCAGTGCAGGGGTGCCCCATTCTCAGCGACTCAGAGCATCCTCAGGACCTCCCAGCGCCTGGCATGGGGACACAGATCAGCAGCAGCAGGAGTGGGGTGTTTTCCCTGTCTCTGGAATGCTGCACCTTGGGCTGGCAGTGCTGGCAGCCCCCAGGAGCTGCCTGGGGGACGTGCCAGTGCTGGGAGSCCCTGTCCAGCCCGCTGGGCCTGGCAGTGCCGTGCTGGCCCTGCTTGGCACAGCTGCCCCATCCCCACCTGATGAAAGCTTGATGGGCACCAGGAGCTGCACTGGTGGCAGGTCCAGCAGGGAGGCTGGGAGCTGCCCCGGCTTCTCCTGCCTCTGGGAAGGGCTTGTCCAGGCCACACTGGACRCACACAGTGACAGGACAGCTTGGGACAACATCAAGGGGACTCAACTTGGCAAAGTCTACATTGTCCCTGCTCCAGACACACAGAGCTCTTCMCTCCCCGCCTCTGCCAGCCCATTACTTCTGCTCAGCACTACAATTTTATTTTACATTTAAATAAAATAAACTTGACCTTATTTTATTTTTCTTTCAAAGCTTTTGCAGCTCCACCAAGCGCAGCCAGTGGATATGGAAGGCATAGTAATAAGGATAACGCTTTCCACTTGCTGAGCACTTTATATTCTCCGAGCACTGTACAAACATTACCTAATTAAACAGAGCAAGGCAGCAGCCCTCTGCTCCGGCCTAATGCTGGGAAATGGAAACAAGGAAACTCTGAACCAATATGTCAATAACATCAAAGTCCCATTGTCCTGGCCTTGGCTTTGTTGCAAAGGAATCCGAAATTGTCTCAGAGTTTCCAACATGGCTTCGGGCTCTTCACACTTGGGAAACAAGTGTGAAAGAACTGTTTGGGAGTCAGACGACAAACCCTGATCAAAGTTGGCAGAAGTGGCCACGGAGACCCCGGGACTGCAGCCTGGCCTTTGATGCCGCCTCATGTGGGAGCCATCCCGGCGGCTCTCGCCCCCCAGCCCTCTCCAGGGCTGGCATCTTCCTGGGGCCCTCTCATGTGCATCTGGGGAATGTTTCCTATTAGGGATTCACACTCTGGTTGAGCTGCATTCCTAATTGTGGAGACTTGAACCGGCCCTAATAGGAAACACACCCGCAGCAGAGTCCCTGTGAGTCATTCTCCCATCAGAGCCCTCCTTGGGCTGCTGCCACATGGCAGGGACAGGGCCCAGGGGACACAGGGACRGAGCCTCAGGGGGACCCTGCTCCCGGCTGTGCCACCATCCCTCCAGGCTCTCGGTGGGTGCCGYGCCAGGTGTTGGGAATTCTGTGCCCGCCCTCCATGGCACGGTGCCTTCAGGAGCCATTCCATGGCCACCATCCTGTTCCTACAGCAGTGTCAGCACCTCTGGGGGCAGGAGGGGGCTGGGTCAGAGCCTGGTGCCCCATGGTGAGTGACCACGCTCGCGTTCATGTTTCCATGCCATGTCCACGCCATGCTCACGTTGCCACGGCCGTGCTGGGGTCTGTGCACAGCCACTGCCCATCCTCTGGGATGTGCCCAGAGTGGGAATGCCTCAGTCCCACCTCCCACAGCAGCCTRGGGGTCCAGGCTCTGGCCCCAAAGCACAGCCACCCCTTGTTTAGCAAACTGAGGTGACCTTGGAGTGCTACCCCTTTGTGCCAGCGCCCAGGTGTCCCATTTGTCACCRTGACAGCCCACACAGCTCTGGGAAAAGGTCACCTGAGCTCTACCAGCCCTTCCCTTTCACATTTATGCTGATGGCAATTAATTCTTCATCAGAAGCCCAAGTGCCCCCAGTGCCATTGTTTGATGCTTTCCAAATCTGCCTGGGTTCAGGTGCTCCCCTCCCTCCTGCACTGAGGCACGCCAGAGACAAAGCAAAGCATCAGCCCCTGCATTTTTAGGACAAATTCCCTGATTCTGGGGATGTTCTGGCTGAATCTCAGTGCATTTTTCTGTGTCTGCTTGACAGCAATACCTGGTGATGTCAGACAAGCCTCTGGGGCCCTCGGCTCTCATTACCAGCCTGTCTAATTAAGAAGAGATGCTGCTGCTGACTGCTTTGGAGAACGATGTGGGGAAGCAACAAATGCCAATCTCYATCACCAGGGTCTGTGCTTTTGGGGTCTGCATCTTTAGAGACAGGAGGGCAGCCCGAGTGTGTCCCAGACAGTGCAATGACAGGTTCAGCAGCAGGAACCCCTCTGAGCCCCAAAGGGTGCAGGGCCTGGGGAGTCAGGAGCCTGATTTTATCTGAGCAGACTCTCTCCAGTTGCTAACAATTAGCAGGGGCTGGCTGATCATTAAGGCAAAATGAGCCACTCCCTGTCCATTCCAGCCCAGCTGGAGGTTTGGGTTGGGAAAGCAAGGTCCTGCGTGTTCCAGTTCAGATCCTTTCATCCCTGCAGCCCCTCTGGAGTTCCCAATGAGGCTGCTCCACGTCCCCTTGCTCAGGAACCTTTCCCAGGACTTTCCCTCAGGTTGGGGGTGTTTGGCACAGGGTGACGAGGGAACTCTTGTTTTTATTCTTCTACAACAGGAATGTTTTTCCTCCTGTTATTCATCAAATTCTGCTGGAATTTAATACTCACCAGCTCTAAACAGCCTCTTGCACTAACAGTGATTGATGGTTTCCAACCAGTCCATAAATGCTGCCCCTCCTCAGCCCTGCACTTTCTCTCCTTCTCTCCCTATCACTCCATCTCTCCTCTCTTCCCTTCTCTTTCCTCTCTTCCGGGCCAGACAAAAGCTGATCATGCTGTTGTTATGTGGATTGATTTGTTTTCTGTTTCTGCCGTGTTTTGGGGTAGGAAGACATCAGRGATTTGTGAAAGAGCAGTGAAATGCCATGGCCAATGAAGCCTGACTAGGAATTCCTCAGGTTATTATCTCTTAGGTTCGGAAAATCCGGGCAAATTTCTGTACGGAAACACTTCAGGAGCAGAAAACAGAGGTACCTGCAGGATGGAGCAGCCCAGGACAAGGCTCCTGAGCATCCTCCTGCCCCAGGGGCTCAGGGAGTGACAGCAATTGCTCGGTTCTCCTTGGATGAGCAACTTGTAGTCCCAAGGCACAAATTCCCAGGAGTTCCGGCTCTGGGGGTTGGAGACAGCTGGTGCCAGGGAACAAGGAAGGGGAGGATCAAAGCAGGCAAGGTGAAACCTGGGGAAGCCCTGTGACTCTCTAGAGACAAAAGCATCCAGCCGATGCTGGCAGGGAGGGCACTGTGGGATGCCAGGGATGAGCAGGTGATGCTGAGGGTGCCAGGCAGGTGAAGCTGAAGGTGCCAGGCAGGTGAAGCTGAAGGTGCCCAGCTGGTGAAGGTGAGAGTGCCAGGCAGGTGAAGATCAGGGTGCTGAGCTGGTGATGCTGAGGGTGCCAGGCAGGTGATGCTGAGGGTGCCAGGCAGGTGATGCTGAGGGTGCCAGGCAGGTGAAGGTGAGGGTGCTGAGCTGGTGATGCTGAGGGTGCCAGGCAGGTGATGCTGAGGGTGCCAGGCTGGTGATGCTGAGGGTGCCAGGCAGGTGATGCTGAGGGTGCCAGGCAGGTGATGCTGAGGGTGCCAGGCAGGTGAAGGTGAGGGTGCTGAGCTGGTGATGCTGAGGGTGCCAGGCTGGTGATGCTGAGGGTGCCAGGCTGGTGATGCTGAGGGACCCCCAAGAGGCAGAGCCCCCTCCCTGCAGCGCTCAGCTCCGCTGGGAAGGGGCTGCTCCTGGGCTGTCTCCTTCCCCTGGCCGTTTGCTGGACTTCCCACAAGAGTGGATAAATTAGCCCAGCCTTTCCCGAGCAAAGCTCCCTCCTACCTGGTGGGGGCTGCCCTTCCCTTGGAAAGCCCGGCCGCTCCGAGGAGCCCCGGCTCTCCTGTTCCAATTAAGCTACCTGAGATAAAATCTGGGGAGCTCTTAGAGGGAAACAACTTAAAGAGATGTAAAATGGTAACTTGATTTACTCATTTGTTCCTGACCGTTTGATTCCTCCCCGAGCCGCCACCCAGCCAGCTGGGTTATGTGTCACCGGGAAAAAAAAATCCAATACAGGCAGATCCCTTATCAGATCAGCGCSTTAAAAGGATTTGGGGAATGCTAATGCAGGCACGGGGATTGGGAGATGGGACTCGCTGGCTACGGGTGGCCGAGCACCAGGCAGCACCTTGGCTCCCCCTTCCCCGGCTCCTGTTTCCCCTGGGATGTGGGAGCAGGGCTGGCTGGGCTCTTCTCCCAAAGCAAGGGCTCAGTGGGGAATCTCCCCCTCATCCAGCCTTTGCCCAGAACCCCTGGGGAGTATTTCTCGCCCTGTTTTGCTGGATGAAGTCRGTTTTCTTTTGGGGTGTGAGTTGGAGGCAGCTCCTGTGCGTGCCTGGCTCTGCTGTGAGCTGTGCGCTGCTCGCTCCCGCCTGCCTGATGCCATCCTGGGCTTCTCCAGGTGCAGGGACAGGAGTGATGGCCCATCACTGACTCCAAAGGTCCATCCCAAGGCTGGCACTGCTCCCCAAACAGCCCTGATCCCGGGAGCCAGGCCCTGGGATGGGGATTTGAGATCCACAAGGAAAATCAGAGAGGTTGTGGATTCCCCATCCCTGGGAGTGCCCAAGGCCAGGCTGGATGGGGCTTGGAGCAAGCTGGGACAGTGGAAGGTGGCAGTGGATGGGCTTTGAGGTCCCTCCCGACCCAAACCAGTCTGTGATTCCATGAAAACACCTCGGGATTAGGACCTGAGTCACACCAATGGCTGGGAGAATTATTTTGCAAATTAACAAATGCAATTTGTTCCCCAATCCAGCACGGGGCAAGGTCAGGGTGGTGGGAAGCCCACGGCTCATCCCCTGTGASAAGAGCAGCTCTGTTCCAGTTACTGCTGCACACCCTGGGGTGACAGGAGCCCCTGGTCCCGCTGGTCCTGCTGCTAACCCTGCTCTGGGAGGTGCAGAGAGCCAGTCCTGGGTGTCGCAGTGATGAAGGGCACATTAGCCAGGCCCTGCTGCATTAGGCTGGGAATACATGCAGCTCCTCAGCGTGCTGTGGGTTAAGAGCAGCGGGCGGCCTGGCAGTTCCACTCCAGGGCTGGCAGGGAGCATTCCTGAGCTGAGCTGAGCTGCGCTGCCAGTCCCTTCTCAGCACCGGTTGGATGGGTGTCCCGGCATTCCCAGGGCTGCTCCCCCACTGCTGCCCTCAGGCAGGATCGTCCTGTCCCTGCTGGCACTTGGCTGCTCAAAGCAGCTTCTGCAGAGTCAGACTCMAGCCATGATGAAGGTTTTAAGGGTTTTGAGGGTGTTTTAGGGCAAAGAGCCCCCCTTCAGGGTTTGTTCTTGTCCTTCCCTTCCACCAGTCCCTGTCCTTGGAGTGGCACCACCCTTATCCAGGGGGATAAGTTACATTTTGGGGCTTGAAAATGAGCATTTTTAGCTCTTGCTATCCCTGTGCTCAGCTCCATTCCCATCCCATTTTCCCTCGGGATGGCTCTGTTACCTGCCCATGCCTGCCCTGTTCCTGAGAGCATCCCGCCCAGTYATCCCCATGCCTGGCTCATTTATAAATTGTATGGAAATACAGATGTCCCCCTGTCACCCCACAGGATGTGTCACCCTCCCATGCCTTCAGCACCAGATGAGAGCAGATTTSTGGTTTTCCCTCACTGATATCCTGGGAGAAAAGCTGTTTTCACTTCATTTACAAGGGAGGTTTTCCAAGCAGTCCTCTCCACGGGGACCCCAGAACTGGAGACCCTGGAGTGTTCCCTCATGCCCCAGCAGAGCCCTTCCCATTCTGGATAATCCCATCCAGCCTAGGCTGGGAATTCCTGGCAGCCGGAGAGCACATCAGGTTATTTGCAGGCCCCTGGCCATTCTGGGCKCTGTAGGAATTCAGTAACCACCCCTGCACTGGGATGTGGGGCTGTCCCAGCCCTTGGCAGCCCACCTTTCCACAARGGTTACAGGAAACTTGGGAGACACTGACAAAACCCAAACTTGCTCTCAGTAAAATGAAAAACAAACTGAAAAAATTCCCCCTGTCCAAAACCTGCCTCAAGTCAACCCAAACGTTTGCTTCAATCATCGAGCAAACATTCCATGTGCRCTCCAAGCTTTTCCTTTTTAAGCTTCTTAAGTGGGCTTGAGTTAAACACAGGCAAATTTCTCCTGAAAACATCGTTTCAGCCCAAATCACAGAGCTTCAAGAAGCTTTCCTTCAAAGCCAGCAGAACAAACCTGGAGGATTTGGTTGGTTTTTTCCCTTTTTTGGGAGCTACAAGATCACTCCCGTTGGGTCAGTGTTGCAATTGGCCCATGGCTGCACTTTTTGGGTGAGGAGTTTCCCCCAGCTCTGCTTTCTGTGGCCTTATTCAATGGCTAGTGGCACGGGCTGTGCCTGCTGTCACCTCTGTCACAGCTGCCACCGCTGCTGTCCCCCAGCTCCTCACACCCACCACGAGCACAGCCACGCCGAGACACGGCCAAGCCAGAATTTCTGGTTTCCATAAAGGAATATGGAGAATATTATCCAGTGAGATTTGAAACTGAGGTGGGAAAGCTGCCAGCCTGCAGCGTTTTCAAAGAGCCTCCTGTATCTCGTGTTGCTGAAAACTGGGAAGTCCCGTGGGCTCGGGAAGGGGAGGCAGGAGGGGTGGGGGGTCCCCGTGGTGGGCACGGGGATGGAGGCAGAGCAGGGGGAAACCTTCTGAAGGGGTCCTTTCATATTAGAATAAGTCATAATTAATGCTATCAGGTGGCAGGAAGGCAGCATCAGGTAACGTGAGCAGGGCCTTATCTCTCCCTGCATCCCGGGGCTGCGGGTCTGGGCTGGGGGAAAAGCAGGAGGCTCACAAAAAGTGCTGGGAGTGGGGCACTGCTGCCATGAGGAGCCCAGCTCCGGTCCTGCCTGGCAGGATTTCCTCAGAGAGGTGAGGTGAAGCAAGCCCTGAGTGGGTGGGTGGATGGATGGATGGATGGATGGATGGATGGATGGATGGATGGATGGATGGATGGATGGATGGATGGATGGATGGATCCCCACAGATCCATCTTCATGAGGAGGGAGGGTGGAGGGAGTGGAGAAGGGGTAAGCACCCAGGAGGTCCCACAACGGGGGTTTTGGCTGTCCCATCAGCATCTCTGGAAGCTCCCAGGCCTTTTGTGGTGCCACCAGTGCCATGGTGGCCCTGAGGGGCTGGGCTGGTCTCTGGTGTCTCTGGGACCTGAGCTCCAGGTGTGCGTCAAGCCATTTGTTCATTAGGAGCTGATCAAACCATTCCCTGCCCGGGTCTCACRAACCAGTTGTTCTTTATTTACACTTTTTTAGGCCAAGCTCTCTCTCTTTCTCCTCCTCCTCAGTTGGGCCACCAGCCACATAATTCCACCTTAATTAGTGACATTGTTCCTGGCAGTGGGGCTGTCAGGAGCCTGAGCCACCTGGGTTAGCACATCCCTGACCTTGGTGACAGCTTGAGCAGGAGGGTTTGGGGCAAAACACTGATTTGGGGAAAGCTCTTTTGCCATGTAGAAAAAACATATTTAAAAACAAAGCACTTAAAACTGGTGGATCAAACCCTCCTCATGGAAATGCCTGTGTGGGAAAAAAGCCTCTGTGATCTCAATTACCTTCCTCTGTGAGGATCCTGCATAGCTGAAATTGTTTAGTTTCTGAGCAGCKATGATAAAAAAAACACTTTAGGTTTTTATTTCCCTACTTTGTCTTCCCTTGGGAAAAGAGCTGGAGCAAGCAATTCCACGCATGCACACAGGCACAGGGCACACAACAGCCAGAACAAAATCCCAACAAACACAACTTGTTTGCTTTAATTTTGTTTTTCACTGAAAAAATGTGAACTTCTCCGAGAGGAGACAATGCGATGGGCTCGGCTCAGCTCTGTGGCCTGCCCTACTTTTGGGGAATTTGTTTTCCAGTTTGCAGCCATCCTTAGCCTTAAATTTCTCCTATTAAGGATAAGACTAAAGCAGCCCTGAGGCATCAACCCTTGGAGGGAAGAGGGAGAGGGATGGAAGTGCTCACGGGAGGCAGCCTCTGCTCTGGGCAGAACACAGGGTGGGATTGTTGGAGTGTCCTGTGCAGGGCCAGGAGCTGCACTCAGAGATCCTCGTGGGTCCCTTCTGAGTCGAGATAATCTGGGATTTCACCCCCCATGTCCTGGATGCTCAGCCTTGTCCCCTGTGGGGTTGTGCAGCTGATGGATGGATGCAGGGATGGATCTGGGGAGGTGATGAGTGGTTCATCATCCTTTCATCCCCCCCCGCATCCCTCCCCAGCACAGACCGAGCTGTCAAAAGCAACAACACTTCAAGACCAACCCCAAATAAATACAGGAGTATTGGGTGATGAATGGTCCCTGCTCTGAAATCCATCTGGGGAGGAGATGTCTGCTCCTCCAGCTCGGCAGAGCCACCTCGGGGACGTGTCACCGTGTCACCGCGTGTCACAACACCCGGGGCAGGGCCCGGGCGGCTGCCCGGGGTTTGCAGATGTTCTCCTGTGCATCCACTCGCTCTCAGTCCGGCTCCCTTTGTGACAGCCGCGGGAGATGAGCTGGCCGTGCGGGATCGGGGAAAGCTGCTCCGAATTCCGCATCCTTCTCCTCTCCCAGCGCGGGGTCCCCCGAGGCCAGAGCTGACTTTGTTTTCCTGTCTCCCGCGGCACAAGCAGCCTGGGAACGCGGGATGAATAGGAATGGGAATAACAAATGGGCTGGAGATAAGGCAGCGCCTGCGGGAGTCACCGCGAGGCACCGGAGAGGGAAGGCGGAGGGGGAGGATGCCGGAGTTAGCGGTGTCCAAACGGGATTAGAGTGACAAATTTCAGAGGGATGGGGGGCTGGAAGGTGCAGCAGAGGTGGAGCATGGAGCTCTCCCTGCCTGACTTTTCCCGGAGCCACAGCTGCTCCTGCTCGGCCAGGACCTGGGAACACACCCCGGACACCAAGGGATGGAGGGGATGGAGGGGACGGGGGCAGGACAGGCAGGGGGAGAGCAGAGCCCAAGGAATTGCTTCGGGGGGGCTGGAGAGAAAGAGGAGAAAGAGGAGAAAGAGGAGAAAGAGGAGAAAGAGGAGAAAGAGAAGAAAGAGAAGGAAGAGAAGGAAGAGGAGGAAGAGAAGGAAGAGGATGCCCATGTGGGTGGGGTGGCAGATGTTCTCACCTGTGCATGGCCAACACATCAGCACAGCAGCTGGAAAACTGGGAAACCTCCACTGCAGGAGGCTGAGCAATTCACCCCAAGGCTTTTTTTTGTTCATGCTGGATCATGGAACCAGGAGGGAAATTCAGCTTTATAGCAGGGGACACCTCATGGGGACAGTCTGTGGGCTGGAACCTGCTGGTGTTGGGGTGGAAGAGGCAGAAAAGCAGGGGAGAGGTGTCAAACCATTGACCTTCAGCTGGTTTAGAGGTGTCAGCAGGCAGAAGGGAGGGGAATGATTTAGAAAGGTGGAGGAATGTGGAGTTAGGAAGGTGGAATTGAGGAAAGGAAAACAGATGATAAATTTCAGGGAAATAATCCAAATAATCCAACAGAGAGAGGCAGAGGAGTGAGAAACTCCTCTCTGGGAAGAGATGGGACCATCCTGCTGTAGCCCTGGGAGATCAGCTGGACTTCCAAAGCGTGCAGCCCTGCAGATCCTTGGGGTGGCACAGGGAGCAGGGATGCCTCATTGGAAACACCAAATTCCTCTTACCAGGGACAGAGGACCTCGTTCTGGTGGTGCTCCTGCATGCTGGGACCCAGCCCAGCCCTGACAGGAGCGTTCCTGGCCTCTCCTCCTGCTCAGTAMCAAATCCTGGAGCAGTTTCCTTGCGCCATCCGGGGCTGGACACTGACAACTCACCCTGGAGCCRGCGCTGGCTGCGCTGGGGAGCAGGAGACCAGCCTGGTTTGGGGTAATTCCAGGCTTTTTTAGCTTTCTGGGAGCATCTCAACAAACATTCTGGCTGGCCTGCTTCCCAACAGCTGCACATGCAGAGCTGGGATGCACAGAGAAGCTTTACGGCCTCTGCAGCTCCAGGTAAGGGTTGATGGGATTGAAATGAGCCGAGGAAAGCTCAGAGCCCACGAGCCTGAGGCTTCCCATGTCTGCTCCAGGGAAAATGGGGCCAAGCCAACCACACACACTGGGCTCCCTGTACTGCCAAGCTGGGCCGAGCAAGGTCAGAGTTAGGCAGAAACAAGAGACAGAAAAGGCTGATTAGGTCACTTATTTCATCCTCTTACCAATTAGACAGGAAATTATTTAACWGCTTTATTTATTTATTTGGGAATGTACCTCAGCAGGAAAACCCCAGCAGCAAGAGCTGCTGCTGTGCAGAGGGAAGGGTGAGAGCCCAGCTCCTCATTCATAAATGCACATTTGTGAAAAGCATCTGCTGAAGGAAAATGTGGGGAGGAAACCTCTCCTGACAAGCCTCTGAGGCTGTATGGGCTACAGGGCTGGGGAGGGAAGTGGGATTTGCTGTGTTCTGGGTATGGATGCTCTTCTGGAACATCCCTATTGTGTTATCTCCTTTACTAGAGACATTTTCCAATCCCAGAGGGTCCAAGAGAGCCTCAAACCCCAGCGCCTGAGCTTGGGGGCTCCTGGGGCAGCACCAKCTCCCTACACAGCTCACCCAGCCCAGCCCAGCTCAGCCCCTTTCTGGGAAAAGCTTTGTCTGGCGAGGAATTTGCAGCGCAGCTCCTCCAGCAGGATGGGAGGATTGTCCCATTGGACAGCTGAGAAGATTTATGAGGTCCTTAAATGGAACTCTCTGGAGAGAGCCCAGGAATGGTTTGATCTCTGCCCCAGGTCCTTCATCCACAGAAATGCAGGGTTGCAGGGCCATGGTCACAAAGAGGGAGAGCAGTGCCAGCAGCTCCCTTCCTGCCTTGGTGTCATCAGCGCTCCGCTCCCCCTTCAAAATGGTGATGAAAACCAATTTCCAAACCTCAGGGTTTGTTGGTTTTTTTTCCCCTAAATGGAATTCTTGCTTCCCAGCCAGCCTCAGCTCACTTGTGAAGCAGAAGGACAGGCAGGAGGCTCTCCTGGGTGGAGGTGGGCTGGAATGGGCTCAGGCTCTGCCTTGGAAACCAGGGGAGAGAAACCCCATGGCCGGGGCTGCAGCACCTGGGGCAGGTCCCAAAGGCAAACGGGGCCATGGCCAACGTGTCTGAGCCAGGGGGACAAGATGGAGTTGGTGACACGTGTCCCCACCTGCACAGTGACCCAGGGAAGCTCTGTGTGTGGAATGCTGTGTGCAGGGAATGCTGTGAGCAGGGAATGCTGTGTGTGGAATTCTGTGTGCAGGGAATGCTGTGTGTGGATGCTGTGT
>JACDOX010000192.1:0-19182 GCA_014549065.1 Cardinalis cardinalis
AGAAACCTCGAGTCTCCCATGAGTGTCCCTGGGGACTTGGAACATCTCCCTGCACAGCTGAATTCAACATCTGTGGGTACCATGCCAAGGCTCTTTTTGCTTTCTTACCCTGGACTTTACTAGCAGCTCTTCAGTCAGCAACAGTCCACTGCTAGACTCTGTGCCACTGATCACCAGGGCTCCAAGAAGGTAGATCCTGTGCAAGGCATCTGTGCTTGTATGTACTTATTCAGAAAGAAGTGGCAGGATTTACAACAGGGATTTCTGCTCCATATCTTATGTGGGCAAAATGGAATGATCCACACTCCCTCTCACTGGTGGTAGGTAAAGTGGTCCAGGTGGCCGTGGATGTCACCTGCACAGGAACTGTGCCAGACTGGTGTGACCTACAGTGGGAAGGAGCTCTGAGGAAGGAACTCTGAGGGAGGTAAAAGCTGGGCTGTAGAGATCATGCAAAGACTATTCTTCAAGCCATAGAAGCCCCTGTTTTGTGAAGATCTGCAACAAATCCTAGGCAAGGGCTGAAGCTGCATATCTGTGAGTTCCTTTACCTCCTAGGTCAATTTTTCCGTTAATGATGACAGATCAAAGTTGAAACTTGCCCAGTGTTTAATTCACTCATCTTTCTATGACCTTTGATAGGAGGGAGGAAACCTTGATCCTGAAAATACTCAAGAACTGGCTGGGGATGAGAAGGTCAAGGGTTGAGGGCATAATTTAAAATAACTTAGCAAGGTGAAAAGCAGAATCACAGCCCTGGGTGACAGGAGATCAAGTGAACCGGAAACTTCTGATCAACCGCATCTCAGAAAAGAGGAATGTGGAAGAAAAAACTGTGGAAGAAGAATCAAGCTATCAAGCTATCAAGGAGGAGTGTACGGACATTCCTGTGGAAGCACTTATGTAATTACACAGGAAGCCTGCCGTGCATCATGCAAACAAGAATAGTGAGAAATGGGGAAGAAAGCTGATTACACACGAACTGAAAACTGGAAAGGTCCTTTTTGTCGAGCCTGTACACCTTGAGAGAAGAATTACAAGCTGTCAAAACTATGGATTTATTACAGGCCTGCAACTGCTTTTGAGCCAACTGCTGAACACAGTTACTTATACTAAAATGTATAAATAATGTCTTAACTTTGCAATAAACCAGATTCACTTGCTTCTAGCTTGTGTCTCATATTCATATTCCACGGCAGTAGAGAAGGGGGAGAACATTTAGGGAGCTCTTGAGCCAGGCAGGTCTGGACTGGAGGAAGCTACAGCAGCTGTCCATTGTCTTCAGAGGAGGCTGGCCAGTGAAGGTGGTTCCTGAGAACTTCAGAGAGCATTACACCAGTTTTAAAGATGGGCACAAAGGAGGGTCTGAAGAACTATAGGCTAATCAGCCGCTTTGGAATCCCTGGAAAAGTGATGGAGCAAATCCTCCTAGATTTCAAGCAGCTGAGAGAGAAGGGCATTGGGAACAGCCAGCAGAGATTTACCAGGGGGACATGGTGCCTGGCCAACCTGATTGACTCTGCAAATAATGGCAGACCAGGGATGGTGTTGCTGGACATTGCAAAACATTAAACAGCCACACAGTCTCCTTATGACCTGACTGGTGAGATATGGACCGAGTGAATGACTGAGGGAAAATCTCCCAAACCAGCAGGCTCAGTGCTGCTGGATCAGGTGTATGAAGTGGCAAGGCTGTAGTGACACCACTCATTTCAGATCATCCCTGGATCTAGTATTACTGTTGATTAATGACTAATATTTACATGCAGAGGRTGTCTCCTCTAAGTGAAGAAACTTTAGAACAGGGATTTATTCCACCATGATCATATATATCACAAGGTAGTTCCTAGCTCATACACAAACACTACTTTTCCTAGAACTACTTTACCCACTTCTGTCCCTTGCTGGAAGTCCTTTTATGGTCTTGGAGGGTTGTCTGAAGGGGTCTCTGGTGGTCATATTCACTGTGAGCCCCCAAATTGGGAAGTGTCCTTGCCTTGAACTTCTCAGAGGGAATGCGCTGTTGTTTCTTGTTACATTACTTTGCCAAAAACCTCACTTAGGTGCTTCATAATCTGTGTTTCCTCTGCTTCCTGCTCTGTTCAACATCCTACGTGTCTACTTTTACATTCTTTTCTCTAACTTTCTAATTTGTCTTTAAGCTGTATTTTGCAACAAAAACTTTCTCTTTTCCATGTTTTCTGTCACAGTGAGTGGCAGCAATGCATCTTCCTAGTGGCTGAAGCCACCCCCATTTCTATGGTCCCTGAGGCTGGCAGACATGCCACACACTGATGTCACRTCCAGCCTCAGCTCAGCTCACATCCCTTGCCCAGACAGGGGATAAACACAGGCAGGAGAGGCAGAAAGTATGTGCCTGGGCTGCCCTGCCTTGAAGGCACAAAAGCCTCCACCTTCTACTGGTCAAGGGTCAGGGCACCTGACATTGAGCCTTCAGCACAGAGTGATGGCATCCTACTTCTGCATCCTTGGCCCAATCAGATGACCAGGTCTCCTCAGGAGCTGCCCTTTGGCCTTGTCAGGGACCATCCAATGGACATGATGCCATGGCAGCTTGGCAACCCCTGGATTTGTCATCACTATGGTGATGTTTCACCTCAGCACAGAATCCCAGACTGGTGTGGGCTGGAGGAACCTCAAAGGTCATCCTATTCCACCCCCTGCCATGGGCAGGGACACCTGCCACCAGAACAGGTTGCTCCAAGCCCCCTCCAACCTGGCCTCAGACACTTGCAAGGATGGGGCAGCCACAGCTGCTCTGGCCAACCTGTGCCAGGGTCCTACCATCCTCACAGGGAAGAATTTCTTCTAACCCTGCCCTGTGTCAGTGGAAAGCCATTCCCCTTGTCCTGGCATTACAGGCCCTTGTCCAAGGTCACTCCTCAGCTCTCTTAGAGCCCCTTTAGGCATTGGAAATGTTTCTAAGGTCTCCCTGAAGCCTTCTCTTCTCCAGACTGAACAGCCCCAGCTCTCCCAGCCCGGCTCAGGCAGAGGGGCTCCAGCCCTTGGAACATCTCTTTGACCTCTCTGGACTCACTCCACATCCTTCTGATGCGGGACCCGAGGGCTGATGGCAGCTCTGCAGGTGGGGTCTCACCTGAGCTGGGCAGAGGTGCAGAATCCCCCTTGTCCCCTGCTGCCCACGCTGTGGTGCCAGCCCAGGACATGGGGTTTTCTGGGTGGCAGCACAAGAGGCTGGGGCACACTGAGATTTTTGTCCACCAACATGTCCAAGTCCTCCTCCTCAGGGCTGCTCTTAACCCCTGCTCTGCCCAGCCCGAGTCTGTGCTTGGGATTGCCCTGACCCAGGGGCAGGCTGTGTACCTGGCCTCATACCAGCAAAGTCACACTGGGACTTTGGTGGTGGTCTCTGGGCCTATGGCAATGACTCTAGCTCATTGACATTTGAGCTCCTCTTGTTGCTTCCCCTACCTCATGCTTTTCTTGAGAGCCTCATGCTCCCCTTGGTACTACCTCATCATCCTTGTCGCAGGTTTGCATGGCCAGGTCTGGGTAGCAGGGGCCTGCAGGGTGACCCTCTATGAGGAGACACCAGAAGCTGCCCCCGAGTTGGGCAGAGCCAACTCCAGAGGGCTCCAGGATGGACCTGCCACTGGCTAAGGCTGAGCCAACCAGTGATGCCAGGAGAGCCTCTGTGATTAGATACTAAAATAGGGGTAAACACTGCTGTGCAACAGCAGCTGGCAAGGAGGAAGGAGAAGATGTGAGAGCAACAGCCCTGCAGGCACCAAGGCTGAGGAAGGAGAAGGTGCTGGAGCAGATTCCCCTGCAGCCCGTGGTGCAGCCCACAGGGAGGAAGGAGGATTTTGACCCATAGTCCATGTAGGTGAGTAGAGGAACAGATCCCCACTGCACCCCATGTAAGGACCCCACAGCACAGCAGGTGGGGATGCCCTGAAAGGAGCTGCAGCCTGGGAGGAGCCCATGCTCAAGCGGGCTCCTGGAAGGGGCTGTGCTCTGTGGAGAGGAGTCCGTGCAGGAGCTGGCAGAACACAGGAGCAGTCTGTTCCTGAAGGACTGTTCCCCATGGAAAGGGACCTTGCTGGAGCAGTTAGAGAACTGCAGCCCATGGGAAGGACCCACATTGAAAAAGTTGGTGCAGGACTGTCTCCCATGGAGAGGGGAATCTGTGAGGAGCAGCAGAGACAAGTGTTATGAGCTGACAGCAATCCACAATCCCCGTCTTGCACACTGCTCAAGGGGAGGAGGAAAAGTGTTGGGAGTGAAGCTGAGTCTGGGAAGAAGGGAGGGTACGGGGAGCTGTTTTAAGGTTTATTCTTATTTCTCATTTTCCTACTCTGTTTAATTGGTTATAAAATAAATTAATTTCCCCAAGGTGAGTCTGTTTTTACTGTGACAGTAATTGGTCACTGATCTCCCTGACCCTTGGGATTTTTATCACATTTTCTTCTCCTTTTCAGTCAAAGAGGGTAAGTAATGGAGTGGCTCAGTGGGCACCTGGCTAGACAAAATTGACCCACCATAGTTCTCCAAATGCCTTCATCACCACCTCCGCCTTCAACACCCATTGCCCATGACTTCTTCATGTCCCTGACTTCACTGTCAGTGAAGGATCTACCAGCACTGCAGCATTTATTTTGCACTTTATTTACTGCACACTCAAGACATGCCAATGGCTCAGGCTACTCTGTGATGTCCAGTGGTCTAGGCCTTCATCTGCCASCAAAACTCCCGTACCAGGGCTGGACAGTTTGGAATTGCCTGTGGCAAGTCCACGGTGAGTCCACAACAGGTCCATGGTGGGTCTCTGATGGGCGCCTGGTGGTCCTTTGCCCCTGGTGCCATGCCCCTTGGTAGGGACCTCTCACTTTCTGCCCACATGGTCCTTCAGTGTCACCAGCACTTTCTGTGCCCGCTTCAGGACCTCCTCCTCATCCACACTGGGGAAGGCCTCACTGGGGATCATGGGAAAGGGATGGTAACTCGGGTACTGTGTGGCCTTGACGTCCACACCGCAGTCACACAACCACTGCACATCCAGGACGAGGCCCCTCAGCTCCGGCTCCTCTGCCTCCAGCCTTTGGGCCATGCCCATCAGCCCCCTATGGCCCGCAAAGGCTTCCCCACGGCAAAGCACGGCCGCCACCAGCGCCTTCTCCAGGGCCTGGTGCACTTTGAAGAGCACCCAGTTGGGGCAGCTGTGCAAGATGTCATTGCTGACTGCCTGCAGATCACTCGTGGCCTGACACAGCCAACGCAGGGCCTCAGGGATGGATGGAGTCAGGACCATGAGCTCCTCACTGCTCAGCAAGGAGCCACTGCCTCCCTGCCCGTGGTGCCGGGCGGCGCTCACAGGTTTGTATTGGCCCCACACCTTTGGCCCCCTGACACCATGCAGAGGCCTCAAGGTTGCCAGGCTGGGGTCCTTCCACGGCCCCTCTTCTGCCACAGCTTCAGCCTCCTCCTGCAGCCTCTTCTCTGGCTCTGGTGCAGCCCCCACCAGTGCCACGTTGTTCTCCTCCAGAACCAAGGCAATGTCCTGTGGCTCCTGGCAGACCAGCATTTCACGCAGCATGGACAAAGCGCGTGCCTCCAGCTGCCCACCCAGGATGTTATTGATCTCCTGCGCCAGCGTCTCCACCACCCTCAGCTGCTGCCGGCTCAGCACCATCTCTGCGTGCTGGATGTAGAAGAGCCGCTGGGCAYCACCAGACAGGCACACGTGGATAACCTTTGACTGGGAGCTGCCCTCCACCTTTGCCCCACTGTGCACCAGCACAGTGCAGATGTCCTTGCAGCACTGCACTTTCACCTGCTCCACTGCAAAGCCACCGTCCCCCTCCATTCCCATCATAGCCTTGGGGGTCTGCCACTGCAGCAGGGACTCCAGCCCCAGCCTAAACCACGGGGATACCAGCAGGGTCTGCAGACGCCTCTGCGCAGGACACTGAGAGCCGTACTGACACGGCTGTGGACCACCCTCCTCCAGCTGCTTCTCTGTCACCTCTGAAAGCACCTGTGGCTGCAGGTGTGGTGGCAGCCTTTGCAGCAGCCACCTGGCATTACACCCAGACACTGGCAGTGCAGCCATGAACACAAAGGTCTCCTCCAGGGCCTGAGCAGTCTCTGAGGGCACACAGTCGTTGAAGCAGAGTTTGTGGGACAGCTCCAGGCAGCCAGCAGTGCTCAGCAGGTACAGCTCAGCCACAGCAGAGCAATCAGGGGGCTCTGGTTCCTTCCACAGCAACTGGAAGAAATGCTGTGTGGCCAGCAGGACCGTCTTCTTCTGGCTACTGGAAAGGGTCCCACTGCCATGGCTCTCCTGGTATATTTGGGCCAGGACACAGCTGTAGTGAGCTAGTGTGGGGACCAGGACAACGCCAAGGTGTTGCAGGAGATGTGCAAAGACAGCCAACATTTGGGGGTGAGGCGTGAGGAGGTAGGGGTAAAAGTCAGCCTCGTCTGGGAGTGATGCCACCACCTGCCGTGGCCTGGCCATGTCATATGACTTGGCCAGCACCATAGGCAGCTCAGCGAGGTGCTCTGCATCCACCTCCTCCAGATGGGTCTGCAGGAAGCTGTACATGCTATGGAGCACCTTGGCCCGTGTGCTTACCTGCACTTGTGTCAAGCAAGCCGCCCTGCACACATGTTCCAGGTTGGCCACCACCAGGGCAGTGGGTATCTCTACAAGGACTCCCACGGCTTTCAGGGATGCCTCCTCAAGTTCAAGGGATTTTGGCAGGATGGTGGCTGATGTCCACAGGAGTTCAGCCACATTTTCRCAGTAGGAAACACTGCCTTTCAGAGCCACGGCCTTAGTGCAGTCTGCAAAAGGAGGGTGAAGGTTCATTAAGTCTGGGGGGATATCCAGTGGAGGCAGGAACTGGATTGAGGCAATTTTGCTCAGGAAATCCTTTGACTCAGGATCTTCCAACAGGATTGCAAGTTGCTTGAGCATCTCCTGTTGTCGCTCCAGCAGTTCTGCAGCATGGCATGTAGCCTGCGTGGCTTCACGCTCTATCTCCTCAGCCAGTGCCACAAAATCCTCTATGGAGAGGCTGGTGCGGACACCTGCCTTGAGGAAGAAATGCACAATTTCTTGCTGGTTCAAACGTAGCTCCTTAAAGAAAGATTCAGGCACAAAGCGCTTTTGGAGCCGCAGGGTGTGGAAGGAGGGCAGGTCAAGGTAGAAGTAGGAGGCCAGGCGCAGTGTTCCGTGGGCATCTGGTATAAAGGCCACCTTCTGAAAAGCTGCCACAATAGCCTCCACGCTTTCAGCATCACAGAAAGGTTTCATGACAAAGAACAATCGTACAGCTTCCATGAGGTCTTGCCGTGTGAGCTGGGACAGCCGGGGAAGTACCACAGTCATGAAGAGCTTTTGGTCACCTGTGACCTCCCACTTCAAACGCTCGGCCAGCCATTCGTGGAACAGGCTTGGTGTGAGAAGCAGCATGTCTTTGTCCAAGTCATACAGGGCTTGGGCATTCGAGGCCACTTGTCTGTGGTGTAACAGCACCTTGCGGTAGGGAGCCACAGCTACATAGCCCCCCCCAGACTTCTCGAAGAGAGGCAGGTGCTGGAGCTGCTCCAGTGCACGTGAATCCAGCTTTCCCTTTCCCTGCTGGACAAACCTCAGCAGGGCTGACAAATCCTGTTCCCTTAAATCCCCCCAGCGGAGATCAGCTCTTGTGTCTGCCAGATGGGCCACTATAGCACTGGCATCTGTGACCTGCAGTGCCCTTCGCTTCAGGCAACGGAAGGCAAAACTAAAGGGCAGCAGGGACTGCTGGAGCACAGGGATGCCCAGTTTGTGCAGCACCTCTTCCACTTCAGAGCGACACTCAAAAAGAACCCTGGAGAGGGAGGATAGTGGCAGAAAGTGCTTTGGTAGGTGTTTATTCCCCTGAACAGGCAGCACTGCCATATTCTGGAGATGATTCATTAATGACTCCATGGCCACATCTGGGGTCTCGGAGAGGACCACACTCTGAAAGAAGGTCCACAGCCTCCTGAACCACTCTTCCCCCTCTTTGGTCCACTCCCACTGATCCAATGCCTCCTGGATGAGTGGTATGGCCTGTGGGAGGTCAAGCTCCTTCACAAAGCAAGGTGGGATCCATGCAGGAACACACTCTTGGGCAAAACAGTGGCTGTGCTTGGGGAAGAGGTCAGCAAAGGAGTTCTTGAAGAYAGGGTGCTTGCTGCTGAAAGCATTCAGAAAACCATCTTCTGTGGCCAGCAAGGGCAGGCCTTCCAGGATTGCTTTGTCCTTACCCTTGTGAGTACCTTGGGAGTGCCTGTTCCGTCCTGTTAAGTATTGCAGCAGGCAGGTGCAGCTCTCTGGGGTCCTCAGGGGTGTCTTAGCCAGCTTGCAGGGCACAGGCAGAGCCAGGGCCTTGAGGAAGCACCGGAGAGAGTCTGGCCCTAAGACAACAGTGTTCACTTGAGCTTCAATGAACTCCTCGTGGATCTGCTGCAGGTGGGGGAATGCTGGAACCAGTTTCATGTTCAGTTGCTCCAGCACTTTCTGGAGTTTTGGCTGAGGCATCTCCTTGAGGAAGTATGGCTCTGTTAGCATGTCCCCTCCACCTGGAGATGCCCAGGTTATTGTCACCCTGCCAGCTGACTCTCTGTACACAGGCACAAGGGGCAGGCGTTCATGACTGAGGTGCTTGTAGACCTCTCTCACCATGTCCTGGAACATAGGTAACACACTTTTTATAACAGGGAAAAACTGGAGCAAGTGGGAGTCCAGGTGCTCCTGGCAGAGTTTCAGGGACTGATACTGGAACTTTTCTGGCTCCAGGGCTTTCCACTGCCTGGTGAGAAAGTAACAGTATAGTGGAACCACCAAGCGCCGGAGCAAGAAGCCATTCCAGGTTGCCCCTGTGCCGCCTTTGTCCCAGTGGAGACTGCACCTGGCTGCATCCACAGAGAAGTTGGCATTGATGTGCAAAGGCAGCCCAGTGACTAAGGGCAGTGGGAGGGTGCAGAAGGCTCTGCCCCTGACTTGGTTCAGAGGCTCCAGGCGGGCAGCCACAGCCCCATAGGGCAGCCGTTTCAGCTCTGGAGACTCTTCAGCCCCGTCCTGCACCCCAATTTGGGAGATCACCCTCCACAAACTTGTGGTCTTGGCCCTGCTATTTTTGACTTTCATGGTATAGGAGAGAGGGGTGGGGTTGTTCCCATCCATGGCTTGGCTTAATCTTGCTTGAAAATCCCGTCTCAACTTTGCATCATCCTCTGTGAGCTCCGTGGTGACCCGCAGCTTCTCCACCAACTCTTTCCCATCTGGGGGGATCTCAGAGAAGATGATGGTGTGGACATGCCGGAGGAAGAGCACCAAGTCCTCACCTTCCTTAGCCAGTGTTTCTTCCATGTTCTTGAGGTCTTGGTCTCGCACGACCACGTCAGACACCCTGGACTTGGCAGCCTCAGCTGCAGTGCGGAGCGGCAGCCGGAAAAGGACCCCCTGTTTCAGGTCGAAGAAGGATGGTAGGAAGGTGTCATAAATGTCTGGAAAATTCTTCTTGAAGTCAGTGTTGACAGTAAACATGCTACCAGGCTTCTCAGTTGTGGCTGTGGACATGTAGTAGAGATGGGGATCAGAGACACACAGGGTACTGTCTCCAGTCAGGAAGGCTGGGCAGTCAGTAAAGTGATAGACAGTGTTGAAGCCAAGGCCATATTTGCCTGTGACATCCTGACGGTCTTGCTTGCTACCGACCCCCAGRTGCTGAATGCCTTCAATGTCCTGCTCCTGGAAGGGGCGGTCATTGTAGATGCAGAGGGCAGGGCCCTGCAGGATCTTCCATTCCTCACTAAAAGTGGCCTTTGCTGGGTGCTGCCGGCGGTCCCACACGAAGTGCAAAAGTCCCGCACCAGCATCATCTGCGTTCTGGAGCACCTCCTTCACCAGATCAGGAGCGGACTCAGAGTACTCCTTCAAGATGTTCTTCAGCCGCGTTGGCAAATCTTCATGGGGACCAAACGGCTGCGCCCAGAGGCTCAGGTGATCAGTGATGACTTCACACCTCTCCAGTGCTCGGTGGCGTGTGGTGGTCACCCCACAGCGCAGGGCTGCCTTTCGGGACAGCTGTTTATGGCACAGCAGGACATCTCTGTCCAACGGCATCCATGGTGCATCATTGAAGTAGAGCTTGTCCCGTGGGTGCAAAATGCCCTCCTCATCAGGTAGAAAGAGTTGCTGGGTCTGGCAGGCATCTGGCTGGTTGCCATCTTCCATCAAGCCACAGGACACCAGCCGCAGGGCCAGATCCAGCTCTGCGGCAGGCAGTGGCTTTCCAGCATGTGTCTCTGCCAGGGTGCAGAGCACTCGGGCATAATCATCCCAGGCGAATGTGTGGCGCAGCCCCACACACTCCCAGAGCTCTCTGTAGGGCTTGTACTGGTCTTGGAGCTGATGAAGGTATGGGGCAGCCTCAAATGACAGTGTCTCAGCCACAGCTGTGACTGGCACAAAACGGGAGCCCACCAAGATGAAGGGCTCCTCTGGGGCCACTGCAGAAGCCACCTCATCCCAGCTGGAGGGATGTTCCCGGAGCAGCATGTTCAGGTGCTTGTAGCAGCAGTTGGTGTTGTACTGCAGGGTCTCCAAAGGGAGAGTGTTGGAGAAACGACAGAGTGCTCGCAGCTGCTCAAGGACCTGAGCTGATGGTACCTGCCGGTCCAGCCCCAAGAAGGACGCTACCTCCTCGGAGAGGCTGAAGTTTTTCCCCAGCATTTTAGAAGCCAAGATAGGCTGGATGAGTCCCACTAGTGGCTCATGGAGGTGATGGTAGAGCTGGGCAGCTGGCAGCAGCACAGGGTTACCAGTGCGCTGTGCAGCAGGGAGGAAGGGCACAGTCTGGAAAGTGGCCTGCAGGGTGTCATTTGTTCCCTTCTTCACTGCACCCCGAAGTAATTCAAGGATGCAGGCAGCCCTCTGGCAGCCCTGGGCGTGATTCTTGGCCCAGACAAGCTGCACAGTCTTTGCCCTCTCCAGCAGCTCTGGCAGAGCCACAGTGTTCTTCACCATGCCCAGCCTCTCCAGTTGGTTTAGTCTCTCCAGGAAGGCATTCCCAGTGGGGAAGCGCCCATCCTCAGGGTTGTATAAAGGGGCAGCACGGCCTCTGGGATGCACCAGGTAATTGATGAGCTGCAGGTGCCCATGAGGGGTGACAGGGATGCAGGGCACTGTCTGCAGCACTTTGTTCACATCCTCATGAGACATATCCAGCGCATGGAGCACCAGCAGGTTCCGGTCAACATCAGGGAGATTTTCCAAGTTGGGAAGCACAAGCTCACAGAGAAAGCGGCTCCAGTCATAGGTTCCAGCATCCAGCGCCTTCCCGAGGCCCTCCTGCACCTTCCCTGGCAAGGCCACAGCCAACAGGGGACGGGGCACGGTGATGGCAAAGACTCGCTGTGCCACAGTACCCAGCTTAGGGTGTCTCTCCACAGCCTGGTGCAGGAAGCGGGCGTCCTGCAGCGAGCACCAGGAGTGGCCATCGGAAAAGAGCCTTGGGCCACTCCTGGCTGCAACAGCCTGGTAGAAACCAGTCACGGCCTCTGTAAAGGGGTAACGGGCAGTGCTAATGTCTGGCCAGAAGAGATGATACTCATAGTTCTTTAACTCGCCTGCCTCGTGCATGGCACGGAGATGGTCCAGCGCCCGGAGCCAGGCCATCGGCACAGCCTTGTGGAGCAGCACCCGGTTCCACTTGCCCCGCTCCGCTGTGTCCCACAGCCCCTTGCGATTTGAGAGGATGCTGAAGGCCCCATGSAGGTGGATTGGCAGCCCTGACATGATCGGCATGGGAAGGTGGCAGAAAACTTGTCCCTTCTCAGCGTCTAGACGTGGCACCCACTTGCCATCTTCAGTAGGGGCAAGGGGAAGGGCCACACCACCCATGGGAAGTGGAGGATGGAGTCCTGCCTGTGTGTTCTGGTGAAACAGTTCCAACAACTCCCCATCACCCCGACACACCAAAACCAGGTAGTGCCACGTGGTCCTGGATTCCTCCTCACAGGCTGAGAGCTGCTCGATGGCTGCCCAACTTAAGGGATCCCCAGGGGCCCCCAGGTCTCGGATCTCCTTTCTCTGCAGTGTGGCCAGAGGCATGGTATCCTCTGCAGAAGTGGCCGTGTCTGGCAGCATCTCCAGGGACAGCTCCCTCACCTTCTTCAGGAAGAGCAGCAGGAGCCGGTTAGAGCCAAGGAAAGCAGTTCCAAGGGACTGGATGCGCTCTGTACCAAAGGCCTCAGAGCAAATCTGCGATGTCACAGCTTCCTCTTCAGTGCGAAAAGGCAAGCGGAAAAGGCTCCCTGGAAAGGGTCCTGGCTTAGGCAGGCAGCACCCAAAGATACCGTGGTAGGGCTGGAACTGCTCAGCAAAGACACGGAGGATGCGTGGTCGGCTGGAGAAGTCCAGGCGGATGCCAGGGGAGCCAGCCCTGGGGATGTGTTTGCCCAGATGGGTGCCATTGGGATCAAAGATGAGCAAGGTCTCCCCACTCAGCACTGCTGGCACATCCGTGACACGGTACACAGAGCTGAAGCCCAGCCCAAAGCGCCCAATCCGGCCTGCCTGGCCCTCCTTTGTGGCAGCCCCAATCCGGGTGATGTTCTGGAGGTCATCCTCTGTGAACAGGGCATTGTTGTAGGCCCAGAGGGCTGGGCCATGGCAGGCAGCCATGCCTGGGTCTAGCAGCCCAGAGGTGGCCTTTCTGCGGCACCGCAGGTCCAGGAGGAAGCGGCACACGGTAGCGCTGGCATCCTCTGCGTTCTGGACCATCTCTGTGAAGAGGTCGCCCTCCTCGCCGTACTCCTGGAGGATGTTGCGGAGGCGTCGGGTGATGGGCTCTGAGGGGCCACAGGTTGTGAACGGCTCTGGGCCCAGCACCCGCGTACTGAGACGCTCTGTGCCCAGGAACATGGCTGTGCTGGAAGGCACTGCCTCGTGCACCACCTCTTGAACATCCTCCTCTTCCTCCAGCTCCATGTCCAGGTACACAGCAGAGGCAGCTGGTCGGAGGGCAAAGCCTGAGCCCTGCGGGATCCTCACAGGAACCGGCACAGTGCCCTCACCGTGGTGGCCCCGCCTCTTCAGCCACTCCAGGACAGCTACAACCACCTGCAACTCTGCGGCAGTGCCCGCTCTGGAGCTGCGCCCGTCTATGTCCTGCCCCAGAGAGCGCAGGGCTGACACCGCCCTCTCCTCACTCACCCCGTCCGCCACTCCCCAAGCCCTGAAGAGGCAGCTGTAGGACAGGAAGTCAGGGGGCACCCGGGGCACCAGCATCCCCAGCTCCAGCTTCTCAGGATAGCCCAGCACAGCATCACGTGGCAGGACAAGCCCAGACCCAGTCCACACAACAGCACCATCCGAGGCAGTCCCAAAGGCCTTCAGGTTTTCCTGCATGTGCCAGTAGATGGGCTGGAGAGCAGGACCCACCTCATCCATGTTCCTGCACGCTGCAAGCTTTCTCAGCTGCTCCCACACTCTCTCCGGCGGTGGGGTCTGGCTCAGCCCCAGCTTCTTCTCTGCCTCTGGCACAAAGGCGTCAGTCAGGGGCATGGCAAGCCCCACCAGGGATTGGTACTGCATGGATCTCAGCTCCTTAGGGGGCAGGAARGGCTGCCCAGGCTCTCCTGTGCACTTGGAGCGAGGCACCCAGGGCAGGGCCTGGAGCCGCCCGAGCTCTGCAGCACTGAAGCCATCCAGTGCCTTGGGGTGGTTGCAGACTGTGACCAGTGCCTCAGCCCTGCCCAGAGCTGCCATGCCGCCCTGACTGACTTTTGCTGCAGCTGCCAGGATGTCTGAGGGCAGCACGCACCCCTCACCGTGCCGCAAGCCCACGGCCCTCAAGGCACGGAGGACAGATGGATTGTGGAAGGCAGCAGGAGGAAAGCGCTCGGGTCCCAGCAGTGCCTGCAAGGTGCTGTCACAGGGGTCGTAGAGGTCTTGCGGGCATGCGGGGCCATCAGGGGTCTCCAGGAAGGCCAGTGTGCTGCAGGCCTGCTGGAGCGGGGGGCTCTGTGMAAAGACAGTGTCTCCATGCTGCAGCACCCAGAGCAGCAGAGCCTGCGTCTCAGCCGCTCGCCCCGCATATGCCCCTTGGGCTACAGCTCTGACGGCCTTCAGCATCACACAGGCTGCACCGATGAGGGGCCTCTGGAGCCTCCCGAGTAGCCGCCGGTCAACTTCATCCCGGCACCGCAACACGGCCTCCGGCAGCACCACACCTTGGGGCGGCTCCAGCTCTGGCTCCAGTGCCGGGGTGGCAGCGGCTGGCACCAGCTCCATGGGCTGTGGGGTGGCCAAGCTGGGCAGTGGCAGAAAGAGGGGCAGAGCAGCCAGAGTGGCCATGTCCTGCTTTGTCAGGGATGGGACATCTGCCAGGTAGTGCCGGAGGGTGGCCACATCTGCATCAGGCAGTGAGGCCATGTGGGAGGCCACTGCTGCAGCCTCCTGCCTGCCCAGGGCCCGCAGGGCATTGAGGGGGGATGGAGGCAGGACATAGCGGGGCAGGGAGCGGTGCCATGTGCTTGGTGGCACTACAGGGCAACCCAGGACCTCCAGCACAGAGGCCACATCAAGTGGCAGGAGCTGGTCCTCCCATGCCTGGAAGATAAGACTGGACTCAGGTATCAGTGGAGCCAGACGGACAGTGGGGGCATCCAGTGAGGACAGGGCTATGAGAGGAAGCCCCTCCAGAGGGCCCAGGTCTTCCATGTGGTGGGCCAGGAATTGCCACAGGGCTGGGAACCAGGAGGCRGGGGGCTGGGGGGGGCCTTGGGCTGGGCACCACGTCACTGGGGTTGAAGACTGGGATGTCCAGGTGGGGGGCAGAGCCAAGCGCAGGGTCTGTACAGTCATGGATGGATCCAGCAGAACCAGGTTGGGGAAGAGACCTGTGTACAAGAGGCAGAGGCTGCACTAGAAACACATGGGACCTGGGACCTGGCAGGGGGATACAGGATGGGGGAGGGAATGGGTGGCCCCCATATGGGATATGGGTGGCCCCCATATGGGATATGGGAGGACCTGGGCTCTGGAGGGATGGTGGATACCCTTAATAGGAGAACCCAGAAACCTCAGGGTGGGTGGGGATGAGAAAGAGACATGGGAGGTAAAAAGGTGTTAGGGGGACCAGCACTGGGGAGCACAGAGGTCTTCAGAGGAGGAACACAGTGAGACCCAGCACCTGAGGGAGCACAGAGGGGACAGGGGAATGTGGCAAAAACAGCAAGGACATGGATCCCCAGAGAGACTGGGACATACAGGGAGATACTGGACTGCAGAGGAACCCCAAGGTGTACAAGGCTGCCTGGGCATTGTGGGGTTTAGGGGGGGCAACCAGGGACCTAAAGGTGATCCAGGGACCCCCATCTCTTACCCTTCTTGGCAATGCCTCGCAGGAGGCTGTCCAAGCCTGGCTCCAGGTCTGAGGGCAGGAAGGACCCAGCCAAGCCAGGCAGGAGCTCCCTGTGGGGACAAACAGAGGTGCTGGGGGACCAGAGGGGTAATGGGGAGCAGCCTTCTGGACACCTGCCTCAGCTCCCACTTGGTGACACTAGAGAAGGAGGGCAGTGAGGAGCCCAAATATCCAGGGCCAAATATCCAGGTTTGGCCATGCCTCCCCTTCCCAATTCAAGAGCGAGAGCTGTGACTGTGGGCAGCTGGCTGTCCTGCCCACTCTGCAAGGAGCGGAGCCGCCGGGGGCCGCGGGCTCACCTGGGGCAGTCAGATGTGTCCACGTAGACCACGGCCGATGCAGCTCCGAAGGCCACAAAGGTTCCGTCGGTGCGGGGCAGGAGGGGGAGGCCGCAGAGCTCAGCATGGCACCCATCGCCGGCCACGTAGCTCAGCAGGGAGAGGCGGCTGGCAGCCGGGAGCTCTGCGGCCCCGTGGCGCCGCAGCACCTCCCGCACGCGTCCCGCCGTGGCCTCCCGCAGACCCTTCGGCATCCCCAAAGTCAGCGCCCTCCACACGTGGGGTGGGACCTCGGCCACCGGCTCCCTGGCTGCCACCAGCAAGGCCTGCACCGCCTGCCGTGTGGCTGCATCGCCCGCGGCCGCCGGCAGCAGCACAGCCTCGCGGGCCCGCAGCCGCCCCTGCCCCCCGGCCGGCAGCAGGACGGGGGCAGCCGCCAGCTCCCGGCACACGCGGCTCACCAGGCCGTGGATCCGGCCGGAGCTCGGTGTGCGCTCGGGGTCCGGCCACAGGCTGTAGGCATCTGCACCGGGCAGGGCCACGGCCACGGCCACCAAGTGGCTGTAGACCCGGGGCAGGAGGTCGAGCAGTAGAAGAGCATTCCAGCGGGCATCTTCCTCACCCTCCTCACCCTCCTGGGGCCAGCGCAGGTGGCGGCGATCATCGGAGAGGGCAAAGGGAGCGCTGGCGTGGATGGGCAGCCCTGTGGCCGTCTCGTCAGTGGCTGGCAGTGGCAGGAAGCAGCAGAGCCGCCCTTGGCAGGCCCCGCGGAGGGGGTGTGCCAGGCTCAGCTCAGGGCAGCACCCCAGCCGTGTGCCCAGAGCCACGGCTGGCCCCTCAGTGGCCCTGCCTGTGGCCACCAGCCACTCACTCCCAGCACCCACCTCATCCCTGTGCAGGGCCACCAGGCACCAATCCAGACTCAGCCCCTCAGCCCCTGATGGCACCGGGACAGGGAGAGGCTGAGGGGATGCCACAAGTGTTCCCATCAGTGTCTGGACCCCGTCAGGGGCCACACGGTGCAGGGCCACGCGGCGGACGTGGCGGAGGAAGAGGAGGGCAAGAGGGGCCTCTGTGAGGAATGTCTGCATGAGGTTGCAGATGCGCTCAGGATCGGAGACCCCTGCAGCAATTTCTGAGGGCTGCCGGCGAAGGGGGAAGCGGAAGAGGGTGCCCTGGGCTGAGGCACGGTGTTGTCCAACAGCTTCCAGCCCAGCCCAGAAGGGCTCGAAAAGGCCAGGAAGGTCCTGGGCCTCGGAGATGTCCCAGCGCTTGCCACCACCAGGCAGCACCCGGCATTCGGGGTCCAGCACCCCCAAGTACGGGGGGCTCAGCACACCTGGCAGGTCTGGAGACATGGGAACCATGAGGCCACAGAGATGACATGGACACCACTGCCTTCCCAGATCATCCCAACCCATCAATGCCCACACAATGGCCTCAAGTTTATCCCCATGGTGCCTCACATGATCCAAAGCTTAATCCCAATTCACCAGTCCTCCCTCAGTTTGTCCCCTTAGTCCTGCTCTCCATTGTCAGCCAGCCTCCCTCCAGCCTCCCGATGCTTCAGGTTTCCTCACTTTGGACACAGCCCTGCATTTTGCACACCCCCAGTGCCYCCAGTTCTCCCCTGCACCTGTATTTCAGTGCCTCCAGTAAAACCCACACGCCCAGTTCAGTCTCAGCTGAGGCTCTCAGTGCTACTCACCGGTGAGGTGGTAGACAGAGGTGAAGCCCAAGCCGAAGCGCCCCACGCTGCGGGGATCCTCCCGCTTGTGTGACACCCCTGGGCGCTGAATCCCTGTCCAGTCCTGGGCTGACATCATGGCGTCGTTGTAGGCCAAGAGAGCTGGGCCTGGCGGTCAGCACCATCCATGGGTTAGGGGCAATTGGGACATGGAGTGGGAATTGTCATTCACACTCAGTGTCCCCACAAGCTCCAGTCCCACGAAACCCCCCCTCAGCAGCACTGAGTCCTCCCAGTACCCTCAGTGCCCCCAGCACATCCCAGAACCCCTCACCAGTTCCAGTTCCCCCAGTCCCTCCCAGCACCAGCCAGTGCCACCCCAGGGCTTCACCCGGTTTTTCTCCCAGTGCCCACAGTGCCTCTCACCCTGGGTGCCCTCCAGTCCCCCTCCGGTGATGTCGAATTCCCGCTCGTCAGACACAAACACGACCTCGCTAGCGCCAGCATCGTCCGCGTTCTGCACCAGCTCCTGGAATTACAGATCAGTGTCCAGTCACCTGGGCCCTCCAGGCCCTGGGAAGAGCACTGACCCCCTGTCCCAGCTGGGCACCAAGGTCCTGGGGCTGGTGCTGGCCAGGGACCAGCCCCAGTGCCTGCAGTGCCTGCCCCACTGGGCAGGAGATCCCAGATGGGGTTCCCTGGGGGTCTGACCTTGAGGATCTGCCCTCCATCCGGGTACTTCTGCAGGATGCTGTGCAGGTAGTCAAGGAAGGTGGGTGCCCGCTGGCAGAAGGTCTCCCTGTAAAGCAGAGAGAGGGAGAGAAGGTGTGGGAGAGGCTCTGTAACCAGGACATCCACATCCTCCTTGGATCCCACAGGATGTGCTTCTGCTTGGAAAGGGTCGAGGATCCCATCTCCTTCCAGGATCCACTGAAACAATCACCTCCAAGGACAAGTACACTTCCCCAAACCCCTATCTCTTCCTGGGATGCTCTAGAGCACTGGTTTTGGCTGGGATAGAGTTAATTTTCTTCCCAGAAGTGTGTCCAGGCCTATGTTCAGGATTTAGCAGAACAGTGTCAGTTGCACACAGGTGTTTGAGTTGGAGCCCAGTCAAGGACTTTCCAGTGTCCTATGATCTGCCAGCAAGGGGAGGGCACAGCCAGGAGACCTGACCCCGACTGGCCAGAGGAATATTCCAGACCACAGAACCTCCTGCCCAGTACAGAAACTGGAGGGGGCTGGCCAGGAGTCACCAATCGCTGCTGTGGGAKGGGTGGGGCATTGGGCAGTGGGGTGTCAGCAACTATTGGGCATTGCTGGTTTCTCTTGGGTTTTATTCCATTCTCTCTCCTTTTCATTACTATTAGTAGCAGCTGTAACATCAATATATTTAGTTTTGTTTCAATTATTGAATTGTTCTTCTGTCAGTTCAGAGGTTTTACCTTTTCTTTTTGATTCTCCCCTACTGGGAACAGTGAGTGGCTTTATGAGATGAGCTCTGGGCAGGGGTTAAACTGTCCTGAGGGTTTGGGTAACCAGAGAGTATTGGGAAGGGGAAGGGTGAGGGGGAGGGGGAGGGGGAGGGGAAGGGGAAAGGCTGAGCTGGAAGATTTGTCCCATGGCTTGGCTCTCGCAGGAGAAAAGCCTAAAAGTGTAATTATTGGCAGTTTCCACTGGATGGCTCCCGAAGCCCAGCGGGGACGGCAATGCCGAGCGCAGCCGGCAGCTTCGATTCAGCTCCAGCCGTCCTCTTGTACCACAGCCC
>JACDOX010000192.1:20541-56828 GCA_014549065.1 Cardinalis cardinalis
GCCGCTGCCCGGTGCCGCTGCCCGGTGCCGCTGCCCGCTGTCACTGTCCGGTGCCGCTGCCCGGGGCCGGCTCTAGGAGCTCCGATCCGCCCCCTACTCCGCCTCCCTGGTCCCGCCTCCCGGACCGAGAGTTTCGTTTCCCCGTTGCCGACGTACATTCGGGGAAATGTGCTTTTGCTAAGTTTTTTTCAAAAATAGTGTCGGGGAGCAAGGAGTTGTGAAAGGTGGTGCGCGGGACCGGGACGGGAACTTGCCTGTGCGGCAGGGAAATGGGAATGTGGATACCTGGATGGGTATGGGAATACATGGGTATTGGATGATATTTTTTTCTGATTTAGAGATGGGGTAGCTGAGAGGTGTTTTAAAAACTTGTTTCTCTTTTCAGTCTCTTGAAAAAGGTGAGACAATACAGCTGTTATAATTCACATCATCACAATCAGAAGTTAACTATTTCCTAATTACAGTACACTATTAAGTGTTTCTTGGCTAATTAGRTTTAGCCACACCACGTTGTAGATGCCTTAAAGCCAATCACCTAAAACGACTCCTCGTGGGTCCCACTACAATGCATCTTTCATGGTTCTATTTCTCTAAATTATTTAGTTGTATTTGCAAAGCCATCTTTTGAAATTTGTTTCTATCTCCGTTTGTCTCTCACCAGTATCTGTCCTATTCCATGGCATTTCTAAGTCAGCATTTCTTATCTCAAAGTTTGCATATGGATTTATACTGTGTGGGCCTCTGTCAGGCCCTGAGAACTCTCTACAAGTCCATTTTCTGCACATGGGGATATGGCTACAGGGATATGAAAATACGTAGGGATGCACCTACAGGGATGTGATATGGGCATAGGTGGGGATATGGCTGCAGGGATGTGGTGTGTGACTGTGTGGGGACATTGCTGTGGGCCCAGGGCCATCAGGGCCTGGTCTGCTGCCTCAGACTGGCCTGCAGAAACACCCAAACTGTCCTGGGTGGAGGGGCTCTATCTAGTGGATCATGGGGCCATATGGAGATCATTTTCACTGCAGAGATCACATAAGACAAATTTCAGCCCCAGGGACTGTTATAGACCATGTGGGGACCACACAACATCACACTGAGGCTACTTGGACTGCAGAGTGCAGGCACGAAGACCACAGAGACATGAGACCACTTGGAATGTGTGAAGAAGGAACCTGCAGGACACGGTGACTTGGGGCAAATGTAGGACAAATTTCAGGGGATGCAGTGAGGCACCTCTGCACTGAAGCCTCCTCACCTCTTCCTTCTTTCACCTTGCTGTTGAGTGTGATGATGGTCAGTGCTCCACGGCTTTGACCCCTCTCCAGGCAGATTCCCATTCCCCCAGACCCTCATCCCTGTGACCCTCAGAGCTGTGGTGGGGCTGCAGATAGCCATGGGCCTGTGCTCCGTGCTCCCCTCTGCAAGGGTGGGGCTGGGTCCTGCAGTGCTGCCAGGAGCTCTGGCCAGCCAGGGACAGAGGGACTCAGCAGCGTTGTGCTCTCAGGGAAGACCGGGGAAGAGAGAAGGGGATGTTTGGGTGGTGGCATTTGTCCTCCCATCATTGTAACCATGATGGAGCCAGGCTATCCCAGGGATGGCTGAACCTGCCAGTGGGAGGTGGGGAATGAATCCCTTGGTTTTCTTTTCTTCCATGTGCAGCTTTTCCTTCCCTTATTAAACACCTTTACCTCAAACCACAAGGGGGTTTTTCCCTTTGACCATTTGATTCTCTCTGCCGCCCCACCGAGGATCGTGCGTGAAGCTCAGTTGTTGTCTGGGACTATACCATCAGAGAAGGTGAGTAAAATGAGTCCTTCCCTTGATAGGTGCAATAAAACTGACCCTTCTCTTCCCTGCTTTTTCTCATTTGCTGGGCTGAGAGGTGGACAGAGCAAGCTGAGGCACCTGCTGGGCTGTTTAGAGCAGTTTTGCATGTTTGGAGCAAAGTCTTCCTTGTAGTTCTCTCTGGATGTAGCACAGCCAGGACAAACACTGGCGTTCAGACAGCAGGGAYGGGGAGACATTTATTCTCCAGCAGCTTGGCTCTCAGAATTAAAACTGAAAATGAAAGGCAAAAATAGGTGGATAATAAGAAAAGAAAGTAGAACCCAAAACAAGTCTGACATTATAATTTTTTTCTCTTTTGGAAAATACAGGTTCACTGAAAAGCCAATAACACCTGCTTATAAGAATCAGTTCTTATTATTCTGAACTAATCTGAAACAATTCAGGTGGAAAAAACATTTTCTTGTTGATGTTTTCAAGAAGAATATTTTACTATTTTACAATTCAAGATTATGCTTTTATCGCAGTATTTGAAGTAATGCATAGTTTCAAGTGTGAAAAATTAAACAAAAAAAGAAGATAAAAATATAATTTACATAAAATATTTTTAAAATTTAATCTTAAGAATGTCTTTTCATTTTTCTTCTTGAACAGCATTATTTCCCGAGTTTTTGGCTTTTTTTTTATCACAGTTCTAAAATTTCTGCAACAGGTAAAAAACCATTTGTGGCTTAGCTTAATGGTTAAAATCTAAAAATGTCTGTGGCACAAATTGTAGCCAACGTTGCACCGTGTAGCATTTTGGGTGTACTTCAGTGAACTGTGGGCTGCTACTGCTTGCCTGGGGAGCCCGAGTGTGCTGCCTCTCTTCAGCAGAGGCAGGTCTAGAGGGCTGTGCAGTCTGCCCTGACATTTGTGAAGCCCTTTCCTGGGAAGTCTGCTGCAGGCTGGTTCTTGCTGCACGCTGGGAGCGCGGCTGCACGCTCACCCGCTGCTGTGTGAACGGGCAGACAGAGCTTGTTTCATGCTTAGCTTGTCTGAAGATGCTTCTGCATTGTTGAGAGTTTGTGATTGAGGCCTCCACCAACAGCCAGGGAGAATCCAGGTGGGAAGAGACAGCCAAGGCCAGCGGGGCTATGGGGAGACATGGCTCAGGTGTTACAAACATGATGGTCCCACCAAATCATTGCTGGAGTCTGCCTCGCTGAGCGGGAGCACTGCAGCAGTTGCTGGGTTTTGGCAGCAGGGGTGGTTTCTTGTGATATTTGCATGGTTTGGAAACAGCTTGTATTTCTTTCTCCTTCCCTGTTTTTTTTTTCTAGTATGGACATCTGCTCTAGCCAGTGACTTGAGGCTGCAGAATTAAACTGGGGAAGGTAGATGAGTGAAAGGAAAATGTCAGGTGATAATGGTTTCCTTCAGGGCCAAAAAAAGAACCTAGTGATTCACATATTTGCACTGTAGCCAGGAGTTTGCCTCGATGATCCTGATGGCTCCCTTCCAAGTCAGCATATTCTGTGATTCTGAGGTGAGAATGTCCAGTGGTAGAAAGGGCTAAACTGGCTGGGATCAGGAATGCTGGGGACATTGACTCCTGTCAGAGGGTGACATCCTCGTCTTGTTGGCAATGCAGTTGCTGAGGAGCCACCTTTGGRCAGTAGAGGGAGGTGTAGCTGTAGCTGGAGGTGAGGCCCAGATCACAGGGCAGTTCTTCGGAGTTGCTGAAGTGGACATGAGGAATTGTCTCCAGCCACATCTTTCCAAATGCCTGTAGAACCGTTTATGGTGGTGGGACCCCGAGAGTACCTTGTTCATTAAAGCTTTTGAAATTAAAGCTCAAATGTGCTTGCAGGGATACAATGAGGGGCACATCCTATTGGTGCTGTTTGTGGGAGGCCCTGTGTGCCTGTCCAGACCTGTGGGACTGGCTGTGTTTGTGTGTGACCCCTTCTGTCCTCTGGGGACTTACAACTGCTTGGACCTGGGCCCTTGGAGCTGTGGCAGCCTCCTCTGTCCCAGGCTGCTGGATCAGGCAACTCCCAGCAGTGGGGATGGAGGGGGAAAGCTYTTTCCATGGTCCCATGCTCTGGATGCGCACCCCGAGGTCAGTCTCAGGGTGAGGGATGTGAGAAGAGGCTCTGGAGAGGGGAGCAGGGATTCCGGTGTGCCCATGGATGGGCCCACAGCGATGCCACCAACCTCATCCTGGACAGTGTGAGCCAGGCCAGAGCCATGGAATGGTCAGGGCTTGTTCTCTACTGGGCACTGGTGAGCCCAGAGCAGTTTGGTGTGCCAGTGGGGGCTCTGGGGCTGAAAGGAGGCTCCCCAAGGAGATGCTGATGCCTTTTTGGGGCTACCTAAAAACAGAGGCCAGACAAAATTAAGGGAATAATAAGCATTTCTATTTATTGAAGGGCCTTCAGGTACATTTCGGATAGACAAAGCCCCTCAGGGGCTACACCCAAAATGGACAATGGTTCACAGGTTTTCATMGTTTTATAACTTTTATAAGCTTGGTCCATTTGCCTGTTGGGGGTTAATCTTCCAATTACAGCTTCAGGTAATGAAGTCATTTACCCCCAGTTTGCTCCCCCCAACCCATTTGTTTACATTTCCTGGGGCCTGARACAGTGAGGAGTCCTTGATTCCCAGGCCTGGAGAGGAATTGTTGTGTCTGCCCAAAATGGGAAAGCAGCAGCTCACACTGAATATGGAGTTTAGAGTTATACACTAAAGAATTGCAGGATTACAAATACATGAAAAATATAAAAGCTCAAATTCTGTCATCAATGCCAAGAATCAGTTGAGGCTGGGGGAGGCAAAGGGTGGTTAGACAGGAGAGAGGGCCAGAGGAGGTGCCCAGAACAGGAAGAGGCCATAGGGCACCCTGCTGCCAAAACATCTCTTTGCCCATGGAATCTCCAAAGGAGACCAAAAGGGCTGAAGGAGGAGGAAGGAAAAGGGTAGAAAAGGGTCTGGAAAAAGTATAGCTTTGCCTTTTCCCCCTGGTTTACACTCATATATAACCCCCATCCACCCAGCCCTGAGCCTCCCCTGTTTGTCCTGCAGGGGCCGGTTGAGGCAGAGGCTGCAGATGCAGAGGGGACAGGATGTGCTGCCTGCAGCTCACAGGAGGGCAGGGAGCTGCAAACACTGCCACCTTCAGAGCAGGACTCCTGGCCAAGCTGCACGTGTCCCAAACAGCCCCAGTGCCAGAACTCATCCCTTCCCTTCTCCCACATCCAGGGGTGCAAGAGGCTGTCCCTGTTCTATTAGCCCCTCATTATTGTCAAAGGGAGCTCTGTCTACATCCCTGGCAACCCAGGGAAGATGCAGCTGAGGTGCACCTGGCTCCAGGTGTGGGTGGAAGGCAGCAGCTGTCTGCAGTAAGGACCATGGGTTGCTCCAGTGTGGGACTGAGGGGGTTTGCATGGATGAGGAGTGGGACCAGCGCTGTGGGGTGCACCCAGACCTACGGGTAGGAGGTGTCGCTGTCCCTCCTGCAAAGACGGACCCTGGAGCCCAGGAAAGGACCAAAAAGGAAGTCAAGTTCCTTCCCTCCTACTTCAATCTGCTGAGCCATCAAACTTGTGGGTTTGTGGTTGCAAAACAACCCCCTATTTCATAAGGCAGGGAAGAAACCATTTCACCATCAAGTGACCGGATCTAAGAAAGAGAAACAAAAAGTCCTGATAGCCTTTCCCTCAAGGTCTGCCGGGTCCTAAGCTGTCACAGGGGCCCAGCCCTGGGCATGTGACTGGACATTGTGGTTCCAGTTCAAGCACCCCAGCCCTGCGGTCGTGCTGCAGAAAGCCAAGCCGTGGGACAGGAGGCGGCTTGTGACAACGAGCTTGTATCAGGAGCCACAAGGAGCCCCGCAGCTGCTCGGTGCCTCTGGCCAACGCTTTCCTCTGAAGAAGCCCTGCTTGAGCCGGACACTGAGGGAGCCAAGAGGGACGTGATGCTGCCTGTGACACGTGTGCTGGCCTTGGGTGAGTGCCAGAGGCTGTGGGCATTCCCAGAGGGCGACAGGAGGTGTTGTCCAGACACTCCATGGAGGTGTTACATGGCTGCTTCTCTTGCAGGGGCTTGGCTGGTGTCACAGGGCGAGGCTACAGCGAGTGAGTATCTTGAGCAGGTAGATGGGGAGTTCGGCCCATCTCCCAGGGCTCTTCCACAGGCCCCTGGAACAAAACTCACCCTTGTGTGGAGATGGGGCCTGGTGGCAGCCCCGGGCTCACGGCAGGGCAGCTGCTTGAGGCTTCCTGTCTGGCTGGCAGCATCTCTCTCCCTGTGCAGGTGCCCCCACAATCTCCATCTTCCAGAGGCCACCAGGGGTGATCCCACCTGGAGGCTCCACCACCATCTGCTGCATTTGCCAGTGCAGCAACGGGAGGTTTGTGATGTACAAGGGCAGCCACCAGCTCCCCACCCTGGAGCAGAGTGGTGGCAGGGCTGAGTTATCCATCTCTAATGCCACCTACGAGGACAGAGGGAGGTACATCTGCCATTACCTGGAGGGAGACACTGTGCTGGCTCGAAGCACTGAACTGGATGTCTTTGTGGAAGGTGAGGGATGTGCTGTTTCCCCTCTTGTGGGGTCACATGTCCCAGGGCACACCAGGATGCCTGTGGCCATTTCCATGATGGAGAAGATTTTTCTCCTCTTCCCTGGCTTGAAGAGGTGGGGACCATCTTCACCTCTGCCTGAGCCAGTTGGTGGCTTCACAGAGATCCTGGTGCTCTTGGCACCACGTCAAAGCCCTCTGCACCTTCTCATTCCCTCTCCTGTTCCCCCAGAACTCCGTCTGCCCCGACCCGACCTCTCTGTCCTGCCTGGGCATGAGGTGGCAGCGGGAGCTGAGGTGATGTTCCGCTGCACCACCACACGGCCCAGCACCGGCTGCTTCCTGTACCTGGAGGGCCAGATCCGAGCCCAGCTCTTCCCCAGGGAACAAGGGGACCACAGCTTCTCCCTCGTGCAGAAAGGTGACAGCGGCCGCTACAGCTGCCAGTGCTTCACCGTGAATGCTTCCAGAGAATGGTCTGCTGTCAGCAACACCCTGGACCTGGTGGTGAGAGGTGAGACCCCGCCCCAGCCACATCCTGCTCCACTCTTCCTCCCTGCAATCTGTCACATCCTGGGGGAACTAGAAAAGAGGATTTAGGGCAGGAAAGCAGCTGTATGAGGGCAYCAAGGAGAGGGTTTCAGCTTCCTTCACCTGTGTTTGAGCCTGGCCAGCTCCTCAGAGACCCTACAGATGACCTAGAGACCAGGGTTGCTGGGCTGATAGGTGGGGATAAGAGTCAAARGACACCTCTCCCTGCACCTCCCAGTCCCAGGGACAGTCATACGTCTTCTCACAGCTCAGTGTTACCATCTCGCTGGCAGTAGCATCTGAGGGCCAGCTCCATGTTTCTTCCCTCTTTTCCATATTTGGTGCCACTTTGGTGGGGTCACAGGTGAGAGGCTGTGAGTAGGTGGTGTCCCAAGGGACAGGGATGTGGGAGGTGCATAGGGGGCCCCCTCAGGGCTCTCTTTGCTCCTTAGGAACTTCCCATTGTGTCTCCTTAGCCGAGGACCTCCCTGGGGTGTCCCCTTGCCCTGTGCGTCCCCTTGGATCCCCTGCTGCCCCATGGGAAGACTGGGATGTCGCAGTGATGGTCGCTTCTGTCCCTGCAGATTACACGCTGTGCAACGCGCTGCGCCTGGCGCTGGCGGCCGGGCTGCTGCTCCTGCTGGGGCTGATCGCGGCCGAGGCGGCGCCGCGGAGCCGCTGCTGCCGGGGCTGGGGGAGCCGCCCGGCCCCGCCGGGCCCCGCCGCGCTCATCGCCCTGCGGAACCCGCGCTGGGATCAATAAACGGGCCCGGCCCTGCCGCCATCCCCGGCCTGCTTCCTGTCCCGGTCCCTGTCCCGGTCCCTGTCCCGGTCCYTGTCCCGGTCCCTGTCCCGGCTGCCTCGGGGGTCCCGCGGGGCGGGCGGGCGCTGGAACCCTCGGGAACACGGAGAGGGGCGGGGGATTCGCCGCCGGGCGGAGCGGGGACCACAGCACTGACCCCTGCACTGACCCTTGCACTGACCCCTGCACTGACCCCTGCACCGATCCCTGCACCGCCCCCTGCACTGACCCCTGCACTGACTCCTGCACTGACCCTTGCACTGAACCCTGCACCGAGCCCTGCACCGACTCCTGCACCGACTCCTGCACTGACCCCTGCACTGACTCCTGCACCGACCCCTGCACCGACCCCTGCACTGACTCCTGCACTGACCCTTGCACTGAACCCTGCACCGAGCCCTGCACCGACTCCTGCACCGACTCCTGCACTGACCCCTGCACTGACCCCTGCACCGACCCCTGCACCGACCCCTGCACCGACCCCTGCACCGACCCTTGCACTGACCCCTGCACCGACCCCTGCACTGCCCACTGCACTGACCACTGCACTGGTCGCTCCTGCTGTGCACTGACCAGTGCTCTGATCCTCCAGCCACACAGTGACTGCTGCTCTGACCACTCCTGCTGCACAGTGACCACTGCAGTGACCTCCCGTGCTGCACAGCGACCCTGCTGGTCATGCAGAGTGGCAGCCACGCAGTGACCAGCGGCCTGAGCTCTCGCACCAYGCAGTGACTGCCCCTGCTACCCCACTGCAGTGACCGCTCCCACTGCCCCGCGGCACAGAGGCTGCTCCAGCCCTGCAGTGACCGCTCCCGCAGCACAGCGACCACTCCTGCTCCACAGGCCTCTGTTGCTCACATTCGTTTATTATTTTAAAACACTGACAAAACATATCACACCATCATCTATATATATAAATTTACCTTTGTACCACTATAAATTTATATATATAGAGCCTTTAAATCTCTGTACATTCAGGACACACAGTTCCAGAATAGCTGCACTGGCTACAACAGAAGGATTTTCATTATGAAAACACAGAGAGGAGGCGCCAATATCAAAAACACAGAAAAAAAGAAATTAAGAAAGAGTGCAAAATGAATGAAAGTGCAAAAAAGCTTTTGTTATCATAATCACACTCCCTCCAGAATATGGTCCCCATTCCCCCCTCCAAGTACAAGCGAGCCTCAGGCCCCAGAGGGAAGGGCCAGGCTGGAAGAAGGGAGCCAAGCTGCAGCCCTCCTGTCCTTCCCTCTCTGCATCGAGGAGCTCTCCTGGAGGATGAGGAGTGAGGAACCGAGTGGCAAAGTCACACCCCTCTCCTGGCTCCCTCTTCCAACACCCTCATCACGCCCACGGGCCCAGATGTGCCCCTGCAGGCAGCAGCTGCCCTAAGGCCCCAGCCCTCCCAGACCATTGCAGGCTGCTTTTCTCTTCTGAAAGCACTTGTGAGAGCATGGAGAGCAGCAGGGGAAGGCGAGGGCAGGCAGCTGTGCTCTGGTGGGGCAGGCATGGCCGCCCTCCCTGCTAAGCTCCAGGCTGGCTGCTCTCATGGAAATGGAGGCCTTGGCTTGCACTGTCCCAGTGCTGCCCATTTCCACTGGGAGGAGGAAAAGTTTCCCAAGAGGCTCCAACTGCCCCCCTGCACCCAGAGTCAGGCACAGAGCAGCCCCCAGGAGACACCCACAGCTGAGGCTGGAGCACGCAGTGGGACTTCTGCCATGGCTCCAGCTGAGCCCTGCCAACACCAGCTGCAGGGGCGGGAATGGCAGAAACAGAGACTTGGGGACCTCCACTCAGAAAAACATTCGACTTGAAGAATTCTTCATTGACTTAGAAATGCTGGCTGCAGTCACAACTCTCAGAAAGGCCCCAGAGGAGAACCTGTGGGTCAGGACAGCCCACTGTCCTCTCTGGCCTCTTAGTGACACGGCAGTAAATGTCCCCATGAGGAATCTGGTCAGGCAGCAGGGGAAGGACTGAAAACTTTGGTGCTTCTGCCTTGGTCACAGCTGTCCTTAACGGTCCCTGAGGGGGGACTCCCACTCAGTGCTCTGTGGGGTTGGAGGACCTACCAAGGCCAGGGGTGCAGCAAACCTTCCTTCCTGCTGGGACCAGGAATGACTGCTCACAGAGGACACATCACATGAGACCCTGGKTTGGGTGTCTGCTGCCTCCACAGCCCCAGAGACCCCCACCCTAAAACAGTAACACACCAACAGCAGGGAAATGGTGTCATGGTACTCCCACAATCACCCATCCACATGTACACAATGCTTTGGGTTTGGTTTTAAAGGACACAGAAGGTTCTAAGTTTTAACAGTAAATAGCCCTTGACCACCTACAAACCCTGTAACTCCCTCACCCAGACAAATCCAGCAGCTCTGTACCCCAACAGGTCCATCAGCCTGAGAGGCTGAGGATGCTCAATGCAGCAGGAGTGTGACACAGCTCCCCCCACCCTTCCAATAGGACTGGTGCTCCCGACAGCTGCTCCCAGCGCAGAGCTCACRCCTGGGCTCCAGTCCGGCGCAGGTCGCGTCTGTTTTTGAGAGGGAGGTGAGGAGAGCCCAGGGCAGGCAGTGCTGTGCTGGCACAGTGCGGGGATGCCCCCATGCCAGCGTGGCTGGTGCCCAGGCAGAGCAGAGCAAGAGCCAGTGGTGCTGGTGGAACCCAGCCCTGGAGGGCAGCCAGGGCTTGGCTCATGGCTCCTCTTCCCTTCAGCAGGATCTCCTGAGCTGCTCACCACCTCTGCTCTCCCAGGCAGCCCTGTGAGACACAGGGCTCTCCCTCCTTCACAGCAGTTTCAGATTTGATGCCTGGGTAGCAGCTCCTCTCCCAGCACCCTGGGATGGTGCTCAGTCCCTTCCCCAGCAGGAGAAATGACTTCACACATGGCAATACAGCAGATGAGAACAGGATGCTTTCCTAAGATGGGTCCTTGCAAGCTCAAGGGCTGGATACAGTGTGAGGGAGCTTTTTCATTCCAGATCACACCTGGAAAAGTCTCAGCACCATTCACAGCCTGGGCTGAAGGTCCCAGGCCTCCTCCTCCTCTGCCCCAGCACACAGTTGCCCAGACAGAGACTCTCCATCAGCTGAAGAGACCAACCTCCACTTCCTGCAGGGGAAGGGTGGCTCGGGGAGTGACTCTGGGACCAGGGACACAGCTGTTCCTTCCCACTCCCTCTCTCCACAGCTGGCCACACTGCAGCACTTGAAAAGATGCAAGGACATAAAAAAGGAAAGGAGAAGGAAAGCTGCCTAAATCAAACCCAAGCAATGACAAAACAAAGGCATGGACAAGTTGCAAGTCCTGCGGGAAGAGCAAGCAGCAGACGCTTCAAGAGCAGGTCAAACATGACCCCAAATATTCAATAACAGAGACAAAATGCTACATTTCCATGGGAAGCCTCAAACAGGTTGACCCAGATGTGACAGCAGCTCCCAAGGCAGCACAGCTCCAGGACACATTGCTGGTGCACTTCCTCACACCTCTGCATCCCTGTCTTTGGGCACTGGGAAAGGGAGGAAGTTGTTTTATTACTGGAATGTCATTGTTGGGAAAGGAAAATGAAGCGGGCCTGGGACTGGGCCCCTGGGCATGTGGCCATCCTCCACCACTGCAYGGCCAGCCCCTGCTCCAACAGCTCCCACAGGTGTGCCAGGGTGATGGACCATGGAGAGCAGCGTGGGGCCTGCCAGGAGGCACAGGGGCTTCTCAGAAGCTGCTGGGACTCTGCCAGGACCCCCAGGAACATTGGCTTTTCTGGCTCTGCAGCCCTTTGGACCCTCCTCTACCACAAGGGATGGTGCTACACAGCATTCCCAAACTGCCTGTGGCCCTGTTGGAAAGGTGCTATGTTCTGAAAAGGACAGAAACAAACCAGCTAAGTGCTGGATTTCTTTCAGCTCTGCAGGTAAGGGATCCAGGGACAGCAGAAGATCCTGCTCTTCAGACAGCAAAACCTGGGTGCCTTGTGAGGGTAAAGAGTGGGGAGAAGACAGCTTGGCAGAATTGACTCAGCCAATTCAGGAATGCCTTCAGAAGCAACTCTGGATCTGCCTATTGGAGCAATGGATGCTTTTTGTCTTCGGCAGCTGTCCCCACCCTAGAGAGGGCCTTGCTCCTAATAGAAGGACCAAAGAGGGCCCAACTTCCCTTGTAGGGGACTTTTTAATAGGTGCGAGGGGAACAAGTTATCCAAGCATCCTTTCTCCCAGAGAAGAGCTGGACAAAACAGTCTGAAGTGCAAGAAGAAATGGAGCCTTTTCTGCACCCAGCCAGCCCTGGCCTGGCAGAGCCCTGAGGCTGCTGAATTCCAGGAAAGAGGAAGAAAGCACAGGTGCTGGTCATGGGCAGAGCAGCTGCCAGGACAGCTGCTCCCTGAAGGGGCAAGAGGTGGCCACCGGTTTGCAGTGCAGTGTAGGGGCAAAGCAGTCATCAACTGGCCTCAAAAAGGAGAAGTCAAAAGAATTCAGAGAAAAAGGCAAAATGAGCAGAAGCTCCTCAAGAATGTTCCTTGGAAACAGTGTTAGCACAAGTAGCTCCAGAGGATCACGCAGAGGGAAAAACCCCAAATCTCTCTCAGCTGCTGAGCAAAGGCAAGAGCAGCCTTTGAGTGGGTGTGAGCATGGCTGCAGGCAGGCAGTCCCTTCCCTGCCTGGGTGACTCCAGCAGGTGCCACCCCCGCTGTGACACCCCCACAGGGCTCCCCCGGCCCTCAGCACCCCTGACCCGGGCACAGGGGCACAGGAGCACAGGCACAGCAGGACACAGTGGGGGCAGCTGTGGCACCAAGAGGGGCCGGTGCCACCTCCACCTGCAGTGCCACCTGCAGAAGGGCAGCGGGCAGGGAACAGGATGGGAGAGGGAGGCTGGGAAGGGACGTGTGGCACCAGGAGGACACGAGCAGGACGGGACAAGCTGCGGTCGGCTGGGGAATCTCTGTCCTGACCGGACAGTTTGGCAGCACCAGTGATGAGGGAGGGTCCCTGCTGGGCCAAGAGAAGTCACTTTAAGGTGTCATCAGCGTTCTTGAACATGAGGATGGCATTGTAGATCTTGAGTGCTGGGCCCAGCTTGACACTCATAATCTTGACGATGTCAGCCTGCGTCAGCAGGAGGAACGCCTCGCCATCGATCATCTGGGGAGGAGAGCAGGGACAAAGGCACTACTGCACACCTGGGCTGGCACTCCTGGGGACAGCCAGCACCAGCATGACCTGGGCAGAAGCCACAGGTGACCCCAGAGACCAGGGCAGGGCCCATCCCCAGCACTCCCCAGGGAAACCCCAGCTCCTCATGTGCCCAGAAAAGGCACAGAGGGGGAGAAGCCTTTCAGGGGCCATCCCAGGAGCCCACACTGCAGCCAGGTTGGGATTCTGTGCTGGAGTCCCACGGGCACAGCACAGAGCCACCACAACCTGCTCTGGGCAAGCAGCCATCCATTCCCTGCTCCAGGGACCAGCACTCATGGACACTGCCCCGGTTCAGCTTTGCCTGCCTGAGCACCCTTAAGGCACAGGGGCCATTCCCAGACAGGCTGTGACAGTGGCTGTAGCCAGGGTGCCCAGGATCTGCCCTGGGTGTCAGAGCCACCCCCACCACATCTGCCCACAGAGGGCCCAAATACGCCGACCCTGACAGGCAGCAGTGCTGGTGAGAGGGGCAGAGGGGGAAGGATGAAGGGGTGAGGAGGAGCAGCTCCCTGCATGAGGCAATGGTGCTCTTCAGGCTGTAGCACCATCCATCCTCCTCCTGGCCCTCAGAGGGGATGCCCCCCATGCTGGGAGAGCAGGGCAGCACAGCTCCCTGGGCCTCAGCATCCCCCTCCTGCCCCGTCGGGACACAGCCAGACAGCTGCACCCTCCCATGCAGTGGGGCTGCAGGGCAGGACCACTGCCAGGTGCTGGATGTGCCCTCAGCATCCAGCAGCAAGCCACTGCAGGAAGGCCACTGGCCAATTCCTCCCAGCCCTCGTGGCAAACAGCTGTCCCTGACCAACTGCTCTCATCTGCCAGCCCTTCTCACCTCATCCTTGAAGAGCTTGGCTTGATCCTCACAACCCGTCAGAGTCTGCACAAAGCTAAAAACCTTGGAATAAATAAGAGAAATGTCAAGACAGAGCAATGATTCTGGTTGGAGAGCCCCCTGAGCCCACATCCTCACATTCTGAGCCCTGCAAGGTGCCACAGGGCTCTTGGGGCAGAGGCTGCAGTTGCTCTGCCCTCCCATGCCAGAGCCCACCCTTGGCCCCAGGCACAGGCACTGGCCTGAGAGGGGCACCCAGAGGGGTCATGGGGACATCAGGGGATCATTAAGATTGGCTGAGCCCTCTGTGATCATTGAGGACACCACTGACCAGCACTGCCAAGGCCACCACTAAACCATRTCCCCAGGTGCCACATCCACACAGCTTTTGAACACTTGCAGGGATGGTGACTCCACCACTGCCCTGGGCAGCTGTGCCAGTGCCTGAGAGCAGGCAGGGGCCACTGGGGCTGGTGCCTGAGCTCCTCCACCTACTCAGGCCTCAACAAGGGTCACCACGGCTGCCCAAGAAAGTGAACAAAGGTAACAGTGTCTCCAGCAGACCCCTCCTCACTAACCCAGGGATGTGGCCACTGAAGTGCCTGGTGCCTGTGCCATGGCGCTGCAGCCAGGCAGGGCACTCCCAGCCACGCTGGCACATCAGGGGCCAGCACAGAGCCATCCAAAGCACCTCACCTCATCAATGGTCCACTTGGCCACCGTGGCTGCTGTGATGCCAGCCACCCCGGGCAGCAGCTTGCAGTGCTGCTCCCAGCACAGGGACAGGGAGCGGTCGGGGTGGGCGGACAGGGCGGACATGAAGAGCGACTGGTGCACGTTGTCTGAGGAAATGGCTGGGGATAAAGAACAACGTGTGACATGAGGTAAAAGATGAGAACATCCCATGCAGGGATCAAGAGCTAGTGGCTGTCCTTTGAGTCAAGAGGGTGTCAGTGTATCCAAGTGCTCGCTTAGATGCGATTAGGGATCCTGGGAAAAGAAGTTGAGACAAGCTTGGCTTTGCCTTGTTCTTACGACTTTTAATCATTCATTTTCCACTCACCCCCAGTGGTGGGGTAGGTGGCAGGACAGCCCATGGTGAAAGGGATGTTGGATGGAATACACATCAGGCATCTGCTTGTCTGCATCAGAACCAAATGCCAAGCCAACTGTCCTGCATCAGTTTCTGCGTGGCAGCAATAATTTGGCCCTTCACAACCACACTGAAATTTTGGGGCTCAACTTCCCACTATCCCTGTCTGAACAGGACAAAGCACCACAGAAAATACATGCCATAGAGAGGATCCTAATTCCATGCCCTAAAGCACTCAAAGACTCCCAGGCATAACCCCAGAGCCAAATCAAGGGAGCTTTGTGAGCCCTGGCACAAGGCAGGGATGTCCCCTATCCATGGTCAACTCTGGCAGCTGACCACAAGCCCCTCACTGGGGCAGACCTGTGGGAGCCAAGGGAGACCTGTCCCCAGCACCCCCACCCAGCCCAGCTCTTGCAGCCTTGCCCTGCAGTGACACCACGGCAGAGGATGGCACTTACTCTGGAAGTCTTCCTGCTGGATCTTCCGGTACTTTGGAGGTCTCCCTCTAAAGAGACAGGAACACTGATGTCCAGGGCTGGGCCTGGCCCAGGGCCCTCCTCCCCAGCGCCCAGAGAACACCCCAGCAGTGGAGCAGGGACCCAAAGGGCCCTGACCCAAAGGGCTGACAGCCAAAGCCAGGAGCCGTGGCAAGAGAAAGCGACAGAGGTGCCTGGCAGAGCCGRCAGGAGCGAGGCCAAGGAGCCTCTAGGGGCTGGGCACCCCTCCAGGGCGGGCAGTGGTGGCGCAGGGGCCCTCCCCGCTCGCTGGCCGTGCCCCTACCTCCCGTGGTGCCGAGATTTCTTTCGCTGAGGGAAACCCATGGGGCTCCTCTTGCGCGTCGAGGCCTCGGTGTCAGACAAGTCGGCCTTCAGCCTGCCCTGGTTCTTCTCTGCCAGCGGGCACCCTGAGAGGCAGTAATGGGCTGTGAACCTCCCCGTCACATGGCCTGAGCCATCGCAGCCCGGCGTGGGGCACTTCCTGGAGAACAGAGGGGACACAAGCGTTGGGCCCAGCTTGGAGCAGCACTGGGGACGAGCCAGCAGGGCCACCCCTCTGCCCCCGAGCACGGGCAGCCATTGCCCTGGCCGTGGAAGGCAGAGGAAAGATGTGCTGAGCCAATTCCCGTGGCCAGGCTGCTGGGGCAGGAGCAGGGCACAGCCAGTCCCTCCAGGTACAAACCTTGGCCCTCTGCCATCCCTGCAACCCTGGGCAAGGAGCCTGTGTGCTGATTGAGCAGCTCATGGGGCTCCCAGAGTCTCCATCTTCCCTGGCCCCCACAGGCATCCAGACCAGCCTCAGAGCGAGCAGTAAGCGTGTGCCAGGAGTGTGGCCAGCAGAGAAACCCCCAGGAGGCCCACCTGCCCTCCCCATCCTCACAGATACTCCACCACACTGGCTCTTCCTGACACCAGCCTACTGCCGGGGTTGGCACTAGACCCAGCCTGGCTTCCCTTGGAAAAGGTCCCTCAAGGGACTGCCTGAGCTGGAACCATGCACTGCTCCTTCTTGGGACTTGCCAGCTCAAAGCCTGACAGGGAAAGGCATCCAGGAGGGGTGGAGGGGACAGCATTCTCACAGCTGGTGCCAGTGAACAGCATCTGCACTGTCCTCTGCACAGCCCACAGGTGCCCGTGGTAGGTGAGCACACAGGACACCTTCAGGGGCTCTGGGGCTGCAGGACAGGCCCAGGAGAGGCTCACAGGGATTACTCCAGCTGGGGTCCAGGGCAGCAGGGGGCAGAGCCAGGTGTGGGTGAGTGCAGGGAAAAGCTGGGTGCTGGTGGAGGGGGCAGGTGAGGAGGAGCAGAGGAAGAGCTGGCCCAGGCTGGCAGGGAAGAAGCTGTGCCCCTGCAGGCTGTGCCAGGGAGCTCACCTGTGGTGAAAGCTGTACTTGGAGCTCTTGGAGTGAGGGATGCTCTTGCAGCCCAGGCTTGGGCAGCCCCCGTGGGCAGAGGAGGCTGGTTCCTTTGGCCCTGCAGGAAGAGGAGAGGAACAGAAGAAAGGCTGTCAAGGCTGCAAGCAGAGGCAGGCAGAGCCAGGGCTCCAGGCTCCCTGCCTGCACCAAGCAGGGAGGGCTTTTCCTACTGACAAATCCATGGAGTGGCCTCTCCTCCCTGCCCATTCTCAGCCAGAACCTGCCCTCCCGATTCTGCATGGGCAGGTGGCAGTGACAGAGGTGTCTGGCGTGCTTGTGCCCTGTGGGGAGGAGCTGACACAGGTGCAGCACTTACTGAGAGGAGGCTGCAATGGGTGTCCTGTTTTTGAGCACCAGCCCATGGGATGGATGTCCGGATGATCCGCATCAATCCAGAAATCATACACGTGGCTCCAGCCATCAAAATGGACCTGGGGAAGCAAGGAGAGAGGTCACCCTTCAAATGCCAGCACACATCTCTGAGGAGCTCTGGAGCCCTCCTAGTTGAGAGCAAGCAGCAGGGTAGAGCTGGAGTGCAGCACAAGGCTCACAAGGCACTCCTGGAGCCAGGCACTGGGACCTGGCCACACTTGCACACTCCCAGAGAGGGGAAGGGCAGGAGTGAGCCAGCACAGTGCCTGGACACAGCTCACTGTGCTCCAGCACCCACCTTTATCCTGTGATCTTCCACGTCCTCCACACTGGCCACTCGGATGAAGGAAGGAGTCCTCCTGTCCACTGCCTCCAGCTTCATGTTGACCAGGAAGCCGTGGGGCGGGCGCTGCAAGGGCCCAGGCAGGGGGAGCAGGGAGCTTCAGGCTCCTGCCCCCTCAGCAGCTTTCCCAGCACTGTGTCCTCCTCAAGCCCAGCTCCCAGCCCTGGCCTGGCCAGGGAGGAGCCATCCCAGCTCACAGTGGCAACAGGAGAAAGCAGAAACAGTCTCCCTGCATTTGAGCTGTCTTTAACAGATGTGCCCCAGGGAAGAAGGTCTCTAAGAAAAACATTTTGGGGATCTGTACTGCAACCATGCTTGGCTGGACACGGCTGCTGGTGGTGCAGTTTGAGACAAAAACTAATCAAGCAAACCTAAATCATTTTCCATCACAGCTCCTGTTTAGGGCACAGTCATACTCCTCATTTTTCCCAATTTTGAACTCTTTGCCCAGGATAGCCCTGACTTCTGAACCCTGAGTGAAGATCCAAAGCCTAGGCTTGTGGCAGGAGAATACAGAACATCACTGGACTTGTGACAAAAGCAAAGATCTGACAATGAAAAAAACCCAAATTCCTGCCCAGGTGGGGTGGAGCAGGTGATGTGACACTCACCACTTTAAAGGCCCAAGCTGGGACAGCAGATGCTCCAGTTTCTTTCAAGTACTTTTCCCAGGTGAAGTTGTCAGGATCAGGATAATCTGGGAGGGGGAAGATGCAGAAGGTGAGACATGCCTGCAGGAAGTCAGAAAGTGCCCCAGAATGCCCCACTGCCTTCGAGGGCCACCCAAGTCTGCTGGGCACATGGGAACCTGAGAGACACCAAGAAGTGCTGCTATTTTCTCATGGCACATGAAACCCTCAGTGCAAGGAAGCAGAAACAGCTGGGTGTGCACAGACAGCTGGGGTCTCCTCGTATCTCTGAGTGGAGACTTGGCCTAACACAAGCACCTTGCTGCACCTGAACATGTGTACAGCAGCCTTGGCAGGAAGTTTGTGTCCCCAGGACCCCCATGGCACCCTGGGAAGCCTGTTCCCAAGGGGATGCACTCCCAGGCTGCACAGGACTGATCATTGACTCACCTTGAGGAGGTGTGAGGGGTTTGCCATGCTCATGACACCATCCAACTGGGTGGATGTATGGACTGCTGGGATCACACCTAGAAAACATACCAAAGCTCTTACACAGGGCCCTCTGTGGGTGTCTCCTCAGCACTGGCCCCCCAAGAGCCTCTGTGGCCTTACCAGTAGTCATAAGTATCATCCCAGTTGTCAAAGTGCACCAGGAAGCGACTGTCCACCACGTCAGTCACCGTGGCCACGCAGATCAGGGAGGGGTTCATGCGGTCCACGGCCTCGAGCTTCATGCCCACCTTGAAGCCTGGAGAAGCCTCGTGCTGGCAGGAGAGAGGGGCAGGGCTTTTTCAGAGCTGCAGYCCCAGCTCCTTCCTCACCACTGTCCATGCCTGCTGCAAGGAGGCACCTGCCCAAACCCTCCCAAAACCAGACCCTGTCTGGCCTCCGCACAGGCCTGGGGCCACTCAGGCTCCCCGACGGGCAGGGTGCTGCCCTGCAAGGAAAGAGGAAGTGGGTGAGCAACTCAGCTGGGCCACACAAAGAAAGAGGAAAAGTGATCTTCAGACCCTCAGCATCTTCTATAACCAGTAAATTCCAAGAAAATTGACACTAGTTCTGCTTTGTCCCAGAACACTTGTTTGTGGTCACAGTCAGCAGCGACCAATGCCTCAGGCATGGCAGGAGGAGCTGGCATGGGGCACTTCTCCCTTCCTTGCCTTTATTTCTTAGATCCAGGTTCTGTACAAAACACTGCATCACTGTCCTGGCTTAGGGCAAATTTGGGAGAAAACCTCCAAAAGGGGGCCCCTCCAGAAAGCAAACCCACACGTCACCCTAGGACAATCACACACACTGGTGGGGTTGTTGCAGCAATGAACAGCAGGGTTTAGACACAATAAATAACTTGGAGAGGCTGATTTGCCAGTAGGGTGAGTTTCCTCTGCAGCTAACAAAGGAATAATCAGCATTTTCATTCTCCTATATTCCCACTTTCCTTACCCCAGTTTCCATGTGAAAAAAATAGGCAGACCCAGAAACAACAAAGATACAAAGAGACAAAGGAACTATAATTATGAAACATTAGGTGATATATTTTATCCAAATAATTGTTGAGAATAGTAGTTACTTCTCCTCATCAATAYTTCACATTTAATTGTCCATGAGATAACCTGGAGGAAATAGAATCAGACCAGCACCAATTCTGGGCATGTCAAATGAGTGCCCAAGCTAAAGATCCTGAGCAACAAAGTGTGCCACATACTCCTGGCTCTTGAACACTGTGGGCTTGAGAGGTGTGGGATGGACAAAGCAAAGCCCAGTGCTGGTGGAAGCACTTTGCTCAGCTGGGGGGGAAGAATCACACCTGAACCTGTAGGCTCTGGCAGGAAGGAGATGCTGCTACTCACAGTGTTTCGGACCATGAAGAGGTGCTTAGGAGCTGCCTGAGCCTTTGTTAACTTCAGGTAGTTTGTCCAGCTGAATTCCTCTTCCTTATAACCTACAACCCCTCAGGAAGAGAAACGAGAGCAGTGAGCTCACAGCCAGGAGGATGTGAGGGTGAGCCTGGCCATCCCTGAGCCACTGTCACCCTGCCAGCACATCCTGCTGTGGGCAGACAGGATCTGCAGCAGCCCTGGGGTGCCCAAAGCCCATGGCTGAGGGCTGATGGGTGCTTTTGAAGGGGTGTTAGGAAACATGAGCAGTGGAGTGGGAATCCAGAGCACAGCTCCTCCTCCAGCCCTGCCTGCCCTGGRGCACAGCTGGTGGCACTGGGAGGTCCAGAGCAACAGGGCTTTGCCACAAAATGTGAGCAAGCAGAGATGGGTGCCTGAAATGTTGTCCTGTGGAACTCCACCAGTACAGCAGCATCCCTCCATGGCCCCACGGAGCCACCCTGTCCCCACCTCAAGCTCTACATTTGGCCCACTCTTCATCCCCCTCCTTCAGCAGGACCCACCACCCGAGCTGAATTAACTCCTTACCTTTGGGGGGCTGGAGTTTGTGCCCTGTCTCCTCAAACCAGCCAGCAGGGTGGATGTCAGGGGAGTCAGCATTCAGCCAGAAGTCGTGACACTCRGAGTAGCCATCGAAGTGGAGACGCATCCGGTAGCCACAGACCTGCCAGCAGGGAGGGAGGAGAAGGAAAGGGCCATGGAGACCTGCTGCTGTCCCTGGCTGAGCACCACACCTCCTCCCACACACCAGCTCAGCATGGGTCACTTTGGGAAGCCAAAAGTCAACCACAGACCTGGGTTGGCCCAAACTGGGAGGCACAAACCAGACTCAAAGGGTGACCAGCATGGAACAAGGTCAGTGCAAAGGCACCACAAGCCAGCCCAAAGAAGGGATGTTCAGGCTGGTGCTTTAAATGCTGTGGTGGAGAACCCTGCTGGATCCAGCAAGTGCACAGACTCCCTTTTCTGCAGCCTGGGAAGCTGCTGATGCAGGGATTTTGGCTAAATGCCACACTGGCTGCCCAGGGAGCTCTGCAAGGCAAGGCTGGTCCAGCTGCCACATGGCTGAGTGGAAAGTGGATCTGCATGGACACAAGAAGAGCAGTGGGATGCCTCCACACCCTCCATCTCAAGTGCTCAGACCTSTCTTAGGGACATAAGCTGCTGCCATCACCACAATCCCTCCCCCTGTGCTGTGTCAGGGTGACAGAGACCAACACAGCTCCACGGTGCTGTGTCCTGTCCCTCCAAGCTGGCAGGGAACTCCCTGCTTGTGTGCCTGAGCTGCTGGAGCAGCAGCTCATCTCCTGCAGTGACAGGCCCTGTCACCTCCAGGGGCCAGCTGGCAGCACCTCCCCTGCCCCAGAGCCTGTGGCTGAGCCAGGAGGAACCAAGGAACAGGGGCACTGGAGGCTCCTTACCTCAGCCACTGTCAGGATGAAGTACATGGATGGGTGCTGCGGGTCGATCCCCTCCAGCTTCATCCCCACTTTAAAGCCATTCTTGTGCTGGGAAGCTACTTGGTACTGGAAACAAAAATTAAACTACAATGTAAAACCAACACAGGGAGTTGGTCTAGAACCCACCAAGGGAGCAACCACCAGGCAATGGGAGCTGCTGGGACCAAGAGACTGTGGGCCACAGGTTAGTTGTCACCCAATTTTTTTTTTTTCCATAGAAAAAAAACCCCAGTGTTACACCTCCTAATGGATTTACATCTCTTCCTATTGGCAGGGCAAGGTGTCCCTGGGGTAAAAGCTGCAGCAGGGAGAGCAGGACACAGGCCTGACTTGTTTGCAGCACAGCCTCAGGAGAGCCCACCTGGCTTCCAGGAAGGGCTGGAAAGGCTCCACCACCCTGCCAGAGTCACAGCAGTGTCCTAGGCAAAGGTGGGGTGTTTGGGATGGGGCCAGCACCTGCTGGGGAGTGGGACTCTGGGCAAATCAAAACTGGAGGCTGCCCTGGCACTTCCAGCTGGCAGCGGGAGCTTGGCTACTGCTCAGAGTCCCGCAAAACAGGGAAGCAAGGAAGAGAGGAGAAGGAGGAGGGGTGGGAAAAAAAAGGGAAAGAAAAGAGAAGATGAAAGAGGGAAAAAGACAGGAAAATCCCAACTCACATCCTGGAAGAGATCTAAAGGGGCAGCGACAGCTTTCTGCTCCTCCAAGTAGGACGCCCAAGACCAGCCTTCTTTCTTCTCCTCACTGGCACCTGAGCGCAGCACAAACGCACACAAACGCTGCTGAGGGGCTGCTCCAGCCCTGCCCCACTCTCACACAGGGTCCTGCATCCCTGCACAGCTCAGCACCATCCTGCCAGAGCCCCTTCTCCAGCAAACCTGGCTGGCTGCACCACGAGGGGCAGAGCCAGGAGCCCCTCGTGACCCAAATGTCCTGAACCATGTCCTAGTGAGGCACCTGGGCTAGTGGAAGGTGTCCCTGCCCATGACAGGGGGTGGGACCAGATGGGCTTTAAGGTCCCTTCCAACGAGTCTGGGACCCCAGGGAGCGTGAGGGACGAGCCATCAGAACACCAGACCTGACAGACCCTCTTCCAGCCAGAACATCTGCTATGTCCACACAGGATGGATTTGGGGCAGCCAGCAGGATCCATGCACAGGCCTGGGAATCATTCCCAGATGCAAAGGGGCTCCTAGACAGTCAAAGCAGCAGCAGGTTCAGATCCCAGCTCTGCCATCCCCTGCTCTGAGACAGCCACCTGAGCCCCCGTGGCACAGCAAGGCCACTCTGATGCCCTAGAGATGTGCTTGCCCATGTGACAAAGAAGACAGCACTGTCTCTTCACAGGCAGGGAGGTGACCCTTCATGCCTTTGAGAAGGCCACAGAGGCCTTGCCCAACACCTGTGAAACACAACCCAAGTCTCTTGCTCTCCAGATTCTTTGTCTCCCTAATTTGCAGCAGCTGAAGGGAYTCCAGGGGTGCTGTACCTATTCCAGTGCTGAGGAATTTTCAGAACACAGATTAGCCATGGCAGCCAGCCTCAGGTAGGGCAGGCTAGAAATGCAGGGGAAAAACAGACCAACTCCTCCCTCCTTTGGGCTTAGGGGAAGAGGAGATGGAAAAAACCCAGAAACTYAGGGAAGAAATTAAAGGTGGACTTCAGTGAGCAAGGTGACTGACCTTGCTTTGCTGACATGTTCAGAGTGAAAAATACTTTTACTATTCCTTAAGACACAGAAAWAGTGCCAGGCATGGCTGGGGAATCTGTGAGTACAAGCTCTGCACTTCTGGGGAATGACAAATACACCAAGAGTCAGAGCATACAGTGACCGCTGCACTGAGGCACCCAGGTGTGTATTTCATTTGCTGAAGTACTTCTAAAATGAGAGAAAATAAAATGCTGAAGTAACAAAGCTCATCACTGCTTACTTGTATGCAGCAGGGAAGGTTACATGCTCAGGGCTCAGTGAGAAGCAGGTATGATATCTGAGATTCCTTTTTAATGGTGGTTAACTCACTGTAACATCAGGGGTTAATGACACCTGGCCCTGCCACTGTCCCTGCACTTGGTTATGGAGAAGAGTATGAAGGTAGAATGGCTTAATTTTAAAATTATTTTGAGTATGACTTTCAGTACGCAAAGACAAATAAATGTCTCTTTTCCATAAATGTTTATTTTCAGTGTTTCCCAAAGTTTTCCTTGACACTATAGGKAAAAAACCAGCCAAGCAAACACTGCATCCCTCAGCTTGTCTCCTTTCCTTCCACGCTGACAGCTCTGCTTTTGAGATCTCTGATCCATAATAGATCCCACAGGATGAGACAACCCCAAATCACATGGCCTCAGTGGCACTGCACCTACATGAGCAGCTCCCAAACTTGTGAGCTCCTGATACCACGAGGGAAGTTCCCTGTGAGCCCATCCCAAAGGAGAGCAAAGCCACACGTGGTGCAGTCCTGTCTGTGCTCAGGACAGCGTCCCTGGGAGCAAACACAGCGCCCAGGAGCCAGTAACAAACTGAGCTCCCRAGGGGAGGGACAGGAAGCTCTGTCCAGCAGGGGCCATGCCGTGTCCGTAGGGGTGCCCCCTTCCCATGGAGAGAGAGAGAGGAAAGGAGAGAAACGGAAAGAGACAGAGAGAGCAGGATCAAGCAAGCAGAGGAGCTCACAAGCCTTCAAGACCACGTGCCAGCGCATTGCAGTGGGTGTTTGACCCTGCAGGAGCACCAAAGGGGTCCAACCCTGCAGGGGGACCCCCAGCCCCAGCAGCAGCGCTCACCCCACAGCCTCCCCGCCCTCCGTACCGTGCTGGCTCCCGTTCCACGCCTCAGCCTCCACGTTGCTCATGGCAGAGTCTTCCACCGAGCTCTTCCTCTCTTCCTGCTTTTCCTCCTGATGTGAGAGCAGACAGAACAGAACCCAGAGGTTTTTGGCTGTGTGTTGTATCCTCACACTGGTGCCCAGGGCCATAGTGCACCCCTTGGCCCAGACATGGACTGCCAGAGAACCTGGTGCTGGGAGCTTGCAGGGACTTCAGTGCTCACTGGCAGCAATCACACCTGGACTGGACCTGCTACAGGCAGGGCTGGCAAGCTGAGCTTCCKTACCTTGCCAAACTCTCTCCCCTCCCCAGGACACCCAGCACACAGACAGACATTCTCCTACTGCAACCCTTACTGTGGTGGCCTGGACTCACGAGAGCAGCTGAGAGGGGTCAGTGCCTACAGCCCAGCCTGGAGAGTCTGGYACTGCCCAGGCCTCAGTGCTCCACATGCCAAACAACCAGCCCTCATCTCCACACATTCAAGTCTTTTTGGCATTTAGGCCAACCTGTTTCCCTTTTGACCTGCAGCTGCCAGAGCCCTGAGCAGCACAATGAGATCTGTGCACACAGGGCTGGTCTCCAGCCCCCTGGACACTGGCTGCACCCACCCCCTCCCTGTCTTTGTCCTACCATTTGCTCAGACTCATATTCTTCCTCCGAGGGGCTCTGATAGTCCTTCCTCTTTCGTTTCTTCACAGGCTTGAGGATTTCAGTGGCATTGGTGCTGCTGGCAGAGTTTTCCACAATGACAGACCTGCACAGAGAGAGGGAGGGCCAAGCACTGCAGCCAGTGCAGCACGGTGATGCTGCCTGGGGTGTCAGTAAGGGAGGGGCTGCTGGACAATCACTGTCTCCCCATTTCTTACCCTCACATGCCCCCACCCCTCCTGTGGYTGCCAGGAGTTAGAGCCAGGGACAGGCCAGAGTCACCCTCACACACTTGGGTGTTAGAAACCTGAACCCAGGGATGAATCAAAAGGGATCTAGTTTAGTAGCAGGGCTCTAAGATGCACCAGAGATGCTGGAAAACAAGTCCTGAGAGTCACACACTGGTCAGGAGTAGGGCTGGAAATGCCCCCATGACCTGGGGCCTTCAACTGCTGCTCAGCCTGGAAGCGACTGCAGCAACCTCCTGCTCCAGCAGATATGTGTTTATGAGGCCACACATTGGGCAGGAGAAAATCTGGCTCCCTTGGGAAGTCTTCCTCCCCAGCCTGGCTCCAGGACCAAGCGGAACACACAGGACCCCCAGCACCTGCCAGAGGCGCTCCCATCCCTCGCTGGAGCACGTGGGGCAGGGCAGAGGGATGGACAGGGCCCAGAGCCCCCTTCCTTTACCTCTCTTTGAACTGCTGGTGGCAGTGCTCGCTGCAGAAGCCCCGGCCCTCGCGGGCGCCGTCCCACACGTGTCTGCGGCCGCASGTGTCGCAGTGGCACAGCCCTTCTGCCGCGGGCTGCTCCGGCACGTCTGCGACAGCAGGAGCAGCAGTGAGCCACACGGAGGGACAGCAGACACACAGACATCTGCCTCGCCCACAGACACCAGGCAGCATCTGCTGGATGCTGGTACCCACCCCACAAGTGCCACCGCGGCGCCCTTACCCTGAGCAACAGTAGGATTGTCTCTGCTGGGGGGTGCCAGCTCGGAGTCCCCATCTTTGTCTGTGTGAGCCTCCTTCGCAGCTTCCACAGGAGGCAGCTTATCAGCACTCACCACCTTGAGGGTGCCGTACTCATTTATCCGGAACTGGCRTTGAACAAAAAGCAAGGAAAGAGTTCAGCAGGACAGACATGCAACTGGTGGTTGTTCTGCAAATGAGGGATAGGGATGGTCATCAGTGTGTCTGACAAGAGGACAACTCTTCTGAGCACAGAGGTGAGCACAGCACCCCAGGCCTTGTGAAGGTGCCCTGCCTGCAGCCTGTGCTGGGCACTCAGCTGGAGCTGGCAGCTGGGGGGCTGGAGGATGAGGTGTTCTGAGGCTGAGCAGCAGCTGAGAAATGGGTGCATTTTCTGCAAGCTGTCATGCACTGAGGGTACCCCTGAGGCACCTGCTGCCAGATGAGCACAAGGCTGCTGCTCCCAGGGTGAGGGCAGGAGCTGGGGCAGAGCCAAGCCCACAGCACAGTTTGGAAGGGAAGATGTCCTGCACAGCACATAGCACCCCTGTGCCTCCCTGTGCAGGGCAGAGCTGCTGCAGCCCCCCAGGCACCTCTGTGAGCTCTGTGCTAAGCTGCCAGGATGGCAGGGCCACAGGGATGGGGCAGGAGAAGAGCTGGGGCAGCTGAGGAATCCTCCAGCTGGGGTGCAGGGGGGCCAGGGCACATCCTGGTGCTCCCTGCCTGGCACAGGCTGAGGGATTTACAAGCACAAGCAGCTGTGGGGAGAGGCAGAGGGCTCAAACCCAATGGCCCAGGGCTACACTTACCCGCAGGTTACTCCCAGGCAAAGTTGCCACCCCATCTTTCCACTCCAGCACACGGACTGTGCTGCAGGTCTGCACCCCGCTGATCTGGGGAATGACAGCAGCAGTGATGGGCTCATTCCCTGCTCCCCTGTCTGGCCTCTCAGCCCCTGTGCTCCTCTGGGGCTCCCGGGGGAATCGCTGGATTTCTAAGGTGCTCGTGGGAAGGTTGATGGCAGTGGCGTTTGCTTGAGAGGGGAAGAAAGGAAACAAACAACCAGAGGCATACACAGAACACTTCACTGATGCAAACAAGGCTCAAAGGCAGCCCAGGATCCCAGAGGACATGGCCTCCCAGGTGAGGGCTCTGCTGCGGGCCAAAGCACAAAGGAAGCAGAGTGACGCAAAAAAATCTGCAGCCAGTAATGGCTCATGCTGGGGGGTGGCACCAACACTATCCACATTCAAGGGCTTCCACCTCAGCCTGATCTCAGACTGTTTCTGTGCTTGATGTGACAGGGTGCCCCGATGCGACAGGAGTTTGCTCCTGGACTGCAACTTCCAGTTTAGTTACATTTCAAAGGAACACACTGTGCAACCCAGGGCCTCTCTGCAATGAGAACTGAGGCACCAGGAAAAACTGGGAGATCTGCTTCTAGAGAACACCCTGATCTCACCTAACACACAACCATGCTCTGCTCAAACACCTCCTAAAAGACACTGGTCAGCTGCTCAAAATTGTCCAAATTTTCAAGAAGGGTAAGAGGGATGAGCCTGACAATTACAGGCCTGTCAGTCGCACTACAGTGCTTGGTAAAATTAGGGAGAGGGTTATTCTAGGAGTTACTGAAAAACACTGGAGAGACAACCCAGTCCTTGGTCACAGCCAACACAGGTTCACAAGGGGAAGTCCTGGTTAACCAACCAAATTTCCCTTTATGGGCAGGTCACCCCACGAAGCTGACCAAGCAAAGGCCATAGATGTGGTTTTTAGGATTTTAGCAAAGCCTTGATGCTGCCTCTCACAGTAGCCTTCTGGACAAAGAGTCCAGTACAGAGCTCATCCAGTCCACTGACCATCAGGTGAACAACTGGATGATGGCTCTCCTGCAGCTGGGCTCAAAGCCTTACAGAAACTGGGTGCACACCAGGCTGGTGGCCATCAYCAGTGGGGTTCCCCAGGGCTTAGGGCCAGTGCTCCTGAATTTTTTATGGATTTTTTATAAATAATCTGGATGCAGAATGTCCGTAAAGTAATTTTATCRATGACACTAAATTAGGAGGAGCTGTGGACACCCTTGAGGGGGGAGAGGCCTTACACAGAGATCTGGATAGACCAGACAGCTGGGCAATCCAATCACCATGTGCAGGAGACAAGAGTAAGACCTGGATTCTGCCCCTAGGATGGGATAATCCTGAAAATTGTATGCCTTGGGGAGCAAGACTGGGGAGCTATTGTGGGGAAGAGGCACAGGGGCTTTGGGCTGAGGGCAAGTGGAACTGGAGCCAGCAGTGCCCCGGCCACCCCAAGGGGAACATCAGGGGGGTCACTGTCCTGCTCCAGGCCAGCCTCACCTCCAGTCCTGGGGACTGTTTGGGCCCCTCAGCACACCAAGGACAGCTGAGGGCTGGAGTTATGTCCAGAGGAGGGCACCAGGAGGGTGAAAGTCCAAGGGCAGGACTTGGGAGGAGCAGCTGAGGCCACCTGGCCCGTTCAGCTGGGAGGAGAGAAGCTGAGGGGTGACCCCATTGCTGTCTGCACCTTCCTCTGGGGGCAGGGGCTGATCTCCCCCTTCTGGCACCAGCAATGACCCAAGGAGATGGAACAAAGCTGCCTCAGGGCAGGTTCAGGTGGGGCATTAGGAGAAGGTTCCTCGCCCAGAGGCTGCTCAGTGCCTGGAAGAGGCTCCCAGGGAAGCACCAAGTTCAGGGAGTGCCTGGAGAACACTCGGTCCCTATGGTTTCATTGTAGGTGCTCCTGCCAGGAGCAGGGTTTGGACTCAGTGATCCTTATGGATCCCCTCCAGCTTGAGCTATTCTGGGATTCCCTTATTGCAACAGCCCAGGAGCCCACAGCCCTGCAGAGCAGGCACCAGCACACTGTGCTGCCCTGGCTCAGGGCCCCTCCCATCAGGGCCTCGGGAAGATTTGACAACCAAGGTTTGGGAGGAGCACAGCTCCACAAGGAGTGTGGGCTGTCCCGGCTGGGGAGGCAGCAGCTGGAGGGGGCTGCTCCACATACCTGGTATGATGAAGGCAGTGGTGGGCAGGTGGGCGCTCTGCACCGTGCTCTCGGTGGTGACCACGTGGACACTGACCTCCCCAGCAGCACTGCCCTTGGAGCTCCTCACCACCTCCATCTCCCCCCTGCTGTCCATCACCTTGCCCGGGCACGCAGCGAGGCCCTGCAGGGCAGCAGGGAAGAAACAAGTTGGGTACCGGTACAAACACAACAAAGGAACGAGAAAGTGACTGCACAGGATGGTCTCTCCCAGCAGAAGCCCCTGCAGGATGTACTAAAGGTACCCACATGAAGGTCACAGCACGCCCCATGCAAGCCCCTGTTGACAGGTGCCAGCTCAGAGCCTGCAGATGCTGAGGGGTTTTTCTCACCTGGCACCACCATAAGATGACACGAGCACAGGCCCACCACAAGCTGCTCCTGGCTCCCACAGGGTCCCACAATGACAGACTGTGACTGAGRGCTGCCAAATCCCACCCTGGAGCAGGCAGAGCTCCCTGCAGGTCCCCTTCCCGTTCTCCCGTCCGAATGTCACCCTTGATCTTCCAACTGGCTGCAAGAGAATTTCACAAGTGACAGCAGTTACTGGGGGTGTGACTTACTGGGGGGAACTTGATGTCCCTGTACCCCACCTGAGTTTCTCAGGGGACTGGTGATGCTCAATCTGTCTGTCCCAGATTGCAAGGCAAGATGTATTCTATTTGCCATTTGGATGGCAGTTGTCCTCTATGAACGGGGCAGTTTTAGTTTTCCTTATCGCTTCCACACCCACTCCTCCCTCCGGAGTGTGGGGGGGGGGGGATATCTGCTGATAACAGACTATTGAATGTCACTGCAWGACTGATAAGAACTACAGCATCCCATTGGGAGATGCTCCGCCCAGAGGGAGGAGCCAAGCATTGCTACCCAGATAGAATAGCTTTCTCCAGGGGATTTCCCAGAGGAACAGCAGCTGCCTTTTCTTCCACTGGATTGTCAGAGGAAGACTACAGCCTTTTCTACAGGATCCCTGCTCCAACAGAACCACCCCTGACACTCCAGGACTGCAGCCACACTTCCAATTGGACTGCTGCCAATACCCTGACCCACAGGGTGTTCTGACTCTGTCAGTGTTGTTTTAGTTTACTTCATTGTTCATTTTATCTTTTTATTTTCTTCCCTAGTAAAGAACTGTTATTCCTGCTCCCATATTTTTTGCCCAAGAGCCCCTTAATTTAAATATGACAACAATTTGGAGGTGGTGGGGGGAGATTCACATTCTCCATTTCAGGGGAGGCTCCTGCCTTCCTTAGCAGGCACCTGTCTTTCCAAACCAAGACACTGTCTAGCCATGCGTCTCAAGGAGGAAGCAAAGTGTCAGGGCCTTGAGGGCACCACTGTGAGCAGCCCCCACCCATGGGCCCAGGGGCTCCAGGTGTCAGCAGCATCCTCTCCACAGCACCTGCTGCCAGGATGGAGGCAGGGCTACAGAGAGGACCACAGCCATGTCCTGGCCCCTCTTGATGCAATTTGAATTTGAAAGGAAAGACATCCATGTGGAAAACAGGATACTCATTTCAGTGACGCAGGGTTAGCTAAGAATTGGGCTACAAAGGACAAAGTCTGGAATTTTAAAACTTGAGACATTCAGATAAAGGTGTTACAATCAGAGGGCACAGAGTGGGAAGGTGTGATCACACTGGGGGGGGGGATCTACTTCTCCTGGTTCTGTCAGGTTTGTGACCAGAAACACCTGATGCTCAACTGGCAAACAACACAGACCTTTCAGGCTCTCCAGGTGCAGATAAGCACTGGTAAGTGTCAAAACATCTGAAGGAACTGAAAAACTAATCTGGACAACAGACTCCAAGTGAAAGTCAAAATGGATTTAACAGCCAACCTGTTTCAGCACTTCCTAATACCCAGTAGGAATCTCTCTGCTTTTTCTGGCACTTAAATCCAGTCAATCCTTGATTCATCATTGGGTCAAATATTTCAAGGGCAATTCTTCATTTTGTGGGAACTTTTGCCTTTTTTTAAAATTCAAACAGAACTTGGAACTGGAAATGCCTAGAAAGGAAGAGAAATAACTAGATCCAGTGCTCAGGTTCACAATGCTCCACCTGAGTTTCTCACAGTCTCTGATGTGAACACAAAAGCAAATATTTGCACAGGAAATGTGAAGCAGTAGTCAACATTATGGTTTCATTTTGGGTGCCAGGAGCAGGGAGTTGGACTTGATGGTCCTTAGGTGTCGCTTCCAGCTTGAGATATTCTGTGATTGTGGGTCAYTCCCCAAATCCTTACAGGACTAGGCTGATGCTGTGGACACTGTGAGCTCAGGGTGAATTTGGATTACAGATTGTGGTGCTGCTCTTTAAACTGGAAAAGCTAAACAACTGAGATTTAGACCTTGACCTCCAGACGAGCCCTCCTCCTGGGAAAGGCCTCTCTGCAGCCAAGGGCATGTCCCAGCACTGGGGCAGCCCGGTTCAGAGGGCTGGGAGCCCTCCAAGAGGCAGAGGAGCCCATCCAGCCCACGGCCCTGCCCTGCTGTTGGGCTCAGTGATCTTACAGGTCCTCTACAACCTGAACAATGCCACCATTCTCCCACAAACTGTGCTTCCTGTTCCCCTCACCTGTCCCTCAGCAGCAGTGTGAGCGCTTTCCCCAGCACCCCCGGGCTGGAGCAACTTCTGTGCTGCTGGTGGAAACCTCTCCCTAACTCCTTGTCCCAGCTCCTGCCCTCTGAGCACACATGGAGCACAAATTCTATTCCAAGGCCACACATGAGCAGCAAGAACTCTGTTGGTGTGAACTTGTAAGCACACTCTTGCCACAGCTGAAACTCAGCAGCTCCCAGGGCTCTCCCACCTCTTCTCAGGGGCTTCCATGGTGTCAGACAAGAATTTCCCACCAACACTGCTCCCATCAGCCATAGCACACACTGGTAAACTTTTAACTCAGCATTCCTGGGGTAACCCCCACAGGTGTGGGCATGGCACAATATCTGGGCTGCAGAGCTCCATTCCCACCTGGAGGACTGAGAATCAGGACTGGAGATGTTGTTTGCAGCTCACAGTTTTTCAAATTCTGGTGTAAAACCCCCTGGAAGGACACTATGCAAATCAGTACTATCCCAAATATAAACACAAATCTTTTACTGCAAGAAGTGTTTCCCAACGAGTGAAACCACCATATAAAGATACAAGTATTAGTAATAATTCAACCACCAAAAATCTCTCTAAAAAACAAAACATTTAAAAAAAGTCAATCAAATTCTATCTACAAAGTCAGCAGCTGATTCCTCAATGATTCAAAATTTTAGAAATTGTTAGTAATAAACTCATAACCTCTGTTTTTTCTGCTTTCTATAAGTAATACCAATAAATAGTAACTATTGTTAATATTACATAAATTTTCAAAACATTTTAACCTCTTCAAACACTTACTACTAATATATTAATTATGTAATGTAAATTCACTATTTTTTGYGATAAAAGCAACCTGCTGTGAAGTATCCCAGGTCAGGAGTGCTACACAAGGAAAAGGGGCTCAGCCACAGCTATGACCTGCCCCAGCAGCACTGCCACAGCAGGAGAAAGGCCCTTTATAACCCTGTTCCTTCTGGGAGCAGAGAAGAGGTCATGGAGGGGGTGCCCAGAGCTCAGACAGCTCTGGCRGCCTCAGCCCCAGGAGCCACAGCCCGGGCAGGTTCCACTGCCCCAGAGATCCCTTCAGGGGATCCTGCAAGCCCTGGAGCGACCCAGATCATCACAGGGCAATTCAGGAACCCCCAGGGTCTGTAATTCAACCTTCTGCTCCCAGCAGGGTGGGATCACACCAGGCTGCTCAGGGCTTTACCCAGCCCGGTCTGTACCCAGCCTGGTCTTTATCAGCCTACCAGGATGCAAATCTGCAAATTAGCACAACAATTAGCAAACCAAACTCACACCGTTCCTTGGGTGTTAGGAAAGGGTTTTAACCCCAGAGGGTGGTCAGGCGTTGAACAGGCTCCCCAGGAGAGCCCCAGGAGCGTCTGGACAAAGCTCTCAGGCAYGGGGTGGGATTGTTGGGGTGTCTGTGCAGGGCCAGGAGTTGGACCAGGATCCTTGTGCTCAGGATATTCTATGATTTGTTCTGCTGATCAGGCTGCTCAGCAGCCTTCAAAGCTCCCCCTCCCCAAGCCAGCTTTTAAAAGAGCAACAGTGGAGCTGCAGCTGTTTTGGCCCAAACAGTGAGGCCCTGAGCTCTCCATTTTTCCTGGTATTGGGTGTAACTCCACATCTCACAGAGGGTGCAGGTGAGCCCCATTCCTCAGCCAGCAGCCCATCCAATCCACAAGGACTCCTCACATCCACTCCTCACTTCTGCCTTCTGCTGAGGGACAGCCAAGGATCCCTGGCTGGAAAAGCCAGGCAGGAGGAAAGCCACCCCAAAAAACCCCACATGGTCCTTCCAGAGAACACCACAATGTGCTGCTGGAGGGCGGAATTTTTCAAGACAATTCTCATCTGGGAGTGATTTGCTCCCTCCTGCTTTGCTCCTGGAATCCCGTGCTCCATGTAAGGGTAGGGCTGTGCACATGGAGCCTGTCTGCAGCCAGACCCCACCAGCCTATTCCAACCAGTTCTGACAGCAGGATCAGYGCCTCTGAACAGTTTGTCAGACACAAACTCTCAGGTTCAGGAGACAAAGCACCAGCACAGAGAAGGGGTCCCTGCATGGCCCAGCAGGGAAGGGGCATCAGCACAGGGCCCCTGAGTCTGACCACCCTGAGCACTGAGAGAGCTGGGGACAGCAGCCTGTGCACACAGTCACACAGACCAGAACACACACACTTAAAGGCAACCAGGATCACTGGCCCTGCTGCTCACAGAGGTTTAGCTCATCCAGCAGGGATCGCTGGGTGTTGGCACAGCCGCGTTCCAGAGCAGCAACCCTGGGCTGGCAGAGCATTTCCAGGGCTGCTGTACACACGAGCCTCCAGCCCTGTCACAGCCTCACACACACCCTCACACTCACCCTCTCACCAAACCACAGCAGAACCAGGGAGYGATCCATTCCTTGGGAAGAGGAGGGACATGCTGTGTGCAACAGGGCACAGAGGAGCATGGAGAGAGCAGCTCCCGGCACAGAGCCACTGCACAGCCCTGACAGTGCTGATAAAGCATGATCTGCTCAAGAGAGGTGCTCCTGTTCATCACAAAATTGGCTTGAAGTACTCTAATTCAAACAATATTGACAGGTATTCACTTAGTGGCTTCTCAGAATTTTAAAATGTAAAACCTGCACTGGTACGTGCTGGGGGCTGCCCAGCTGGGAGGAAAGGTCCTGCTGGACACCAGGATGCCCATGGGGCAGCAATGTGCTCCTGCAGCAGTGCAGAACAGCGTCCTGGGCTGCACTGGGAGCTGTGTCACAGCTGGCAGAGGGAGGGGCCACAGCAGTGAGGCCAGCCCTGGAGTGCTGGGCCCAGAGCTGGGCTGCCCAGGACGGGACACAGGGACAGACTGGACACAGTCCAGCACAGGGCCATGAAGCTGATGGAGGTGCTGCAGCGTCTCTGCCATGAGCAGAGGCTGAGAGAGCTGGCACTGCCCAGCCTGGAGCAGAGCAGGCTCAGGGCATCTCATCCCTGGGCATGAAAAGCCAGGGGGAGGCTGCAGAGGGGACAGGGCCTGGGCCTGCCCCGGGGGCCTCGGGCACAAAGTGACCCACAGGAGGGGCCCTCCGAGCTCAGGAGACACTTCTGCACCGGCAGGGTGGCCGAGCACTGCCGCAGGTGCCCGCGGAGCTGGGGGAGTCTCCATCCCTGCAGAGACTCAAAAGCCACCTGGACACATCCTGGGCAGCCGGCTCTGGCTGGCCCTGATGGAGCAGGGGCTGGGCAAGGTGACCTCCAGAGGTGTCCCCAGCCTCGCCCAGCCTGAGATTCTGTAAATTACTTTTTTCAGGAATTTCCTCAGCCATAACAGACAACTTCCCCATCCTTGCCATCAGCTAATATATGGATTTTTAATTACCTTCAGTGGCAAAATTGAGCCTTTAAGAAAGACCACCCGCTGGGATCATGCTAAAACTGCAAGCGGCACACCAGAGCACTGCAGAGACCTGTGGGGCTGAGAGCTGCTCCCTTGGACCTTCCCCTGACTTCTGGCACTGCCCAGGACAGGTGTTTAGGAGACTAATGGCACTGCAGAAAATATTTGCTTTGTATACACACAGGAACACTCAGGATCACACTTGGCACAGGCAGTTGGCCCAGTGAAGAAAGACAATCACACAATTCTTCCCTTCCTAATTTGACTGCTGCTCCAAAGCCAGGAGCAAATGCCTGCTCTGGAACAAACCAGGGCCCACAAAGTTTTGCTCCTGGGCTCTTGAGCAGCATGGTGAGGTTTGGAGTGGGCCACAGTATTTATCAACATCTCAAAACCAGATGAAATGTCCCTCTGTGCAGTAAGAGGCTGTTCATGTTACACATTTCAAAAGAGGAAATAGATTCTGTGGAAATAGAGATCAGAGAGAGAAGGGCAATAAAGCAGCAAGCCGCCTTCAGCTTTAGGTTCAGACACGGACCACAAAGCAGAGACACTCAGGCTGGCTGGCACCTGCTGTCCCCAGGAGTTTCACTGTCACCAAGATCAGCTTTCAGCCTTGTGGATCTGCTCAGACCCACAGGTGGGGAGGATGAGCAGTCACCAGCAATCCCACGTGCCACCCCAAAGGGGTCGAGGTGACACCATCCAAGGCCAGCAGGCAGCCTGAAGCCTGGGCACTTCTGAGGGGCGCAAYGGGAACTGTCACACCCACCTGCCACTGCCCCCGAGGGCACCAGCCCCCCTCAGCACCCACACCTGCACAGTTTGGATGTTTTTCCACACACAGATGGAAACATCGAAACAGGATGGATATCTGACCTCAGAATATTCCTAACTATCCAGTGTTTTATTTTCTTTTATAACTAGTAAAGAAATCCGGGTAAAAACTAGTAAAATCAATCCAGGACCTGTCCTGGACCTGTGCACAGCCTGGGCTGTTTGTGCACTGCTAGGCTGGACCAAAGCCGTGCACGCCGCAGGGCCCTGTCCAGGGCTGCAGCGCTGTCACTGCAGGCTCCGGGACAGCGCTGCTCGCCCGCTGTTCCACAAACACCTGAAGAAGCGCGGCCGGGCGTCCCCCGTGCGAGGCGCTCCCAGCCCGGCCCGGCCCCGCGAGGCTCCCCCGGGGCAGCGCGGTCCCCGCGGGCAGGGCTGGGCAGGGCTGGGCTGGGCTGSGCTGGGCAGCGCCTCACGCCTCGCACCTCGCGAGCCCGGCCGGGCCCTCAGCGCGGCGGTGTCCGGGGGGCGRCGGCGGCCCGGCCGGAGCCAGGGAGCCGCTCCCGCCGTCCCGGCC
>JACDOX010000192.1:57663-68976 GCA_014549065.1 Cardinalis cardinalis
GGTGGGCAGGCCCTGGCACAGGGTGCCCAGAGCAGCTGGGGCTGCCCCTGGATCCCTGGCAGTGTCCAAGGCCAGGCTGGACAGGGCTTGGAGCAGCTGGGAAAGGGGAAGGTGTCCCTGCCATGGCAGGAGTGGGGTGAGATGAGCTTTAAGGTCCATCCCAATCCAAACCATTCTAAGACTTTGTGATTAACCAAACACCCCTCTGAGAGGAATCAGACAAGACCAGTGGGGATGTGTCCTCCACAGCAGCTCCCCAGGCCTTGTCTGGCTTCAGTACCAGGGCAGAATCTCCCTCACCAGCACTCCAACCACAGCCCCAGAGAGGGACCAGGGGATGTTAAGGTGACATCCTCAAGATCCCTGGGAAGTGAAAGGATCCCTGACTGCTCCTGAGGTGGAAATGCAGGATGGACACACTGCAGCAGCACTTGCAAACAAACAGCTCTGCTCAAAGCCAGGGCTGCTCACCTGGCCACCCTTCAGTGTTCTGTGCCACACAAGGAGTGTCTCCAGACACACAAGGGCTTGCAGAAAGCGGGAGTGGAAGGAACCAAGGCTGGAAGCACAAGGACCAGATGGACCAAAAGCTTCTGAGAAGAGCCCTCGCTGTGTGTTGGATGGGCTGGGGAGAGGTGTCTGCCTGCTCACCCTGACAGCCAGCTCTGGCTGCCCAAACCCGGGGCACAGAGTGTTCCTGCTCACTTTGGAGGCTGTAGGAACAACCTCACAGCTTTAGTGTATCTGCAAGTTCCTCGCCACCTTGAGTTTTGTACTCCAAAATTTTTACAACATTAAAAATATTAAGTCAGACTGATGAAGCAACAGATCCTGCAAACCAGGAGGGAAGTAACAACATATTGCCTTTGCTGCTACTGCCTTCTTTCCCATTTTCAAATCAAACTCCAGTAAAGTGTAGAAAAAGATTTTCCCATATCAGTCCTTTTATGCTGCAGAGGGAAGGTCAAACAGATTTGAATCAGGAGCAGAGTGAAACTCAGTTACTTGAAAAGCAGCCCATCAGTTCCCTAAGCTTGCTGCAAAAAAACAATCAGGAATTCAGAATGGTGAATTCCTAGGGAACAGCTACATCAGGTAAAAAAGAGGAAACAGTTCTGGCTTCCCAGCGAGCCCTCTGGCTGATGAAACATCAGGCCATTTCCCTCCCTGTGCCTCAACTTCTGTTTCTGTGACCTCTCTTGGAAGGAATCTGACCTGATACCTTGGGGAGCTCTCCTGGGGAAGGGGCTCAGGGGCTTTGGGCTGAGGGCAAGTGGGACAGGAGCCCTGGCAGCCCCAAGGGCCAGCCCTGCCCCTGGGSACATCAGGGGGTGACTGTCCGGCTCTGCTCTGCTCTGGGGCAGCCTCACCTCCAGTCCTGGGGACTGTTTGGGCCCCTCAGCACACCAAGGACAGCTGAGGGCTGGAGTTATGTCCAGAGGAGGGCACCAGGAGGGTGAAAGTCCAAGGGCAGGACTTGGGAGGAGCAGCTGAGGCCACCTGGCCCGTTCAGCTGGGAGGAGAGAAGCTGAGGGGTGACCCCATTGCTGTCTGCACCTTCCTCTGGGGGCAGGGGCTGATCTCCCCCTTCTGGCACCAGCAATGACCCAAGGAGATGGAACAAAGCTGCCTCAGGGCAGGTTCAGGTGGGGCATTAGGAGAAGGTTCCTCACCCAGAGGCTGCTCAGTGCCTGGAAGAGGCTCCCAGGGAAGCACCAAGTTCAGGGAGTGCCTGGAGAACACTCGGTCCCTATGGTTTCATTGTAGGTGCTCCTGCCAGGAGCAGGGTTTGGACTCARTGATCCTTATGGATCCCCTCCAGCTTGAGCTATTCTGGGATTCTGTGAAGTTTTGTTTACTTAAACCTATCTCTTTGTAATGCTTTTATGACTTAATTTATTCTGACATGGATTTTTTAACTCTGCTGGTCCATTAGTCCCACAAGACCCAATGTGTGCAGGGCTGTGCTGCTCTGGGACTTGTTTTGCTGGGATTCATCCCCACAACATCCTGCTATTCACAGGATGGCAGCACACATGGGGCAGTGCCTGTCACTCCTGTCCTCACCCACAGTCATGTCCCAAAGCCACATGAAGCACCAGGAAGCTGCTGCCATCCACAGCTTTTATTCCCCCTGGGAAGGTCGCTGCAATGCTGTGTATCAGTTTCATGCTTTCTAGGGGGATGTTGTGTGTGAAGCACTACAGAACAATTCTGGTCTGGCCACATGTACACAGCTGACACCTGAATGATGGCAAGTGGTGGATTACACTTTCAGTGTCACAGAGCAACTGGTTTTAATTGTCAGCAAATAGACTCAGACAAGGTAATTGGAGAGGCTCTTTCAGAAATACTTTTCTTGTGTCTCCCATTACTGTCAGCACATGCTCCATGCTGGAACCAGAGCTGAGCAGAACAGGAGCTGCTGTGGCACCCCCCAGGTGAATTGTACAGCATCCCTGTCACCACTGTGATCACAAGGGACTCTGCTGTTTTCCTCTCGTGTTGATGCTGAGCAGAACAAGGAGCACAAGAGCTGTGCAGGGGAAAGCACTTTGCACCTTAGCCCATTCTGCCCCAGCAGCTCCCTGGGYGCAGTTGTGCACTGTTGTCACACCAGGCCCATGAGCTGTGACCCACTGAACACCTGCTGGCTTAACAGCACTAACTTCTTATTCCCATTTGCAGGATAATCTTGTTCAAGGAGCTGCACACATCAGTAATAAATCTACAACCTCCCCACTCCATCCACATGCCAGCGCAGGCTGTCACTTCCAACCTTTGTGCCACCTGCAGCTTTCCCTGCACTGTTTTTGGTATTTTGGACCGAAACCACTGTACTCAGTTCTTACCCAAAGGAAAAACGCTGGAGCAAGACTTAAGTGTCTGCCTAGAGTATTTAAGATATCCTAAATTAGACAACCCTGCAAAAGCCCTTTCTGTGAACTAGAGTCAAGCTGCCCTTGAGTCAGAGAATCACCCAGAACCATGCCCAAAAGCCGAGCCCTAGTACGAGCTGGTGGGAACTACACTGAGCCACACATGCGCTGCAGACGTCTCCTGTGGTCAGCGCTTTTTTCCGTGGTGTGGATGATACCAACAGCTCTGCCATTCCTTCTCCCACAGGAACACACCCATGTGCTTCCAGCCCAGCCTGGTAAAGACAGATGTCGCTAAAAGGGTGGAAGTTTATGAGCCACTCCAGAGCAGTTTGTTTATTGCAAATTTTTACTGCATTATGAAACAGCGGAAACTTCCCCTCTGACACCTACACACGCAGTTAGCAAACTAATAAAGTGTGAGGGAGCTGGGACAGTTGAGCCCATATTCTGCTATTTCATAATTTTCACCTAACCACAAAAAAAAGGGGGGGAGGAAAGGGCTGATCATGGTGTAGAAGTGACCATTATGGTCCTAAGGACACATAGATAATATTCCTGAACTGCTGCCTCTACACAGAGTGTTAGTTGTGCTTCTCACCTTTTAAAGTAACATGTTCCTGTTTGCTTTAAAGAGCCCTGACAAAGGCAGGACACAGCGGAGTTGCTGAGGGTGTTGCAGCACTAACTTCTTATTCCCATTTGCAGGATGATCCTGTTCCAGGAGCTGCACACATCAGTAATAAATCTACAATCCCCCCACTCCATCCACATGCCAGCACAGGCTCTCACTTCCAAACCTTGTGCCACCTGCAGCTTTCCCTGCACTGTTTTTGGTATTTTGGACCGAAATCACTGTACTCAGTTCTTACCCAAAGGAAAAACTTTATCACCAACCACATCCAAATGATGAATCTTTCAAATGATCCCAGGGTTTGCATCACCTCTCAAAGACATTCCCAGCACCTCAGCTATTTGTTGGGATTTCCAGGCTCCTCAGGCAAGTTCCTGCTTTCACAACTTTTGCTCTTTGATGTATGAAATTGCTCTGTGGATGTTACAGTGCCAACCTAAACTAGACTTCAGTAGGAATTGGAAATAGTTCCAGTTAATTCCATGTGTGAAGAAGAAATCCAAGARTTGTTTTAAATGCTCCTCCCCATTGCTCATCTAAAGGTGATTACAATCAGCACTGGGACACAGTCATCTCCCAGCTGTAAACAAAATCTGAAACCACAGAATGGAGAGGTAGAAATGTTATAGTAGGAAAAAGGAGGGTCACTTACTCAGGCCCCTCAGCTCTGCTCCAAGCAGTGATATTGCAAGGTGAGAGACTTATTTTTCTGTACATCAGACACAGAAGTTGTGCCCTTCCTTACAGCAACACAGCTCCTCCTGACATGGAGTCAAATAAAAAGTGAATCAATTAGAGGTTGTGGCTGCCCCATCCCTGGAAGTGCCCAAGGCCAGGCTGGAGGGGGCTTGGAGCGCCCTGGTCTGGTGGCAGGTGTCCCTGCCCATGGCAGGGGGTGGCACTGGATGGGTTTAAGGTCCCTCCAGCCCAAACCAGTCTGGGATTCTATGATTTAAGAACAAAACTTGCATTTATGTCAAAAAACAAAACACATGGAAGGATGCTTTTTCAAATATAGGAAAAGGCCAGGACCAGACTGCAAATACAGTTGCAGATTCTAAGTTTCACTTTTAACTGTAGTGCTGATTTCTCTTTCACAATTAGATTTGGTCAATCCTGCACCCCACATATGATGAGAAGGCAGGTTTGTCGTTTGTATTTTTATAGACAAATTAATTTTGATTATACCAAATGCAAAAAAAAAAAAAAAAAATCACAAGAACCCCACAAAAAAGCAACAACAAAAAAACCCAAACCAAACCCCCCCCAAAAAAACCCCAAAAAAGGTCAGGTAGCCTAATTCTGAACCACATCCCCAAAAGATTGTGTCCAGGGTCAGGTTATAAACTGAGTTATGACAAGGTCAGGTGGTTTCCCCATCAAACTATTGCTGCTACTGCAGGCAAAGCAAACCACAGGCAGTTCCTGTAGCCTTTTACTCCTGTATGGAGATTTATCCCAACCCCTTTCATCACATCCAGAAGAAATCTCAGGAATAACCACACTTATAATTACCAAGACACACCAGCCTGAGTGTTCCACTCTCACAAAAAGTGCTGCTGGCAGAGCTGGAACACTGAGGGTGTTTGGGTTTTGCTGGCTCCTTACAGCATTATCACAAGCCATGCATTTCACTGCCTGGCTCAGGATCTGGCACTACCAAAATCCTCCTGCTTTCCAGAGGAAACCCATCCAGAAGGATGAGTCATGCCAAGGAATCCCTGCTTCATTTGTACAGTGAAGGGCAGCAGCCAAAGGAGACAGACAGTGTGGCTCCAGTAACACRGAAAAAATACTGATATTTAAAGGAGTTCCAGGTAAATTGGTTAAATGCAATCTGGCATTCATTTTAAAATGAATAAAAAGAGTATTTAAGATATTCTAAATTAGACAACCCTGCAGAAGCCACTTTCTCTGAACAAGAGTCAGGTTGCCCTTGAGTCAGAAAATCACCCAGAATCATGCCCAGAAGTTGAGTCTTAGTACGAGTGGTGTGAATGAATTTCACTTTGAGTCATGCATTAGCTGAGACCTGTAATTCATAAATAAGGAGGACTCAAAACAGCCACTGCCACAGCAGTCTTGGCTCAGAAAGCTGAGAGTGCAGCTGTTAGGAGCCATCTCTGCACTGCTGACCAAGGCTGGGGTGCCCACGGCCTCAGAATGGCCAGAACAGCCTCAGGCTGGCACTGGGGTCAGATTTAAAAAGAAGGGATTGTATCTACAAAAAAGTAATGGTCAATATCTTGTTATCACACATACTGGGAATATGCACATTCAACCTGCTGAGCTCCAAGCTCAATCCTTCTTTTGAGGAGTGTGATGCGTATTTTACCAGAGTTCTCCATGAAGTTGCTTTACAAAGAGAAGCAGTTCTCTCTCAAGTCTGACCTACTCCATGACCAGAAGTATAACCAAAGCAGCTGAACTCAAATAGGTACGTCTTCAAGTGTATCTTAGGCTGTAAACATGAATTTAACTATCCTTGCCCAGTGTGAATTCTGTAGGAAGCCCCCAGTACTTCCCTCCCATCTGAGATCTGCAGGAATCAACACTGCGACACTCATGCTAACATACACCACCCTCAGCAAACAGCTCCAATTTAACCCAAGAACTCCTTATCACAAATTACCACCAGGGTCAGGTGCAGATAGCACTGCAGCACCCAGGCTGATAACCTGATCTTATGGCAACACCAGGCACAGAATCACTTCAAGTTCCAGGAACATGAACTCGGACCTGACCACTSTCCCTAGGATCCCAGCATGGATACTCACCTGCAACAGGCAAAATGCAGCTTTTCAGACCATCAGGAAATGGTGAGAAACTGAATTTCAGGAGAATTGTTTACAGTATAAAGAAATTCCAGGAAAAACAAGTTGGCATCAAGTCACATTTCCGATGTGCATTGTGCTGACCCAATTTCTCTGGGCAGGTGTGGAACTTGGGACCAGCGGTGCAGCTGTCACACCCAGCCACACCTGCAGAAAGGACAAGGTGACACACTGGACACAAAGAGCTTCTGCTGGTTTCAAGCACACCACCAAGAGCCTGTCAAGAGCTACGAAGTCTCTCACTAAACCAAAGAAGTTTTTTCCACAAAAGCAGGGTACCTTGTGATTTCCCTAGCACAAGGCAGAGCAAGAATCCCATTTCACTGCAATAAACACAAGAGTTTGAGTCACCAATTTAATTTTATACAAGTCAAACTACACGTTGTATAAAGAGTACAAGGCAGTTCTAATGTTTTCTACTGCATGTTACAAAAATCAATTTAACTATAAAGGGGATTTTTGGGATGAGTCCTATTCCACAATTTAAGTGAACTGGCAACTGTGGTTTAGCAAAGCCTTTGTTAAAACTAGAACTCTAGCTCCAAGAGATTACATTTCCAATAAAGTTCGGACCTACACACAAGAGGATTATAGTTCTCCTAGTCTGAAGCAAAACGTTAACATAAGTGAGTCAAAGGGGAGGGAAGACAGATTTCTTTACCTGGGTTTCATGTCCAATGGGGATTCAGAGGCTGACAAACCATACAGCATACTAAGGACTTGGACCACAGCCAAGAGACACCTTCGTGTCTGACAACAGTGACACTTGAGATTCAAGCAAGAAACGTCAGAAAGCTTTTATTCTTTTAAGTCTGGAACAAAGGGGTTTTTAGCAATACTGTAGGATACAGGTTCCAGAGTACCTTTGTCACCTTTAATACAGTCTCAGTATGGGGGGAATGTTCTTTTGGCAAGTCAAGGTACAACATAAGTCCTCCAACTTGAGTTTATTGCTGGTCTAAAATCTTCCTAGTATTGTTACTGGTTTATGCAGTTTGCTGACTCCTTCCAAAATTAAGATAAACTGTGTGACCTGCCCAGCAAGGCAATCCTGCCTTTGGCAGCAAGCTGAAACATATGAAGCTAATGACACCCATAGTTCTAATGYCATGAAAAAAAAAATAGGAAAAAAAGGGTATTTTCAAAAAGCCCATATTTAAGCCTGTTTATATTCAGTTTATTTTTAATATAAAAACCACTTTGCATTTAAGAGTAGTTAAGTTACTCCTGCAGAAATGCTATAAAATCAAACTTTCTGCTCAATTTCTACAAAATGGGGACTCTTCGTGCTTTGTACCACCATTCCACCTGGTATTGTCAAATTTGGGAYAGAAATTAAACCTTTATGCCTTAGTTCTTAGGCCATTCACTCCTGCAAGAGAAAAAACCAACTTCTGAAGTACTAACGTAACACTAACGGCCTGACAGGTAGGAAAATGTTCCATAATAGTGTGCAAGGTGAGAGGAGAGTTGTAGTCCTAATCTCTTGAACTGGATCTTGATCGTGAGCGGGACTTTGAGCGAGACCTGGAGCGGGACCTGGAGGCGGCTCTTTTGGGCGGTGACTCGGAGCGAGCCTTGGCAGACGGCTGCTGCTGCGGAGAGTTGGAGCGAGACCTGCTCCTGGACCTGGACTTAGACTTAGCATCCCCTTTACCATTTTCTTTGGGAGATCGAGACCTGGACCTGGATCTGGACCGGGACTTCTCTGACTTCTCCTTGGATCTGCTGTGCGAGCGTGACCCCCTGTCAGACTTGGGTTTGGATTTGCTCTTTGATCTGGACTTCCTGCTTTTGGATCGGGAACGGGAGCGATCTTTGCTTCGTGACCTGGATTTAGATCTTTCAAAGAGAGAGAGAGAGTTTATTCTGCAWGGCCTGCAGTGCACTTCCAGCAGCTGTAAACATCTGTCAGCGAGGCAGTTCCTGCACTGGCAGTGTTAACTCTGGGGCACTTACCGGGAACGGCTTTTGGACACACTACGGGATCTGCTGCGGCTGCTCCGACTCCTCCGACTCCTGCTTCTAGACCGTCTCCTGGATCGTGACCTGCAGACATTTAAGATGTCATTCCCTTTCTCTTTGCCTGGTTGTGTCTTCCATCATCAAGTATAGGATGGAAGGGATCTTAAAGATCACTGTGTTCCACCCCCTGCCATGGGCCGGGACACTTTCCACTATTCCAGGTTGCTCCAAGCCCCGTCCAACCTGGCCTTGGATAGTTCCACGGATCCAGGGGCAGCCACAGCTGCTCTGGGAAGTCCATCCTCACAGGGAAGAGCCTTCCTGATTGCATCCAATACACTGTGCTATCCAGTAGCATAATCTTAACAGAGAAAAGCTGCTACAGAACTTCTCAAGAGCAAGGGTGGTCTCACCATGGTGGGTTTAACACAGTCCGTGAATCACATCTGAGGTTTCACATGTGAAAAACTGCTCAAACCTGGCTTTGCTGTTTGATGTAAAATGCTTCCTTCTACACTAAGGCCTCCTCCTATTCCTAAACCATCAGCTGAAGGTGACTGCTGCAGGTAGGGCACCCATCCCCATGCTGATTGTCACAATTTTTGCTGCAGTATGTCCCCCAAGTTACCTGGACCTGCTGCCAGAGTAGGATCGCCTGTGGCTGGAGCGTGGCTTGTCCTCCACCAGCCTGATCTTCCTGCCGTTTATCTCTGTGCCATCCAGCTTGTCCAGGGCACGCTTCATGTCCGAGTACGAGCGGAACTCGATCACTCCTTCATTTGTACGTTCTTTGTGGGCATCTGCATAGGTCACCTCCCCAGCCTGCCTCATGAAATCCTGTGGGGAGCACAGGGCAGCTACAGAACGGGGGGGCTCTGCAAGCAGCACTCAATGCGCACAAACACTTTTAAATTTTTCTACTGCAACAAAATCAACATTGCTATTAAAGGAAGCTATTGCTTCCTGATATTCACAACAGACTCCACACAGAACATCAATACCTACTTTTAAATCCTGCCAACTACAGCGACTGGAAAGGTTCTCAACAATCAGCCTGAACTCTGTACGAACGGGCGGTCCGTATTTATCTCGTCCCGATTGTCTCCGACTGCTATATCCGCCACCACCCCCACCTTGATTGTACAAAGAAACAAAGTTAGGTTGTCTCCTAGCACGAAGGAGGCTCAACGTTCTGAAGAAGTTAGTTTAACAGTCATATTTACTGGAGTAGGACTTTATTTCGCTACACCTCCAATAAACTTTGCAATTTTGCCATGATCTATATTAATGGCAAATCAAACAGACTAACATCCTACAAGTCTGTGCTCCTAAGATCTGTTAGAGAGTGACTGCTCCTTATTAGATTCACCTTGCTAAGTTTTATTTTACAGAACATTGTAAAATATAAAACTTAACTGATTACATGCATTTCTACATTTTACAAAAACGTTTACTAGTTACACTAAGTACTTACATCACAGTATGAGGTTTTTGGTGGTGGTTTGGCCACAAAACACGCAAGGTAACAGTCACCTAGTTCAGTTTAACCAGTTTTGTCTAACCCTTGGAATCCTCACCATCACCCTGCGTCTAATGGCAAAAGGCTGCTGTCGTCATGGCTTCCGGTAAGGTCAGCCAAAGGGTCATAGGGCAAGGGTCACACAATGTATGGAAAAGCCATGGCCAGGAAAGGCAGTCATCTTAGCCTCAGTGGACACAGCCTCAGCCCCACTGGTCACTTTTAAATTGAAACATCAAGGACTTGTTAAAAAGTTTGAATTGAACATGCAACAATTTTAAAACAACATACATTTGATTTTTTTAAAAAGACAGAAACCCACCCCCCCCAACACCACGATTCCAAACACCACCGAAAAAGAAAAATCAACCTTAGTACTTTTAGTTACAGTACTAGGCCGTTCAAGCTCTACACAACTCAGCTCAAGAAGCTACGTGAGTGAGCTGAGCACAGAAATATTTACAATGCCCCCCCTTCAGCACAACAGATTCCTGCTCCAAAACCTCCCCCCGCCCCTCCCATATATCCAACTGAATCAATCACACCAAAGTTCACAGCTGAACTATTCTCCCCCAGTTACACAACGATATTTATACACTAACATTACTGATGCAACATCGCTGTCACATCTAAATGCTCCCAGGAATACTGGAGCCGTTAATTAGCAGAGCAAACCCTTTCTAGAAGGCCACGATTTGGCAGCCACAACTGCTCCGGGATACCCGAGGGCGCCGCTGGTGCCGAGGAAAACGCAGCAGCCCCAGCGGCGCACCGGGTACCCCCCGCTACCGACCCTCGCCACCCAGCCCGGGGCTCGGTGCCAGCCGAGCCCTGCCCGCCCCCGGCCCTGCCCGCCGCCGCCCCGAGCCCCGCGGGGAGGGACGGGCCCGGACTCACTGCGGCTGCTGTAGCTGTAGCCGTCCCTGTCGCGGCGGGGGCCGCGGGCGTGCTCCACGATAACCCGCTCCCCGCACAGGTCCTTCCCGTTCAGCTCGTACACGGCATCGTCGGCGTCGCGGGAGTCCTCGAACTCCACGAAGCCGTAGCTGGGCAGAGGAGAAAGGCCCCGTCAGGCGGCGGCGGGGGCAGAATGTCACGGGCCCCGGTCCATTCCCCGGTTCCCGGTGCACGCCGCAGCCCCCGGTCTATTTCCCGATCGATTCCACGGTTCCCGGGGCACGCCGTGGGCCCCGGGCCATTCCCCGGTCCATTCCCCGGTTCCCGGTGCACGCCGCGGGCCCCAGGCCATTCCCGGGTCCATTCCACGGTCCCCGGCGCACGCCGCCGCCCCCGGTCCATTCCACGGTCCATCCCTCGGGGCAGCCCCGGGCCCCGCAGCACGCCGAGGCCCCGGGACGATGCCGCGGCCCCCCCGCTCCGCTCCCCCCCGGCCGCCATCTTGCGCCGGCGCCACGCGGCAGCGGCCGCGACATGGACGGGCCCGGCCGGCCCGGGGCCCTCGGGAGGGGCGCACGGACGAAG
>JACDOX010000192.1:78258-88594 GCA_014549065.1 Cardinalis cardinalis
TGGGATGAGCCTGTGCAGGAGCAGGTTCTCCATTAAAGGGACTGGGATCTGGGGACGAGTTCACACAGGATCAGGACACCCCAAGGTGTCTGATAGCTCCACACCAGGACAGGTACTTCTGGAACTGTGTGGCTGTGGGGATGTCCATCCTGCAAAAGCTGTGCCTCCAAAGGGATAAATCCACGCTGGAGAAGGGACATCTCAGGGCCTCAGGTGCTGTGGGATAAGTCCATGCTGCAGCAGGTACACCTTGAACGTCCCTGGCTGTACATGAGGCCATGCTGGAGCACCTGAGGCTGTGTGCCCATGGATTAGCACACCCAGAGGGATGGAGGCAGGGCTCGGGCCCTGCTGGAGCGGGGCGCTCCCAAAGGGAATGTGGCTGTGGATAATGCCATGCTGGAGCTGGTGTGTCTCTGAAGGTGTGGTGGCCCCTGGATGAGGCCACACTGGAGCAGGTGCAACTCAGAGCTCTGTGGCTCTGGATAAATCTGTGCCACAGCAGGTACATTCCTGTGGAGACTGTGGCTCGTGGATAAAGCTCCACTTGGAGCAGGGACACCCCTAAGGGACTCCAGTCTGTGATTACATCCAAGCTGGAGCAGGAGCAGGGAAGGAGGGAAGAGTTCACTGCAGTGTTAAACCCAATAATCAGGTCCAAAGAGGTGGAGATTGCCATGGAAATATCTTTAAATTGTTGTAACCAGGATTTGAGTAGCAAGTTATAGAATTACTACAGCAGGGACCACCTGGACCAGTGGAGGAGCTACACAAGAAGCAGTTGCAGGGCAGCAGTGACCTGGCCTGGGCTGCCTTGGGTGCCCAGTAACTCCCCACAAACACCAGCCCTGAGTGACCACCATGCCATGGGCCCAAAGGCATGGACTAAATGAGCTCAGTGCTCACTTTGTGGACATTTTACATAGTGGACCAAAGACTAGGGGAATGATATCTGTGTATTATAGCAAAAGATGGGCAGTGGGCTGGTGGTTAAGGAGCTTGTGTGGATACTGTGGGACCTGAGCACGACATAAATGGTATGGAATAAAGGCTGGAATGTGCTTCTTTTGACTGGAATGGAGTGAATTTTCTTCCCAGTGGCTGGAACAGGGCTGTGTTTTGGATTTGTGCTGAAAACAAAAATCCTGATAACACAGAGATGCTTTAGTTCCTGTTGAGCAGGGCTGGCACAGCCAGGGGCTGTTCTGCTCCTCTCCCCAGCAGTGCTGTTACCATGATGGAGTCTGGCTGTCCTGGGGATGGCTGAGCCTGCCCTGGGGAAGGGGGGAGTGAATTCCTTGGTTTGTTTTACTTGTGTGTGTGGATTTTACTTCCCTATTAAACTCTCCTTATCTCAACCCATGAGTTTTTTCCTTTATTTTGATCCTCTCCCCTGTCCCACTGGGGTGAGTGAGTGGCTGTGCAGGGCTGAGCTTCCAGCTGGGACTAAACCATGACAGAAAAGTCCCAGATCACGTGGGAAACCTCTGCCTGAGCTTAGACTAAAAGCTAATGTATCCAAGCCCAAATCCCCAGCCTCTGCTGCCTTACAAGAATAAAAAAGATGAGTGATATTTTTTTATATGGATCCTATGTAGGTCCTCTAGATATCCAATATCTGGAGCAGCAAGGCAAGAATTCCCAGCTTATTTTTCCTTCAGGGATTCCTCAGGTGAAAATCTCAGATCAATTCTGTCCCCTCAGGCAGAGCTGGGCCGAGGGATGTTCACACGGACTTCAGTTTATCTGGCCACAGTGCTGGTGGTGATCTTCCACACCGGAAATTAAAGAAGTTGGGATTTTTTCCCCTGGCATGTTCATTTTAAAAACATGTTGGTTTTATTCCTTTTTCTGCCAGGCTTCTCCCTGCGGTTCCTGCCACATTCCTTAGCGATTGTGCTGGCTGCCCAGCAGAGGGGTGTAGAAACCAGCACAGGCGCCAAACCCGCTCCCGCTGCCCCCAGATCCCGTCCCTCTCTCTGGAGGTGGCAGGGAGGTGATGGAGGGAGTGAGGAGGAGCCGGCCAAGCCACCCGTGAGCTGCTGGTGCCTGGCCCCGGGCACAGCTCGGTGTGGGCACACGCAGGGCTGTGCCCTGGGCACCACAGGCAGTGCACAGGCACCAGGATGATGCTGCAATCCTGGGGTGAGGGAACCCTCAGGGGGCTCCCAGCCTCTCTGGGATTTATTTGCTTGGAGTGTGTGGCTGCTTGAGGACGCTGCCAGCTGGGTCTGCATCCCGTGGGAATGAAGGTGTGTGCTGTCCCCGGGAGCTCTGGCTGTCCTTTGACCCCACGGGTGACAGCAGCAGGCTGTGCGTGGCAGCTCCTCTCACATCCCGTCCTCCCCACCTTTGCAGGCTGCTCTGTCCGTGCCTGGATGTGTTTTCCTAACGAGGCACTTCGGGGCCTTTCAAACCAGCTCCAAATTCCCTTCTGTCCATCTGCTTCCCAGCCTCTGTCCATCTGCTCCGTCCGGCCTGGCTGACATTTGTCACCGTGGGGTGGCTTTGGGCGGTGCAGCAGCCCTGGCACAGCCCGGGCAGCGCTCGCTGCCCATCCCGCATGGCTGCCAGACCCGAGGCCAGGATGCCAGCAGAGCCCAGGCGCTGCTCTGCCCTCCCCCGGCCCTGCCCCTGTCCCTGTCCCTGTCCCTCCACTCTCCCAGCCCTCCTGTGCCAGATTTCGGCCATCTCAGGATGGGGAGAGCCTGATGTAGGCACAGGAGGGAGGGGATGGGATTCCAAAACCTCAGTCTGCCCTGAGGATGGGGATTTGCTGAGTGCCTTTGCGTGCCTTCCTGGGGGACTTCTATTCCCTTCTCCAGCTATTTGCCTTCCACTGGGGTTCAGCACTTTTGACTCTGAATAAAAGCCAGAAATTGCCCGGGCTCCAGGAGCTGGATGAGCGGAGGGACTTTGTGACATTGCGGCAGAAGTGTTGAGTCATTAAACTGACGTCCCAGAAAATGCTCTTTGCATTAAGGAGATTAATCACAGATTTCTTTATTTTTTTAAAAAAACCTCCTTAACTTGTGTGAATCCTTCCTGTGAGTCCTTCTCTGTGCTGCCCACGATACTTGGCCTCCTTGGCTCAAGCTGAAACTGATTTAGCATTAAAAATGCCATTCCCAACAGTATTAATAACACCTAAACCCTTATGGGTGGAAATCCAAAGAGCTGATCTCCTCTCTGGGAGGAGATCAAAGGGCTGATCTCTCTGAAGCAGCCTGTCAGCGTTCCTTCCCAGCCACGGGGAAGGGGCACAGTTTACAGTGCTGGGAGATGGACTAAGAATCTGTCAGGGATGAAATGAAGGGTTCGGGCTGGGCAGCAGAGCTCCTGAGCTGCTGGTGCCCACCCATCAACCCAGCCCTGCTGGGATGGGGAGGCTGTGCCCAGGCCAGCTTTGGTGAGCTCTGCCCCCCTGGTGGGTGGGGGGCTCTCCCTGCAAAGCCAGCAAGGATTCCAGCTGGAGCAGCGCGAGGGAGCCGAGCAGGAGGGCAGAACCTGCTGGCCCAGGCTCTGGAGCAGCCCCAGCTCCGGGAGATCTGCTGGGCAGAGCGGAGCTGTGGGGAGAAGCTGTCAGGAGCTGTGAGGGGGTGTCCCTCTGGGACACTGCTGGGGACACTTGGAGGCATCTGGCACACAGGAGTGGGGCTGGGCTGGGCAATGGATTGTAGGGAATGACCCTGCACTGCCCAGGGAGGGGAAGAGTAATTAATTCACCCTGGCAGGACCTCAGAGTGTTCCTGTCCAGCCAGGAGAGCAGCTCAGAGCTCAGCTGCTTATCCTGAGCATGTAATGAACGATACAAGACTTCCACACAAGGATAAACATTATCAAATAATTTATTCTTAGATCTTTATACATGAGCAGAGATAGAGATTTATTCTCAGCAGTGCAAACTGCTTTCCATGAAGGTTGTGTCTTCAGGCTTTGAATTAAGATGTGCTGAGTTTATTTCTCCCTGCCACAGCTTTATGTGACCAGACTTCAGAATTGACCTGGTAAATCCAGCAGAACATCTCTGGGCTGTGCCATGAGTAAGAAACAGAGATTTAATAGCACACATGACTGACTGGATGAAAGACCCCAGTGCAGGTAACTGCTGGTACACCTGGGCTGCCCTTTGGGCTGAGCTTACAGCAGCAGGGTGGAAGGTGCTGAAAGGAGAAGAATTTTGCACCTTTTGACACAGAGCAGGAGATCCACCTGTTTGTGGATTTTTTCAACAAAGAAAAACCACTGTACTGTAAGAGCAGTTTGTTGATTTGCTTCTCCCCTGATTTTACTGAGTTGATGTTTATTTTCCTTCTATTTTGAGGGCATTACAGATGCTCATATTAACAAGAGGTTTGCACTCATGGCTTAATTTTACCCTTTTCCCAAGATTTGCTGACAAGTCTATTGATAAAAATGGTTTTGTTTTCACTTAGTGCAAACACAGATGGAAGAATATTTGGGTGTCTTCATAAAAAGATTGTCTGGATGTCATTTAATAAGCTATTTTTTTTTCTTTTTACAGTAAAACCCGAAATACATCCGTAGAAAACTAAATCCCATGGCTGTAGCATTTGCCACGTGGTGTGAAGAGGCAGGGTCTGGCTGCATTCCTGGCACCTGGGTGGGGGCACAGGGACAGCAGATCAGTGGGTTTGCCCTGGCATGGGGTGTGGGTCTGAGATTTTCCATGAGATGGCACAGAGGACTTTGAAAGTGCTGCAGTCCCTGTGGTGACCTCAGCAGGTGTCACAGAGTGGTGCTGTGGGTGATGTGCAGGGATCTCCCTCTGCCTGCAGCAGGGAGCTGGGCCGAGCCTGGAGCACGGCATCCCCCAGCCCTGTCTGCAGGGCCAGTGCCAGGGTGTGACCACGAGAGCCCCAGAGAAGGCCTGGCTGCCAGGGCAGGGCTGGGAAAGGAGCTGGAATCAGGGAATTGCCCCTGGCCGCTTCCAAAAGCTGCCCCAGTGGCTTGTTCTCCAGCCTGGGAATGAAACCTTGAGATTTAGGAGAAACTTAGCTGGCTGAAAGCCAGCCTTAAAATCCTTACAGAAATCCAACCAGGAATCAATGCAGGTCTGGCTCACAGTCCCTGCAGGAAACCCACAGCACAGGTGGGTGCAGCCAGGGGCCACAGGGATGAGGGAGAAAAGCAGAGAGTGCAGGGTGAGAAGTGGTGGTGTTGAATATGAAAACACACCAAGCTGCTTGGGGGAGAGGAGCTGGGTTTGTTTAGGCAATCCTGAGCAGGGTCTCTGCATCTCCTGCCCGGAGCTTGGGAAGGTGAATCAGAGCCTGGCCTGGCCCCGTGCCTGGCCCATGTGTCCTCTCCAGGGTAGGAGACCCCTGAGGTGGGCACAGGGGTGAAGTTCAGCCCAGAGGTGACACTTGAGATGCAAAATGCCTGGCTCAGCAACGTGAAGAAGCAATCAGCCTGTCTGCACGTGACCTTCCCTGCTCCTGGAGATCGATCTGGAGACAGCAGCACCTTCTAATAATGCTGCACTGCTGGGGGATGGAAAACAGATGGTGTGGCCTGCCCCTGTCTGAGTGCAGTGACTCAGGGAAGCTCTTTGCTCGGGGACGGGCACACACCTGATGCCTCCCAAGCTGCCCCCCTGGCAGTGCCAGGGCTCAGTGCTGGGCTGCAGGCAGCTCCCCACCGTCCCACGGGCTCTCCACAGGGCGGGAGGGAGGATCCCAGAGGGGGCAGCCCTGGGTCCTGCAGGCTCTGGGAGCAGTGCCTGCCTTGCAGCCCAGTGGATGGAGCAGTGGAGTGCTGCCCCCAGCCCTCAGAAATGTCAGTACCAGTCACTGCTGGGGTGAGGCCAGAGGAGAGAGCAGGAGGTATTCATTGCTGGGCATTATTTGAGCTGCAGCACGTTTCCCTTGGGTAGAGACAAAGGGAAGTAGAGCAGCAGCTCAGTGTGTCCCATCCCATTGACACACTCCATCCTCACTGGTGCAGGCTCCTCACAGTCAGGGGGTTTTCCTGGGTTTATTCCTGTGCATGGATCACTGGAGACACCAGCTTCTTTTGGAGGGGTTTGGGACTGGGGTTGTTTTCCCAGTCATCTTTCTGCCTGTTCATTTCCACACCACAGAGCTCTGTGGTTGCTGATGTGAGCCCTGTGCCACCAGCTCTTACCAGAGACCCGGCAGTGCTCACCAGCCAGGCTCTCCTCTGGGCCATCCTAACCTGAGCCTCTTCCTCAGGAGGTAGGAGGAGATGCCCTGCTCAGGCTCCTCTTTGCCTCTCATCCCTGGGTCCTCCTAGAACTCAGCTGAAGCACAATTCTCACTGAGCCTGCAGTAGCCAGGGCCAGGTCTCCACCCCAGCCCTCACCCCGTGTGAGCAGCAGCAGCACTTGGGTGCCTTGGGGGTCTGGGCTCCATCCTGGCTGTGCCATCACACACCCTGTGAGAGCTGAGCTGTTGAATCATCCCTCATTAATGTCAGGCCTTGCAGAAGCTCTGGGATATTGCACATGGAGCCGGCAGAGCCGGCGGTGTCCCTGCTGGTGGGCACTGCTGCCTTGGTGCCCCATGGAGAGGCTCATGGAGCCCTGCTACAGAGTTTCCTTTTTATTGTGGAGGTCTGAAAAGCCCTTTCAGGTGGTGGAGTGCAACCGCTCCCCCAGCACTGCCAAGGCCACCACCAGCCCATGTCACCAGCGCCACATCCACAGCTTCTGATGTCACCAGGGACAGTGACTCCAGCACTGCCCTGGGCAGCTGTGCCAGTGCCTGAGCACCCTTTCTGTGAGGAAATTTTCGGAAATATCCAATCTAAACCTCCCCTGGCACAGCTTGAGGCCATTTCCTCTCATCCTGTCCCTGTTCCCTGGAGCACAGCCTGAACCCCACCTGGCTGTCCCCTCCTGGCAGGAGCTGTGCAGAGCCAGAAGGGCCCGCCTGAGCCTCCTTTTCTCCAGGCTGAGCCCCTTCCAGCTCCCTCAGCTGCTCCTGGTGCTCCAGCCTCGTTCCCTCCTCTGGAAATGCTGCAGCCCCTCAAGGTCTCTCTTTTTGTGAGGGTCCCAGAACCAGGCACAGGATTTGAGCTGTGACCTCAGCAGTGCAACAGGGGGCAGGCACTGCCCTGGCCCTGCTGGCCACACCGTGGCTGGTAGGAGCCAGGTGCCGCTGGCCTTTTACCCACCTGGGGACCCTGGGGGGATCCTGCACCCCCCAGCTGTGGTGCAGTGACTTTGTCGGCTCCAGAGTGCTGGGACTCCACTGGGATTTCTGCTTTGCTCAGTGGTTCACACTGTGAGTTACTGGGAGCTTCCTACATGCAGCTGACGTCCTCTGGTCCTCCCACGCGCAGGGACAGGCTGGTGGTTACTGCTCCAGCAGCTGCCTGTTGGCTTCCTCCAATTCACGCCAAGTTAGCACAAAATGATCAAAGCAGCCAGTCAAAACTCCTTCATTTTCCCAGCAGATCATTGGTGGCAGAGATTTTGATCCCTTTGAAGGGAAGAGCTAATTAACAACTCGCTGAATTAAGTAGAAGGTGCAGTGTATGCTCCGACTTTTTGCTGTTTTCGGGGCTGTCACGAAGATTACTCATCCCGAGGAAATAATCGTTTCCATAGCGACTGATGTACTTGGTAGGGGAAGAATTGGAGACACAAATAACAAAGACAAAGGCCAAATCTACACTGCAAAGAGGAGGATGCAAACACAATAAAGCCCAGGCTGCAGTGGGATGGTGTGAGGGGGATCCCAGGAGCAGGGGAGAGTGGGAAGGACTCTGACAGGGTGAGGGGCTGCAGGGCTGGGTGCAGGCATCTCTTCCAGAGGGTCCAGGTGTTGCTGCTGCAGGATTTCTTGCTCAGCAACTGCCACAGGCCTCCTTAAATTCACAGAGATGTTCAAGCTAGCCCAGGGTGTGCAGAAAGAGCAGTGTTTGGAAGATAAACAGGAATTGAATCTTCTCTCCACTTCTGCTGCGGGATCACACCTGACTCCATCCACMTGAGTGATCCACCTGGCTTTTGCCTTATCCTGTCTGCAAGTCCTATTTCTATAGCCCTAAAATTCAGTGATCCCATACACAAGAGCAAACTGCCTCCACCTGCCAGCACCAGCTCCCTGCTGACTCCTGAATTGCAGGGTCTGCAGAGGAATGTGCCTGGAGCAGCCTGGCCTCTGCCCTCAGCACCCAGCTCACAGCCTCTGGGCAGAGCTGCAGGCTCCAAACGTTTCACATTCCAGCCTTCTGGAGCCCACTAGCCACGGGGCTGGGGCAGGGGCTGGGTAAGCAGCAACGAGGGCTGGCCTGGATATATTTATCCTCTGTCAGTGCAGGAGGGGGATGCTTTGACCTCTGAAGTCAAACAACAACCCAACCTATTTCTATTTTACAGTCACTGCTTGAGAACTCCTTGCTTCTTCCACCACGTTTGTCTCTTTATCTTTGAGAGCAGAGTGAATCTGCTGGGGGACAGGATTTACCAGGCCTGTGCAATGGTCCAGCACAGGAGCACAGGCCCAGGCTCCCAGCTCAGCAGGAGCACCATGTGGTACAAACGCTGCACGAGGCTCAGAATATCACAGGCCCAGCTTCCACAGCCCCCAGCACTGCCCAGCAGCTCCCTGGCAAGAGTCCTGGGCCAGCCGGATGCCAAAGCGCCCAGGATTCATGGAGTCACAGAATGCTTTGGATTGGAGGGACCTTARAGCTCATCTCATTCCATCCCCTGCCATGGGCAGAGACACCTTCCACTACATCAGGTTGCTCCAAATCCCATCCAGCCTGGCCTTGGACACTTCCAGGGATGGGCTTGATTTGGTTCCTGAGAGTTTGGTTGGAAAAAGGTCCAATAAGAGGCCTACAGACATGAACTGAGGCTGATCCAGGTGACATGAGTGCTGGAATCCATCGGCMTGCTGTGACCAATGTCACCAGTCCATCACCATGAAACACTCTGGCTCTACCACTCCCAGGTCTGAGGCCTTTGGAACCCAGAGCTTCTTTCAGGCTTTCTGCAGTGACTTTGTGAGCTCCAGAGTGCTGGGACTCTGGTCAATGAAACATGCAGAGGTTTTATATGAGTGGTTTAATAAAGCAGACAGATCCTCTGCTCCCCTAAGGTCCCCAGTCACAGCTGCAGATGTGTGCATGGTGAACACAAGTGCTACAGGGTTCTGARGCTGAAAGAATTGGGACTGTTCAGCCTGAACAAGAGGAAGCTCTGTGGAGGCCTCAGAGCCCCTGTCAGGGCCTGAAGGGGCTCCAGGAGAGCTGGAGAGGGACTGGGGACAAGGGATGGAGGGACAGGACACAGGGAATGGCTCCCACTGCCAGAGGGCAGGGCTGGATGGGATGTTGGGAACTGGAAATTGTTCCCTGTGAGGGAGCTGAGGGCCTGGCACAGGGTGCCCAGAGCAGCTGGGGCTGCCCCTGGAKCCCGGGCAGTGCCCGAGGCCAGGCTGGACAGGGCTGGGAGCAGCTGGGACAGTGGGAGGTGTCCCTGCCATGGCAGGAGATGGAATCACCTGTAAGGTTGTTTCCAACCCAAACAATTCTGGGATTCTTCTATGAATCTTCTTGGCAGGTGCCTCCAACCCAGCAGCCCCAGTGCTGCCTGGAACACGTGGGAAGTTTGGCAGCAGGGAGGCTGAGGGAAGGGGTGAGGAAGGAGATACCATGCTGAATAAAAACGCTGGAACAAGGAGGGCTGATACTGGCAATTCCCTTCTGGCTCTGGCTCCTGGGCTCCACGAGCTGTGGATAAATGCTCCTGCTAGGTGTCAGACAGACCCTGAGGTTTCGGGGTTGTGACAGCTCTGTGCTCTTGCTGCCAGGCTCACCCTGTCAGAGCCATCCTGTACAGCCACAAGCTGGCAAGGGGGATTCCATCCCTTCTTCCTTGGTCTTCTCTCTGAGGAAAAGGAGCTGGAAGTGCCACGGCAGCAGCAGGACTGGCGCTCTGGCTCTGGCGCTGCATGCCCAGCTCCCTGCAGAGTGTGCAGCCTCACAGAACACACCTCCCTCCCTCCCTGCCTCCCTCCCTGCTGCTCCAGGGCCTCTGCCTCCTGCAGATATCCCTGAGGTCGCTTACATAAACCAGGGCTGCTTTGCTGAGGCACAGGAATGTCACCGTGATGTTTTATGGAAAATCCCTTCACCAGGATTTCTTCTCCTGGGAAGCTTCAGCKTCTCCTTGTTTTGCTGCTTTGGAATGTGATTGGGAGAATTCACCAGTTTACCCAGCATGTGAATTGTTTTAATTTARTGACCAATCACAGCCAGCTGTGTCGGACTCTCTGAGTCTGTCACAGGTTTTTATTATCATTCTTGTCCAGCCTTCTATCTGTATCCTTTCTCTATT
>JACDOX010000192.1:110637-120910 GCA_014549065.1 Cardinalis cardinalis
ACTCTGGCAGGGTTGGTTTGTCTTGCTGCATTTTTATTTTATTGTTATTTTCTTCCCTAATAAAGAACTGTTATTCCTACTTCCATATATTTTCCTGAGAGCCCCTTAATTTCAAACTTATAATAATTCAGAGGAAGKGGGTTTATRTTTTCCATTTCAAGGGAGGCTCCTGCCTTCCTCAGCAGACACCTGGCTGTTCAAACCAAGACATTTGGCCAGGGCCATCTCCAGCTGGACTTTGAGCAGCTTCAGTGATGGAGATTCTGCAGCCCCTCTGAGCAGCCCGCCATGTTCAGCCACCTCGTGGTAAAATGGCTCTTTCTGATGTTTAGGAAGCATTTTCTGTATTTCAGTTTGTGTCTGTTGCCTTTTGTCCTCGTGCTGGGCACCACTGGAAAGAACCTGGCTCTGTCCCCTTTGCACCCAGCTTCAGTTATTTATATCCATCAATAACATCCCTGACAATCCAGGCTGAGCATTCCCAGCTCTCTCAGCTTTCCCCACAGCAGAGCTGCTCCAGTCCCTCCATGTCCTTCACAGCCACGGGTGGAGCTGCAGAAGCCTTTCTTGCTGCCTTTCTTGCTGCCTTTCTTGTTTCCTGACAGACCCATCTCTGGGTACACTTTGGCTCTCCTGACCCCATCCCAGCACTCCTGGATTTGTATTCAAACACTGCCCTTGGATTCCTTGTTCAATTCCCTGCTGCCCTTGCTGGATTCCCTACCTGTCAGGGAGCAGTGGAGGAGCTGATCCTTGAATATGAATTGTGGCTCCTGGACCCCTTTTCTCCCCAGGACTGCATCCTGTGCGACTCTTCCGAGCAGATCCCTCGGGAGGCTGAATTCTGCTCTCCTGAGCCCAGGTTTGTGATCCTGCTTCTTGCTCTGCTCCTTTCCCTTCTCTCAGGACTCTCAGCTGTGGTCTCTCCAGCCAAGGCTGCCCCTCATCCTTCACATTCCTCACCAGATCAGATCCATCACGGCATTTCCCCTCTTTGTGTTCTTGTCCACCTGTGCTAGGAAATTGTTTCCAGAGTGTTCCAGAGGCTCCCAGGAGTGCTGTGCCCCGCTGTGCTGCCCTCCAGCTGGTACCACAGGGGTTAAAGGCCATGGCTGCAAACAGGAGCCCCCTCCAGCTGGCTCAACAAGCTTTGTGCTCTGCTCCCTGAGCCAGGGCTCTGCAGGGCACACACAGGACTCTGTCCCCACATCCCTTTGCCTCCCAGCCCAGATTCACCTCCCTGGATCATGATCCATCCCAGGKCAGAGCTCACCCAGCTTCCCCTCCTTGGCTTCTCACCCAGGGCATCCTCCCCATCCATGGAAAAACCCCAGCAAATGTCCCTGAGACGTGGCTGGGTGCCAAGGGAGCAAAGGGCCTGGCCAGCCCTGGCCTGGCACCTCCTGGCTCCCACCTGGACCCTGCCACCCCCTCAGGCTCTGTCTGGCCTCGGCACAGGAGCCCCTGACAGCTCCGTCTGGCGCTCAGCCTCCCTCCCGTCTCCCTCTGCTTTCCCTCTCCCTCTGGACTCCCATTCATGTCTCATCTTCAACTCTTCCCCGTTTCCTGACAGCTTTGAGAGCTGCTCAGACATGGCCACGCTCCAAACGTGGCTGCTCCTGGAATTCCTGTCATTTCCTGCCAGTTTGCCTTCTCTGGGGGTGCTGCAGGCTCCATCCCAGCATTCCAGCTGGGAATGTCACCTCTGTCCTGGCCCTGGCCCCAGCACCTGCTCTGGCACCACCCTGGGAAGAGGAGCTCCCAGTGCTGCTCCCTTTGGATGCGGGCTGTGAGCAGGCAGGGTGTGCACAGCTCAGAGGGGATTTTAAAGGGAGGCACAGCTGTGTCTCCTGCCCTCTTTTCCTGCTGGAGACCCCCAAGCGCAGATGGGAGCAAGCTCAGCCTCAGCTCTACAATCCGTGGATGCTGCAGCACGATTTCTCTTGGCTGGAACACAAACCCCTCACCCAGCCAGACCCTGTGGAGGGGCTGGGGGCTGGGAACCAACGTCAGAGACGAGTGCTGGGCACAGCTGYTGCCAGCTGGGCACCACCCCTGGCACTGCCCGGGCAGAGCTGCTCCCCTTGCTCTGCCCCTCTGCTGCGGGCTCTGCTCCCCCAGCCCTCCGGGCACCCCGAGCTGCTGCTCCCCCTGTGCCATCTGTGCTGCCCCTGCCCCGGCTGACGGGCGAGGGAGGGCGCTGGGAAAAGGGGAAGCACCGCAGAGATCCTGCGGGGGCTGGGGCACAGCCGSGGGGAGCAGGGCGTGCTCAGGGCCGGGTTCCCAGGAGATGGATGCACCTTAATGAGCGTTAATGAGCGGGCTGGACACCAGACTGGGCACAGCAGATCTCTGAGACTGGGGGGGCTCCCAGCCTGCAGCTCTGGCCTTGCATGGYCCCCCTTGGTCCCCTGACCCTGGGGGCTGAACAGCCCCRGGCTGCCCACAGGCTCCGGGGTTTTCTGTCACAGACAACTTCTAYGGAAAATCCTTTCCTTGGGATTTTTCCTCCTGAGAAGCTGAAAGGCCTCAGGAACAAAATGTAAACAATGGTTATCTGCTGCTGTGGAATGCAACAGGTGCATCTGGGATTGGTCTCATGTGGTTGTTTCTAATTAATGGCCAATCACAGTCAGCTGRCTTGGACTCTGTCTGAGCCACAAACCTTTTGTATCATTCATTGCTATTCTATTCTTAGCCAGCCTTCTGATGAAATCCTTTCTTCTATTCTTTTCATATAGTTTTAATATAATATATATCATAAAATAATAAATCAGCCTTCTGAAACATGGAGTCAGATCCTCATCTCTCCCTCATCCAAGAACCCCTGTGAACATGGCCACAGTTTCCCTCAGCCCCAAGGGGGTGTTCTGCTCTCTTGTCCTGCTCAGCCTGGTGCTGAGGGTGGAAGGTGCCCCAAAGGAGAGCAAAGCAACTTTTGCTGCTCTTCTTTCTGGTCAGGGTGTCTCAAAGGAGCACGGCAGAGCAACCACACCCTGCAGAACCTGCCTGACTCCTCAGGGGTTTGTCCCAGCCTCTGCTGGATTTCACCAGAGGCTCCTGCACGGTTCTGCCATCACATGCCATGACCTCAGTGACTTGGGAAAGCTTTGAGTCCCTAAAAGTTGGCTCCACCACTGATGCACCACTGGGCTTCTGAAAGAGATGGTGCAGGGAGCAGGGCATGGAGAGGAGGAGGAGGAGGAGAAGGTTCCTCCAGCTGGAGAGGATCCCGTGCTTGGCTGTGGGAAGGGACCTGAGAGGGGGAATGGGACACACAGAGAGGAACAGAGGGCCCTGAGGGTGCTGGTATTTCTGGGTACCTGCAGCTCTGACCATGGTGGCCCAGGGAGGGCTGGTGGCTGCTGGGTCTCACAGGGTTCGCTGGCAGCAGCAGGGGGAAGGAGCCAGGGACAGGGGGACCTCACTGGCCGTGCCTCAGCTGGGACACCAGGAGCCATTTCTTGCAGACACTGCAGTGAGGAGGGAGGATCCAGACTTGCAGGGAAACTGCCTTTGTTTGCCCTGGAGCTTTAGGAAGCTTCTCTTTGATAGCAAGGCTGATATTTACCTTTCCTTCTCTGTCAGCTCAGGCCAAACTTGAGACAGGGAGAGCAGAAAACCAGGGAGGGAAGGGATGGATGGGGAGCCGAGGCAGGAGCAGGAGAGGCAGTGAGGAGGGATGCGCTGGAGGATGTAAGGAAGGAAAGCACAGGAGGATCTGGGTACCGAGGCCTCCAGCCAAGGCACCAGCGCTCCTCTCAGCCTGTCTTTCATGTCTCGTAGTGTTTGGGTTTCTCTAAACTTAGAAAATCCCACATAAAGATTTTTTTATCTTATCACCAAGACTGCTAAGTGCAACCCAAACTAAGAGACACCACATAGAACAAATGCTTAAACATTAAACCCACAGAAATCACAAGCAAATGGTGCGTTTGTTATTGCTGTGTTAACCCCAGGAGCTCCAGGCAGGATTGGAGGGAGCAGTGAGAGAGGAAGCAGCAGGAACCCGGCAAAGCTGGGAGAGGGACAGGAAGGAGAGCATTGTGTGGGTGCAGGAGTCATGAGAAAAGCAGGCTCAGGTTCCTGGAAGCAGAGTCCCACATGCCCAGAGATGTGTGGAGGTGTCAGCACTCACACAACCTCAATTCTGGCTCTGCGTCCCATTTACAGATTCCAGCTGGAGCTGGGAACAGCTTTCTGCTTCTTCCAGGGTCAACAGTTCAAATTTTGTCATTTTCTGGGTGCAAAGTGGAACCCCAATATTTGCTGCTCACTCCACCCAGGCTCTTCATTTCCTCATGAGATGAGGATCAGCACTCCCAGGCTCAGGGTGGGATTGTTGGGATGCCCTGGGCAGGATTCAATGATCCCTGGCGGTCTGRTCCAGCTCAGGATCCTCTTTGATTCTATGATTTTAGCCTGAGCTTTTGAACTTTGCAGCGGACAGGTTTTGGGCAGATTCTGCTTCCCCCGCTCTCATAACCCAGACCTTTACCCGTTTCCACAGCCCTGCCCGGCCCAGCAGCTGGCCCAGCTCCTTGGCAAGGCCCTGCTGGGGCACATGCCCCGCTCCAGGCCCGGCAGAGCCAGGTGCGGTGTGCAGCAGAGGTTGTGGCACCGCCCTGAGCAGGCTGTCAGAGCCTCACGGGAGCGCTGTGGAGGGGAGCGGCTGCAGAGCCASCGCGGGCCCGGCCTGGGGCAGGGCAGGGTCAGGGGTGGCAGCACAGCCATGAGCTGGGGAGGGCTGGGGAGCTCCTGGCACCCTGGCCCTGCTCACAGCGTCAGCTCTGTCCAGATGTCCCCGAGCCTGTCCCTGCTCCGGGGTGGCTCTGGGGAGGAGCCTGCAGGAGCCGTGACCCATCTGCCATCCCAGCTCCTGAGCCTCTCACCTGGACGCAGGCTGGAGCTGCACCCCCGGCCCTGAGCGTGCCCAAACCTCCAAACCTGCCTGTGCAGCCCGGGCTGGAGCTGGGAGCAGCTCTCTGCCATCGCTGCCCTGCCTTTCTGACCCCTGAGGGAGCAGCACCTTCCCCTGCCCCGCTCAGGGCAGACCTTCCCTCTGCCCCTCTGCTGGAGGCTCCAGCAGCACCCACGGCACAAAGCTGAGGATCAGGCAGGGCTTTGCAGCCTGCAGGAGCCTGGCTGAGCAGCGAGGAGAGGGCTTGCTACTGCCGCATGTCCCCAGTCACCCAGTGGGAGCAGAAAACACATCCCAGTGTGTCTGGGCACGCTGTGCCAGAGGCTCTGCCCGGGGAAGGCCAGTCCTCAGTGCTGCATCCCTGGGCTGGTGCCACGAGCACCTCGCTCACAGCCCCTTTTCCCAGCTCTGGGGTGCATCAGGGAACAGGGAATGTCCTGGTATCCTGAGAGGAGCTTCAGCAGCACTGAGAAACCTCTGTGCTGGGTGGCTGCAGCCCAGCAGGCACATGGAGGACAGCATAGCCCAGCATGAGGATGTGGCAGAGCTGGGCAGCACCAGGACTGGGGCAGAAAGGGGAAACAGGGAGCAGAAAGGGCTGGGGCAGCAATGGGGACACCCTCTGGGTGCCAAGGACAAAGGGACCTGTGGGAACCTGGACACCTCCTGTGCTGGCAGCAGGGAGCCCAGCAAGGGCMGGGCCGGGCTGGCAAGCAGAGTGCAGCCCTTCCTTCCCTCCCAGGGATTCCTCCCAAGCATCCGAGCAGCCTAAGCCCATCTGCAGTGAGGGGGTGGAGAGCCATCAGCACAGGCAGGAAGCTCTGTCAGAAAAAGCCTCGTCAGTGTTGTTACATCGGTGCAATCATGTCAGGAACACAAAAAGGCAGCGCCACCTGCAAAAGAGCAAAAGAAAGAGCAGGAGCTGCCGGTGCCAGCCCCGGCGAGGCTCCAGCCCTGYCAGGGATGGCTCGGGGCTCCTGCCGTGCCGCCGGGGCTGGACACACCCAGCCTGAGCCCTGGGCCCGCAGGTGACAGGGCACGGTGCCCCCGGGCACACCCAGCCCCGCAGGTTCCCCTGGGCACACCCAGCCCTGCAGGGTCCCTTTGGGCACACCCAGCCCTGCAGGGTCCCCTGGGGCACACCCAGCCCTGCACGGTGCCCCCGGGCACACCCAGCCCTGCAGGGTCCCCTGGGGCACACCCAGCCCTGCACAGTGCCCCCGGGCACACCCAGCCCTGCAGGGTCCCTTTGGGCACACCCAGCCCTGCAGGGTCCCCTGGGGCACACCCAGCCCCACACAGCCAGGGGGAACAGGGGCTCCTCTCTCCCCAGCTGTGCCTCCTGGGCCCAGGCACTGCCCCGGTGTCCCCTGAGCCCTCAGTGTGGCCCCAGGCCCGGGGGGAGCAGGGCTGCAGCGTTCTGGAGGTGCCAGCTGTGTCTGGAGAGCATCAACCACTGCTAGCTGATCTTCCTGTGCTCCCTGCCAGCTCCTGTGCTGCCCCTGGGAAGCAGGGACGTCACTGAGCAGTGCCAGCCCTGTGCCAGGCCTCACCTGGTGCCCAGGGCAAGGCAGGCTTGCTCCCAGGCCCTGCCTTTCCCCAGAGCTGACAGTGAGCCGAGCTGGCTGCAGGCAGCACGTTGGCACGGGGGGCTCCTCATCAGGGCTCCCTCCCCACCCTGCCGTGCCCCCAGCCTGGGGGTGCTCAGRCAGCCCCAGGGGCCCTGCCAGGTGGGCAGGGTGTGTGTGCCAGCAGCAGATGCCAGCAGCCAGGGGCACTTCCCTTCCCCTATGCCAGGCAGATTTCAAACCTCCTGTACAACATCGCTTCAAAGCAGGCCTGGCAGCCCGGGAGCAGTGTGTGCTCACGCACGAATCCCAGGGGATCCCCGTCCCCGAGGAGGAGCAGCAGCTGGCACGGCCCGAGGAGCAGCGCCTGCCAAGCTGCTCACATCCCCAGGGAGGCTCTGCCCCGGTGCTGCCCTGACCCTGCTGAGCTCCTGCAGGGCTGGCAGCTCCTCCCTCTGCCCTGCCACATTCCTGACGGGCACAGCTCAGCCTGGCACCCTGGCACTCCCCTTGGCACACCCACGGGCCAGGAGGTGCCTTCAGGAGGGAGCTGGGGATTCCTGGCACTGCTGGAGCACCAGGGACATGCAAGAGTCACTTTGAACTGACCCATATCAAACATTTGGGATCTGCTTGTCCAGCCCCAGCAGCTCTTCCATGCTGGCAGAACGTGCTGGGTGCACACCCAACCCCCCTCCTGCTCCCCTTCTCCTGAAGGGACTTCTCTGGTTGGTTCCTTGCACTGCTCCCCTCCATAGGAGATCTGGGGTCTCCCTTTTTGGCGGGCGGATGCATGGAGTGCAGGAAGCTCTGTGTGGGAAGAAGAAGGTGSCTCTGCTCAGCTCGAGCCTTTGCTGCTCCTGCACAGCCCCAGCTGCCCCCCTGCCCTGCCCCACGCCCTGGGGGGGATTCTGTGCTCCAGAAGGTTCTGGGCACCTGTGTGTGGCCATCCCTGAGCTCCAGGCATGTCCCTGCTGGGCCAAATGAAAGGCTGGGGGTGCTCAGCTGGGGAGCAGGAGGCTCCAGAGAGAGCTCAGAGCCCCTGCCAGGGCCTAAAGGGGCTCCAGGAGAGCTGGAGAGGGACTGGGGACAAGGGATGGAGGGACAGGAGCCAGGGAATGGCTCCCACTGCCAGAGGGCAGGGCTGGATGGGATGTTGGGAATCAGGAATTGTTCCCTGTGAGGGAGCTGAGGGCCTGCACAGGGTGCCCAGAGCAGCTGGGGCTGCCCCTGGATCCCGGGCAGTGCCCAAGGCCAGGCTGGACAGGGCTGGGAGCAGTTTGGGACAGTGGGAGGTGTCCCTGCCATGGCAGGGTGGCACTGGTCCCTTCCAGCCCAAGCCAGTCTGGGATTCTATAAATCCATCCAGGAGTGGAAGAGGTGCGGGAGGGAGGCTCAGGCTCCATTCCCTCCCAGAAGAACAGGATTTCTTGATGAATAATGAAAGTTCATCCAAGGACCCGGTGCCCCTGCCCAGTGAGGAGAATTTTGTGTCCATTTGAAAGGACTGATGGCAAAAATCCAAGAGGGAGAAATAAGAAAGTTTAATAAAAGCCTCCAGGAAGAATGGGATGGGGCAGTGGAGCCCAAACAGGGCTGAAGGAGGGAGTGTGGTGAAGACTCCTGACACCTGAGCAGGGCACAGACCAGCACCAGCAGCAATGGGGACAGCAGGGAGGAGCTGGGAATGTCCCCGGGGAGCAGAACATCACAGGCCAGGCGTGCCATGGAAAAAGGGAGAGCCTGGAAAAAGGAAGCAGCGCAGAATTTCTATACATCAAAGATGGATGTGTGAAGATGAAGGTAGAGCAAAGCACAAATGCAGAGAGGAGAATCAGGCAGACCAAGGAAGAAATGAGTTCTGCCTAGAGGGATAAGCCTATGAAAATATAAATTTGTCTGTCCAGGAAAGCCTTGGTGAAGGCAGTGGGACAGAGAAGGGAATGCCAGGTGACACAAGAGATGGCTGAACCTTTGTGCTTTAAATATGTACAGAAGGGCTCACTCTACCCAGATTACAGCTGGCAACAAGAGGCTCAGAGCAAGAACAGAATAATGGGGAGGAATAGAGCATGGGAATATTCAAATTGTCAAAATCTCATCAAGTTTACCTTGGCATACACGAGAAACGAGTCACAGCCATCTCTGACCTCAGAAAGCACAGACACAGGTGAGGTCCTCGTGGAGGGGAGCAGGGGGAAGCAGAGCCTGTGGCATTCAAAGGGAGTAGGGAAATCCACTGGGCAGCCTGGCTTTGATCCTGCAGAGATTCAGAAGGAATTGTTCCATGGGATATGCTAAACCTCTCAGGGTAATGCATAGGAAGGAGCAGGCAGCAGGGGTTTGCCARTCACAGAGAACACTGAACCAATGCAGTGTCCAGCGCTGAGGGGGATCCAGCCCAGCTGGAAAGAGGAGCAGTGGGTGTTCCACGGTGTGCCTTGGCTTCCATGGGGGTTTGGGAYGTGCCCTGGGAATGCTCCTCAGGAAGCACAGCTGAGGGGGCACAATCCCAGCTGGGCACGGCCCTGAGGGCTCAGCTGAGCTCGCTGAGGCCCTGTCAGCTCTGTCCTGGGGCAGGTCCTGGGCACCATCTTCATTAACCGCAAGGTGGATGGAGCAGTGATCATGCTTATAAAGCGCTGAATTAAAAACAGATCACAAAGGGCTGCAACTGCTTCAAAGGACATGAGCAGAATGTAAAATAAAACGGAACTGCTGAGAAATGACTGGGAATTGGTAACAGCAGCTCAGCAAAGACAAATGCAAAGCAGGCGACCTGCAATGCACCACCCTGGAGCAGAGATTCTGGCTGGGGACCAGAGGCACTGCTGGGCACTCTGCTGGTGCCTGCTCCGCCTGGGCACCTCCTGCTGCCAGGGCAGGGCCAGCACAGGCTGGGCATGGCCAGACGGGTGGCCCCTGTAAGGCAGGGATGGAACAATGGGATGGTTTGGGTCGGGAGAAACCACAAAGCTCATTTTGTCCCATCCTCTGCCATGGCAGGGACACCTTCCACCGTCCCAGGCTGCTCCCAGCCCTGTCCAGCCTGGCCTTGGGCACTGCCAGGGATCCAGGGGCRGCCCCAGCTGCTCTGGACAGCCCCAGTGCTGCTCTGCTTGGCCTGGAGGGAATTTCAGCCATGTTGCTTTTTTTAGCTTTTACAGAGATACAAAACAAACAAACTTACAAAAGAAAATCAAAAAGCATACAAAACTATGTAAGCTTTCTAACAAATTTTTAAAATTCTTTACAAATCCATTTCCTACACTGMCAGAGATTTCTGCTGATCATCTCAAGGAGCAGGAAGCAAACAGGTGAAAGTCCAGAGGAGATGGAGATGCTGACAAGCTTAGTTAGAAGTTTGAAAAACTTGAGCTTCAAGAAGGGGAAGAACAAATCAAATCTGGGTCTGGCAGGGTGGAGCCTGGGCAGGGATATGAGAACAGCCTTCTAAAATGCAAAAAACCACTAGAAAGAGATTAGTGATCACTTATTCTCAGGTCTACCAAAGGTGTTTTTTCCAGTAATTGGTTTAATTTGCATCCGGAGAGATTCAGGGTGGATTTTGATATTGCAAGGAGATTTTCCTTGTGCCACATGATGGTGCCTCAAAGGCTGCCTGGGATGGAGGTGCTCCAAAGCTCCCTGCAGTCCCAGGGGCTCTGGGGCTGCCCGGCACCCTGGGGGGACCCCCCTGTGCTGGGGAGACACCCCCGGTGAGCCCGGGCTGGGCAGGGAGCACTGGGCAGGGAGCGCTGGGCAGGGAGCGCTGGGCAGGGAG
>JACDOX010000192.1:121243-134555 GCA_014549065.1 Cardinalis cardinalis
GGCTCCTGTCCCTCCTGTCTCGCTCCCCAGCTCCTGCTGCCCCTGCCCTGGCAGAGGGAGCTCTCTCCCTGTGCCAGAGGCTGGAAGCTTTCTGTGGGCTGCGCCGCTGAACGGGAAAATCATTCCATGAGCTCCAGTTGTCCCCTTTGTGCTGCATCCCTCATCCTCTCCAGCCTCTCCCCTCCCGTCTCTCCGCTCCTGTTTTGCATCTCCTGCGTCATCCCTTTTCTGCTGCACCCCTCCCGCGTCTTTCATCTCCCCCATCCCTCCAGCTGCGCTCCTCCTCCTTTCCAGTCTCTCTCTCTTCATCCCCRCTCTGTCTCACAGCAGCCCTTTAATTCAGCAGCTCGGCATTTCCATTTCAATCGCTTTCCTGCCTCCATCCCGGACAGGAGCGGAGCCAGGGGCTGCCTCCAGCCGAGCCCCGCCCGGGTCTGGCACAGGGCCGGTGCTGCTGTCCCCAGCCCGGTGCCATCCCCTGGCCATGGCAGTGACAGGGAGCACCCAGTGCTCCCCAGGGACATCCCCCTGGACTCACCACCATTCCCAGGGCACCTGCCAGGCCTGCAGGGCACCAGGCACATGGCTCTGTGCCACCTGTGCCCATCCATCCTCGGGGATCCCCCCTGGCAAACTGGGGGCCCCACGGCAAAGGCACAGGCGAGGAGGGAGCTCTGGTGAGGGTGGGTCCCCAAGGGCTGCTGGCTGGGGAGCATCCAGAGCGTTTCCAGGGGGCTCTGGGAGCAGGGCTGTGCCCTCATCACAGCTGTGCCCTCATCAGAGCTGTGCCCTCACCAGAGCTCTGCTCTCTCAGGGCTCTGCTCTCTCCTCAGGGCTCTGCTCTCTCAGGGCTCTGCTCTCTCAGGGCTCTGCTCTCTCCTCAGGGCTCTGCTCTCTCAGGGCTCTCCTCTCTCAGGGCTCTGCTCTCTCAGGGCTCTGCTCTCTCCAGGGCTCTGCACACCCAGGGCACCCCTGGGCTCTGAGGCTGTCCCAGGGCAGGGACCTGCCCAGCTCTGCCTACACCCTCAGAGCAGCCACAGGGTCTGGCAGAGTCTGCTCCTTCCCCAGGGCCATCTGCACATCCTCCTGCTCGTCTGGGTGTTTTGGGGGCTGCAGTTTTGGGGCTGCAGTTTCACAAGGMCCTGTGAGCACGATGCCCTGCTCTGTGCAAAGTATCAGCATCTCTGCTGGCCTGCCCGGGCTGCTGTGTGCCCCCAGGGCACCTGGGCATGCCCTGCTCTCCCAGCAGAGCCTCTCTGCCCTCCAGGCACCACTGCAGCCACTGCTTTTCCACCAGAGGCACCAGCTGGGCACCAAGGCTTGGTGGCACCATCCCTGCTGGCCAGGACCTTTCAGGAAGTTTTCCCTGTTTCAACCTGAATATTTGAACTTTGCMCTGGACAATCCTTAGGCCAGATACTGCCATCTTTACCATCTTTACCCATTTTCATAACACACAGGCAACCACATGGGTTGGGTTTGCTCTTCCTCTCCACCAGTGTGCCCAGTCTCACCAGGACCCTGCCCAGGCAGAGGCCAGCCATGCCCCGGCCCCAGCCCTCCCAGGGCCAGGCTCTTGGCCTGAGAGTTTGTGTGTAGCCCAAATGGCCTCTCCCACATCCCTCAATTCCCTTCTTGCCCAGCAGCACGTGTGAGCATCCATCAGAGACCGCTGAGCTGGCCTGGGGCTGCTGGGACAGCTGCACTGCTGCCCTGGCCCTCCTGGGGCTGCAGCTGGGGCTCCTCAGCTGCAYCACAGGAGAGTGAGAGCTGGGAAATCCCAGCCTGGGATTCCCATGGGTGTGGGAGGCCCTGCAGTGAAAGTGCCCAAGAGCAGAACCATCCCCTGCCCCGGGAGGCAGAGCTGGGCTGGGGGCCTGTGAGCAGGGGCTGCCCCCCCTCCCCAGCTCCTCCTGCCCGCCCTGAGGCTCAGCCCCCCCACATCTGCCTGTCTCCCTCCCAGTGCCACAGCCTGGCCAGGCTCAGTGTGGTTTTCCCACAGGCCGAGAGGCTCCAGCCTGCCAGGCTGCTCCTCTCCCCTCTGCAGGGGCCAGTTAATGGTTAACCCCCAGGAGCTCTCCTCCTGGCAAACAGAGCCCTTCCACATCCTCCTTCACCTCCCGCTTAAAGAAAAACCAAGAGGGCCAGTTGGTGTCTGGGGACCTTCTCTCTGTGCCAGGTGAAGCAGTGCCCACTTTGCAGGGGCCCAGCCAGAGCAGCTCCAGCCACAGCTGTGGCACAGGGCACAGCAGGGGCCAGGTTCACTTAGAGGACAGAATCATGGAATAACAGGGTGACTTGGGYTGGAAAGGACCTTAAAGACCATGTCACTCCACCCCTGCCACGGGCAAGGACACCTTTGGGCCCAGGCTGCCCAYCCCTCACACAGCAGCTCAAACCCACAAATGAATTTTCAGTGAGATCCAATCAAACAGAACATCCACGACTCCTTTGGAAAAATGATTCTTTTAGGATCTATGGGAGTGCATTTCCAAAACACTGGACTTTGAATGAAGCCTCTCAAGCTCCAGCAACCCAGATGGAGAAGCTGGCTGGATGGAGTTCAGCTGAGCATGGGGGTCCTGCAGGGACCTTGCTGGGGACAGGGACCCATTGGGCTGGGAATCAGAATTCCAGCTGTGTCCTTCCACAGGGGCAGAGGGAGTGGGAGCAGGGCTGGCACTCTGGTGTACTCAGGGAGCCTCAAGCCCTTTTCCATGGATCAAACTCACTCTCTGTGTGCAGGCAGCTGGGCTGGGGGGCACAGGTCTGACTCGGTGTCTCCAGAGGCAGAGCTGCTGTCCTGGAGCTCAGGTTCTGCTGTGACAGAGCCAAGGGGAAGGACACTCTGCGGCCCTGGGAGTGTTTCAGTGGTGGCCATTGGTGGCCCTGCTGTAGGGCTGGAACCAGAGGCTCTTTAAGGACCCTTCCCAGCCAGCCCATTCCAGRGCTCTGTGCCAAGCCATGGACACGTGGTGACGCTGGGACCCGGAGCAGAGGGGCTGGGGCTGCCCCTGGGGACAGCAGCAGGGCCCAGAGCTGTGTCCCTTCAGGCTGGGCTGTACAGCAGCCCTCGATTCCCATCCTCTGTGCCACGATGGGAAAAGGCAAAGGAGTTCTCGCTCGGGTTGTTAAATTTTCATGGCGATTTAGCAAGGCTGGTTGAGAGTCATTTTCCAGCTGATTTCAGTTCCTTTGAGCTGCTCCTGTGCAGGGCCTGGGCTGCCAATSTGACAGCAGGGAGCTGCTGCTGTGCTGCTCAGAGCCTTGTCAAGGAAAAAGGCTGGCCTGGGAATGGGTGCTAGCAGCCTTTGATAAGAAATGATAATGCTAATTCTGGTCCTAAAATCTCTCTGTAATAGAAATGAGGTGCTTGTATTGATCCCAGCAATTACAGCCACAAAGGGCTCACACAGTCGGGGAACATCAGGGAACATCCACTTCTGAGCTGAGACACAGCAGAGGCTCCCTGGATCATGGCTGCTAATCCTGACAGGGCTTCATGGAGGAAATTCTGCCTTTGGAGGAGAAATCAGAAATGTATCAGCTGTCAGAAACTGGGCCCTGCTCTCCCCTGGAATCACAGTCATGGAATGGTTTGGGTGGGAAGGGACCTTGAAGCCCATCCTGTGCCATGGCAGGGACAGCTCCCACTGTCCCAGGCTGCTCCAGCCTGGCCTTGGGCACTGCCAGGGATCCAGGGGCAGCCCCAGCTGCTCTGGGCACCTGTGCCAGGGCCTGCCCACCCTGCCAGGGACAATTCCTTCCCAATCTCCCCTCCAGCCCTGCCCCGGCAGTGGAAGCCATGCCCCTTGTGCTGTCCCTCCATCCCTTGTCCCCAGTCCCTCTCCAGCTCCCTCCAGGCACTGGGAGGGCTCTGAGCGATGCCAGGACAGCCTGGCCCACATCTGCCTCAGGGCTGGGTGTCTCACCAGTCCCTCTGACCCCTCTGCCTTTCATGCCAGCAGGGGCAGGTGGGCCCTGCATTCCAGGCAGGCCTGATCCCTGCATCTGGTGCAGCTGAGGGCAGTGTGACCTGCTGGGTGTCCCCGTGCTGTCCCAGGGTGTGCCCAGTGCTTGCAGACACATTGCCCAGCAGGAAGGAGCATTTCCAGCCTGCAGCACAGCACAGCCATTGCCCCAGCACAGCTGCTTTCCCCACAGCAGCCTCTGCCCTTCCTGCTGTGCCCAAGCCATGCCCAAGCCGTGCCCAAGCCATGCCCAAGCCGTGCCCAAACCATGCCCAAGCCGTGCAAGGCCTGCGGGTGGGAGCAGTGCCAGCCACGGGAGCAGCTGGGGCTGCAGGAGAGCACGGCCCGGGCTGCCCTCTCTGGGTGAGCCCGGTGCCAGTGCCCCTGCTGCCCACAGCACAGCCTGGCAGGGGGCAGGGGCTGCCAGTGTGCCTCATGGCAGAGCCCCAGAGCTGAGGGGCASGATGAGACCCCCAGGGCTCCCTCTGGGCAGGCCAAGGCCTCTGTTGCTGCTGCATTTCTGTTCACAGAGAAAAGCAAGGCACGATTCTTCCCAAGGATTTCTGAGATTCACATTCTCTGAACCTCAGGGAAAAGGAAMACACAATTCTTATCTCACTTGCTGTGCCTGTGCTGTGCCAGAGTAGAATGCAATGTGGAGATTGCTTACCCTCAGTGAGGATGTTTCCTTGGCCTGTCAGTGCCAGGTGTGTGTGTGAGGGTTGTTGGGTGACAGTCACGAGATTCCGAGCAGTGTGTGCAGGGTTGAGTGCTTGGCAGATTCAGTTTCAGATGTATAGAATAATATAGTAAAATAAAGTAATAAATCAGCCTTGTGATATCCATGGAGTCAGATGCCTCACTCTCTCTGCCCTGGTTGGAGTCACCTTTCATTTACAACACTCTGTGCCAGGGGAGGCCTTGGGGGAGCTGTGCTGGTGCTTTTGCTGCTCCAGGACTCATCTGGAGCTGCCCATGCGAGCAYCTCCAGTGCCAGTGTGGGAAATGAATTTGCAGAGAATTCTCCAGGCCTGACAGAAGGCCCACACAGTGTGTGCATCTGCATGTCAACCTCGAGATAGGAAATGCTGACTTAGAAATGCCATGGAACAGGACAGACATTGCTGAGAGAGAAATGGAGCTGGAAACAAGGACCAAAGGATGGCTTTGCAAATAAGACTGGATAATTTGGAGAAATAGAGCTGTGAAAGATGCATTGTAGTGGGACCCACAAGGGGTAGTTTTAGATGATTGGCTTTAAGGCATCTACAACATGGTGTGGCAAAAAGCTGAGAGGCCAAGAAACACTTAATAGTGTATTGGAAATAGATGGAAATATTTCCTAATAGTGTGTTAGGAAATAGTTAACTTCTGATTGTGATGGTGTGAATTACAACATCTGCATTGTCTCACCCTCCTCATGAGACTGAAAATAGAACAAAAGTTTTTTAAATGCCTCTCAGTTGCCCCATCTCTGGGTGAGAAAAGGGCACAATCCAACAGCCAGTCTGGCAGTGCTACCCACTCCTGGTGAGCCTCGGCCACCAGCTCCCTGATGCCAGGCCCGGGACAGGCCCTGGCTCCCTCCAGACAGGCCAAGCCCGTGTGCTGGGGCTGCTGAGGCTGAGCCAGGGCCCCTCCGGGCTGAGTCACCCACGGGGACATCCCAGGGGACGAGGTGGGGATGGACATCCCTCAAACGCTGCCCGTGCACAGAATGGAGCGTTTCCCCTGAGCCAGCTGGCCACTGGCACTGGGGTCTCCACTGTGGCAGACAGGAGATGTCCCCGGAGCGCCCAGCTGCCCTCAGCGCTGGCTGCTGGTCCCTGTGCCCCCAGCGCAGCAGAGCCCTCAGGGCTCCTCTCCAGGGCTGCCAGCAGAGAGGGCCTGACCCACATCCCTCCCCCGAGTGACTCTGAGGGTCACTGCCTGCCCGCAGTGTCCCTGAGCCCGGGGCTCTGTGGCCACCCCCTGGGTACAACCACAGAGAAACGAAACTCCCTTAACTTTGTCACTCACTGGCTGCCCTGCACTGCACAGCTCTGCTATGACTGGGATTTCTTTCTGCTTGTTCGAGGCAGGCAGAGGCTTAAACATCTTTAAGCAGTGCTATTTTACACCACAGCAATTTTAATGCTGTAAAAGATCTGCTCTGTCCAAAGGATAAAAGCCAGATCTGGTGGTGGTTACTGTTTACGGTTCCAGTAAGTCTCATCCATTCCAAGGCCTTAATTCAAAGCCTTCCTCATGCCTGTACCTTCATCCACTGTCTCTGTGAGATCTTGAGAACTCTCTGWGATTCCATTTCCCRCATCTCTCTCTTGTACAAKAAAAACTTCTTTGATAGTTTTGTCCAACATTTGTTGCACGCACTGCAGTGTGCAAGGTGTCACTGCCAGTATCACCCCCAAACACCCAACACATGCAAACCCATTCTACAAAGTTCCCTTGGGCAGCCTCACCCACCYCAGGGCACTGGGGCAGGCGTGGGCTCAGCAGAGGCTCGGTGCCCTGCCCAGAGCCCCCTGTGCCAAGGGCAGTGCCCCCAGCACTGGGGGCTCCGTGGCTCCCCCAGACCCTGTGTCTGCTGTCCTGGGCTCAGCTGCCATCCCCTGGGGCTGGGGGAGCTGTGCTGAGCCCTGCACTGCCTGCGAGGGCTCCGATGAGAGCACAGTGACCGCAGGAGCCTGGCCAGGGAGCAGAGCCTGTGCTGCTGCACTGCCCCTTCCCTCTCCTCACTCCTGGACTCACCCACCAGCATCASCCAGAGCTGCCAGGGGGCTGGAGGTCTCAGCACCACAAATGAACGCGCTGAAAAGAGGCCCCCACTGCCAAGCCTGGTGCTGTGCTGCTGGGAGAGGCTCCAGCTGGGTGTTGGACATGCCTGGCAGGGGCTGGCTCTGCACAGATCTTTATTTTCCAAATATTATTCATGACCCTGTGTGTGATGAGCAGTAACAAGGCTGGGATCTCGCTGAGTGCTGCTGCCAGGGCGCCTGGGCCAGGGAAATTGGCTGTGGAGCTTTGGAAGTGCTGTCACAGCACAGGGGGCTGAGCCTGGCAGCCCCAGGGATGCTGCCCCTGGTGCCCCCGGTGCCCTCAGTGCCCCCGGTGCCCTCGGCCACGGGATCAGGGCCGGCTCATGCCAGAGCCCGCAGTGGATGTTGCTGGGAGTCCAGGGCAGCAGGAGTCTGGCACAAACAGGGTTTGTTTCCCCAGGCCTGGCTTCTCTCCTCAGCTCAGCCCTGGGCTTGTGTTCCCTGTCTCAGTGGGGTGCAGCCCTGGGCGGATGCTCCTCCTGTCCCGTGGCAGCTGTGGGGTCCTGTGTCCTCACTGGAACCTCGCTGAGGACCTGAGCCCCCCCTCTGGGGCTGCTGGAGGGGCTGGGCCCCATAGGGGGACACAGCCGGGGCCAAGGCTGCAGGAGAGGGAGGCTCAGCACAGCCCTGGAGCACCAGGAGCAGCCTGGCTGGGCTCAGGGACAGGGGGAGCAGAGCTTTTCCAGGTCCAGCACACTGAGGGGCACCTCCAGGCTGGGCTCAGAGGTGTCTGGCATGCAGACAGCAGTGGGGAGGCGATGCACAGCAGTGTACCAGCCCCAGGTGCAGGGACGCCCTGAGGGTGCGTAGCCCCCTGCTGCATCCTGCCCTTGGATCCCACTGATCCCATGGTCCTGGTGCCCCATCCCCGTGGGGCACAGCCAGCAATGAGCCCAGCCTGAGCCTGTCCCTGGGAGTTGAGATCCTCTCTGGGACGGATGGTAATTTAGCAACACTGGCTCAGGCTTTTCCTGCCAACCTGCCCAGGCTGCCTGGTGCTGGTGGGTAGCACTGAGGGGCTGTCCTGCACCCCTGCCAGGCACTGGGAGCAGCAGGGGGGGATGAACCGCCCAGGGCTCAGCTCCAGGGCCCCCACCCCATCAGGGTGRTGCCATTTGGGAAGGAGCCCCGTGTCCCAGGGCAGGATGAGCGTCCTGTCAGCCTGGGGGGCACGAGTGCCTTGGAGAGGGCAGGGCCAGGCTGCTCCCAGGGCTGGGGAGGGACAGGCAGGAGGGCAGGGCTGGGCAGTGCTGCCAGCCCTCAGCACCCACCCTGCCTGCCCTGGAGGAGCTGGGATGGAGGGAGCAGGAGCTGCTCCTGCTCTGGCACCAGCAGGTCCCTGCCAGGGACAGCAGCGACCCAGCTGGGGTTGGCTCAGGGCTCTCCTGCTGGGTGGGTCAGGGACAGGCTCTGCTGTCCTGGGGCTGCAGAGCTCCAGTTCCCATCAGACAGAGGCCAAAGCTGGCGCAGAGCAGGAGGGAGCATCTGGAGAGTACCTGGCACTGAGATTGCCAGGTATTTACTGGGAGTGAGGTGGGTGCCCACCAAGGAGGGAAACTGCCCTGCCCTGCCTGCCCATCCCATCCATGCCTGCCCACTGATGCCAGCAGTGGCACTGTGGCTCTTGGGAGCACACTGGACAGCAGGACACCTTCTCCAAGACCAGGGTTTTGCCTTCAGGGAATGCTGGCCCAGCCTATGGCTGCACTTGGGACACAGATCTGTTTCTGCCCAAYCTCTGGGTGAGTTTCTGCTGCTCTCTGGGATGCCTGGTGAGAGATGGGAACCACGTGAATCCTGCATCCAAACCCAGGAGCACCATGGCAACATCCAGACCTCAGTCCAGAGCGTTTAGCACCAAATGTGGCTTTAGCAGAGGTTTTTGTAAGCTATTGAGCCCTCCCCATCTGCTGATCCCACACCGGAGCCTTCTCTCATGTACCTGGCAAAGCCTGGCAGCCTCACTCAGCCCTGCTGGTTTTGCTGTACCCAGGGGGAAGCTTTTCCTGGGTTCCCTTCATTCAGCAGGCACCCCAGGAAGGATTGTAACCACACTGTCACCACAATATCTGCTGATTGCTCTGAGGATGCCGGAGGGAGCCCCTGCTTGTTGTGATCCACGTCCCTACGGCATCAGCAGAGAAGGGAGGGGGCCCCACCTCTTGCCCAGGTGTGGAACCCAGGTAGGAAGCACAAACCGCTGGGGACCCTTGGGGAAGAAAGTGCTGTTCTTCCTACAGCGATCCCAAATCCTCCCTGGATGAAACTGAGTCTCAAGCACGTCTTCAAGCCGCAGACATTTACAGCCATYAGGAATGAAGCTGAGAGGCCCTTGAGAGCTGCCAGCCCAGCCCGGGGCAGGGGAACCCGCCTGGGTGMACCCCAGCGCCCTGGGTGCCCCCGCAGAATGCCCAGGGCTGTGGGAAGAGGCTGCTGTGAGCGCTCTGTAACATGACACCTGCAGCCAGAGCCGCTAATTAGGCTGCTAATTAGAGCTAAATGAGGGCTGGGATGCTGCTCCGGGAGCGGAGGTCAGTAACTCCCTCAGGCTGCGGCCAGTGACCGCCGCCCCGCACTGAGCGTGGCCCACGGGCAGCTCAGCCCCCGGGACTCTGCAGGACGCTTCTCCAGACCGGGCCGTGCAGGACGCAGGAGCTCCACGTGGCTCGGTGGCTTCCCCACCGCAGCACATCCTGAGATCATCCCTGACCTGTTACTTTAGGACACGAAATAACAYAACGTGCACACGCTGCTGCTCTCAAGGTAAAACGGGAAGTTTGTTTTCTGACTTTAACACTTAAAGATTTCCAAAAGTTACAGCGGATTGGAGGGTCAAAGTGCCACCTCTCCAATGACACTGGACAAACTAACAGTCCATCAAATTACTCTTCTTTTATAAAATAATGTAAAACAATAACTTATTTACAAAAAGTATGTTGAAAAGTTCATTACAAAAAATGTAAAYATCAGAAGGCTTAAAAATATCTTAAAGAATCAAAGCAACATTGGCCCTCTCTTGATCTATGTTCTGCCATTCCAGCTTTTAGCTTTCCAATTTTCCTGCCTTTCATTGTACCACTGAGGTTGAAAAAGACTCCAAAATCATCAAGTCCAACCACTRACCAGCACCGCTGTGGTCACCACTAAGCCATGTCCCCAGGTGCCACATTCCCACACCTTCTGAACCCTGCAGGGATGGCACTTCTGGTGCTGTGCCCAGCAGTGTTAGAAGCCAAGATTTTCACATGGTCACCTGCTCCATGTGCTGGGACACCGGGGGCTGCTCATCTCAGACATCTCAAACTGGATGGCTTCTTTCATTTTTTTTAAGGCATTCCCTTCATGCCTGTGACTCTTAATAGAAAAATCCATACAGTCTCAGGATGTTTGCACTGAGAAGGAAGAGCCTGGGCAGCAGAAAAGGCTATGCAGGACAAGTCAGGCTCTTGGGCTGAAATGTCCCTTTCTGCTGGTCAGGGAGGGGCTGGAGTTCCTGCTGGGATCGGCACTGCAGCCTCCTCTGGGGCTCCATCCATGCAGGGCCAGGGAATAACTGCAATGACACCCCCAGCCAGGGAATAACTGCAATGACTCCCTGACTCAGAGGGCTGAGCGATTGCTTCATTAAGCTATACTATATTATTTACACCATGCTAAAACTATATCACACTAAAGTGTCTTGGTTTGGAAAGCCAGGAGTCTGCTAAGGAAGGCAGGAGCCTCCCCTGAAATGGAGAATATAAACCCTCCCCACCCCTCCAAATTGCTATAAATTTTAAATTAAGGGGCTCTCAGGCAAAAATATGGRAGCAGGAAATAACAGTTCTTTATTAGGGAAGAAAAAATAAAGGATAAAATAAACAATGCAGTACACTAAACCAACACTGACAGAGTCAGAACCCAACCTGACACCCTGTGGGTCAGGGTGTTGCTGGCAGTCCCATTGGAAATGTGGCTCAGCCCTCCTGCAGTGTCAGGAGTGGTTCTGTTGGAGCAGGGGGTCCTGTAGAGAAGGATTGTTCTTCTGAAGATCCAGTGGAAGGAGAGGCAGCTGCTGTTCCTCTGGGGAATCCAGTGGAGAAAGCCATGCTGGGGTCTCAAAACCTCTGGATTATATCCAGGCAGCAATGCTTGGCTCCTCCCTCCGGGCAGAATATCTCACAATGGGATGTTATAGTTCTTATCAGTCATGCAGTGACATTCAATAGCTGTTATCAGCAGATGTCCCCTCCCGAGGGAGGTGTGAATGTGGTCACTCTAAGAGAGAGATAAGGCAAACTGCCCACCTGACAAAGGTAACCTGCCACACAGATGGTAATGGAAACTGACTTGCACTGCAACCTGGAACATAAAGAAAAACCTGTGACCCTTTCAGACAGTCAGGACACAGCTTTGACCCAATTGGCCAACCCATCCAAACAACCATCACCAGAGTCCAATTAACAAATCATTCTTGTTAAACAATCTCCATAACACATTCCACATGTGCCAAACAACAGGAGCAGTGAATACAGATAAGAAATGTTTTCTCTTCTCTCTCTGAGCTTTCTCACTGCCTTCCCCAGGAAAACTCCTGGGAGAGAGAATGATGTCTCTCTCTGTTCAGAGTGTGTGAGTTCCACAGGGCTCCCTGCAGCTGAGGGAGGCAGGACAGGCTGGGTCAGGGAGCATCCATCCTCCTCACCATTTCCAGGAGCAATGAGGAGCTGGGCAGGAGGATGAGATGTCACCCAGGGGCGTGGCATGGGCAGGGTGGGTTAAAGCAGCACATGTCTCCACATCCATTCTTCACACCTTGCTCTCCACCCATCCCTGCCCTCGCTCTGGGGCTCAGCTGCTCCCCGGGGGACAGGCTGCTGCCCCTCATCTTTGCTCTGACCCTGCCACCTCCACGCTGGCAGTTCACTGAGCTGTTAGAGCCTTCCCTGAAGCAGAGCATGGCAGGGGCTCCCTCAGGAGAACTGTGCCTTCCTGGCAGCACAGGATGGGCAGACAGAGGACAGGCCACTGCTCTGCCTGGCTCAGTCTGGGGCAGAGCCTGGGCATCCCCACAGAGGGTGGCAGTGCCACCCTGCAGGGGGGGTGCAGGATTGCATCCAGCCGGTCCCTGCAGGGAGCCTGGCAAAGGAGGGAGCGGATCCAGGGGCTCAGGACCCACACGTGGGCTTGGAGCAGGACCTGCCCAGCCCTTCCCCCTGCCCCTCACACTCCACGGCACAGCAGGAGCCCCTTGCCAACACTGTCACTCTCTCCAGCTCTGCTGCAGCACCAGTGCTCTCTTTGCACCTGGTTCCAGCTGGGCTGGGTGGCACCAGGGACCCCACACCCTGCCCTGGGTCTTGGGGCCAAATATTCCTTCCTGCCCATGTCCCAGGGGTGCTGCAATGCTTCCACTGCCAGCTTCCTACCTGCAAGGCAGCAGGTGGGATGTGTCCTAACTCTGACACAGGTCGTTAATCTCTTTGATTAATTTAAAAATGCATTTCCTGCCCTTTTATTCCTATTTTTCCACCATGTGCATAACTACCTACAGTATCCCAACTGTCTGAAGAACAGGCACTGAGAGCATTTGGGGAGAAGGTCCTTGGGAGCCCTTGGGAAGCAAAGGATGAAGGCAATGGGATGTCTGCTCATCCCCTGAGACTCCAGGGCTGCAGACATGCAGGGATAATAAGGGCTGGACTGCCAGATCTGGTGACAGTCCCTGATGACATCTGTCCCAGGGACTTCTTTGAGCTTGGGATCCCACTCAAACAGCCCGGAGGAAGATGGCACCAAGAGCTGGAAATGTTTTCTTTGGCTGGAAACATTTGCCTGAGCTCCCCAGCATTCCCACCAGCCGAAGGATGAGGGGCAGGAGGTGCCCAGGAGCTGCAGCAGCCATGGCCCCTCTCCTGTGGGTGCCACCCCCTGCCCATGGGCACCCCCAAGCCTCCTGTGGGGGGTTTTGCTGAGGGGCTGGAGCAGAGGAACACATAGGGAGTGTCTCACTGATCCCAGCTGGCAGCCAGCTCCCCAGGCTCACAAAGGGCCTTTTCATGCCCTGCATAAACAAGCAAGAGCCATGAAAGGTTGTTATCACAGAGCATCAGCACCAGCAGCAGCTCAGGCAGGGATTCCCAAAATAACCTGCTCCCAAAAGGCACAGACACACACACACCCCCTTTTCCCTGCTGCTGGGATTTGGGGAATGAGGGCTTTGGGTGCCCCCAGCCCCTCTGCAGAGCCCTGCAGCCCCAGCTCTGGCCCCTGTGCCAGGCAGGGCCTCCTTCAGCCCAGCACAGCCCTGCTCCAGCTCCTGCTGCATCCCTGTGCCAGTTGGTTTGAACAGCCAGGTGTCTGCTGAGGGAGGCTGGAGCCTCCCCTGACATGGAAAATGTAAATCCCCCCCCTCCAAACTGTTATAATTTTGAAATTAAGGGGCTCTCAGGCAAAGATATGGGAGTAGGAATAACAGTTCTTTATTAGGAAAAATAAAAATACAAATGCAGAATTACAAAAAAAGAAAACAAAACACAGAGT
>JACDOX010000192.1:139109-159881 GCA_014549065.1 Cardinalis cardinalis
GAGCCGAGCGGGCAGAGCCGAGGTGAGCGGCCGGGGKTGCGGGGCCGGGAGGCCCCAGGTGCTGCGCGGTGCCCGTGAGGAGGGAGGCGGGCGGGGCTCAGCCCCGGGCCGGGAGAGCCGCCCCGAGCCGGGCCTGCCCTCGGCGGCAGCGGCGCATCCTGAGCCGCGTCCCGCCGGGATGCTGCGGGCGGGGCTCCGGTCCCGCGGGCTCCGGGCAGGCGGCGCCAGCCCCGTCCTGCGGCAGGGACCCGGCCACCCCCGGCATCCCGAGCCCCGGGGATCCGGAGCCCCGAGCTGCGGCAGCGCGCTGAACCGCCGGGCTGTGATTTGAGGGAGACGATTTACATTAGAGGGAGAATGTGGAGAGAGCCAGGAACAACTTGGAATGGGTCCTCGCATATTTCTGTGGTTATTTTTGGAGTACCGTCATATGGCAGGAGGTGGGCTCTGGAGGTATCCTTGAGCTCAGCATTTTCTCCATAGGCTGGTTACCCGGGAGATTGTACTAGAGGACCTGCGTGGCCCTTTCCCTGTCAGTGGTTTCTGTATTTCCCATCCCTGTTTCTCTGGCTGTTCCTCTGTATTGTTCCCTGCGGCTGCCCGGCCCTCAGCCCGTCTCGGTGGGGACCCTCCTGTGGGCAAACAATGGTCRGGGTGTGCGGCTGGGCAGTCTCAGTGTGCTGCAGGCGATGGCAAAGCTGCGCTTCATTCAGCTGTGGATGCTGTGAGGTGACTCCTGATCAGCCCCTTCTCCATTGCTGTGCATGAGGTGTGGCTTCTCCAGCATCCCCAGCGAGACCAGCCCATGCTTCCATCTCCTTCCCGCACTTAGCTGGCACTTTCCCTCCAGCTTTCTCCTGCTACACTTGCCCAAAGGGATTTTTACTCCAGAAAAACTCGGGCTGTGGGGAGGCACGTTGTTCCTCTGCTCTGCTCCTTGGGGGTCTCCACATCCTCTGGCTGTGCCAGGCCCCTCAAACCCGGCTGGGGAGCAGCTCTGGTGGCTTCAGCTGCGTGTCCTTGTTGCCATGGGGTGAGTTTGGAGCTGAGGGGAGGCTGCCTGGCTTTGGGTGATGGTCCTTGCAGGAAGGGAATTCATTACTGACTCTTTAATGCTGTTGGTTCAGAGTCTGGCTCGCAGGCACGGCGCCCGTCTGCGGGGCTCCCCGGGCTGCTGGGTCTCTCTCAGGACCTGCCTGCTGCCTGCAGGGACACAGGGCATCTTCTGGAAGCTGTGGCCGGTCCAGAGCTCCCCTCCTTAGCCAGGGATGGCCTCTGTGTTTGGAGTCCAGGAGCAGGGTGCAGCTGTCTCCTGTGGGCTGTGAGCCCCTCTGGGAGGGGAGGATTCCCATCTCCTTTTCCCTCCATGCCTGTGCCATGGGGATTGCTCCTCCATGCAGCCCTTCCCAGCAGAGCCCTGGGCAGGGCTGTGGGGTGCAGAGCCTGTGTTTGGCTACCTTTGGCAGGAGAGGGGTTCTTCYCCTGCTGCTTTGGCTGCTTGTGGATGTTGTGCCTAAGATTGTGTATAATTTTTGATTTTTACAGTTTTTGAGATATGAACATTCTCCAGAACCCTTAGGGGCGATGTTTTGGTCAGGAGGAAGCATCTAGAAATGGTTTTTGGAGTCCAGCATGGGATTTCTGAGCTAGAGGTATGAGTGTTCCTGGTGTGCAGAAGGGGAAGGTTTTGGTGCCTTCCCTGTGCAGACACAGAGCGTGCTGGGCCCCCTTCCCTGGCTGCCACCCCCACCACAACCTTCCAGGGTGATGTGTGATGTCTTTGTGGCCAGGAGTGGTGGCTGGCTTGGCTGAAGAAGTCACTGCAGCACAGAATGGGGAAAGTCTTTTTCTTCCCCCAGGCAGCTGAGCTCCCTGTTGRGCTCTGGGTGATGACCTTGGTCCTGGTGAGGAGCTGGATCCCTCCCTGGTTTCTGGAATCACATGAAGGATTTCTGCTGGCAGCACCGAGTCCTCGTCCCGCGGGGGTTCCGCCATCACTCCAGGCATCCTGCCTGCCTTCCCCTCGCTCCAGCACTGCTGGGGACTTCTGCTTTCCTACAGGAACCTTCTAGACACACACAGACCACTCAGGTGCCTGACTAATTCTGTCCCTAACGGAAGAAATCTTTCCCATAACTAATTAGGGTTTCTAAATTAGGAAGCTGCTGAGAATGACCTGTCGGTTAAAGGGCAGGGGTTGGGCTTGGCTCTTCCCGGCCTCGCTCCGAGCTTCCTGCTCAGGCTCACAGACACCACTGGAGTGTCCTTTGCCTCAATTCTCTTTGGCTGTGCACTTGGGCTCTTTCCCTGCTGCCTGGGCACGGGGCTCTGGCGCTGAGCGGCAGCTGGGAGCGATGGGAGCGCGAGGAGAAGGGCTGAGCTCCGCCGGAGCAGCGTGGGCGGCTGCCAGGCCTGCCTGTAGTAGACTTGCATGCGGTGCCTGTCACTTGGAGGTCTGAGCTGAGCCTGAAGCTCCCTCTGCCAAAGGAGAAACACAAAACAGTGGCAGTCCCTGGGTGCTGGGAGCTCCTGCACAGGGGAACTTGTGCGTCCATGAACACCTGACTCTCTGGCAGCACCTAAAGCGTGCTRGGGCTGTGACAGCCATGGCTGCGGGGCTCATTGTTCTCCTCAGAGCACTCAGCGCCTCTGAGTCAGCAGCTTTGGGTWTGTCACAGCCTGTGCAGGTCTGTGGTGCTGAGCACTGACCCTGCTGCTGGGGGATGTGGGCTCTCAGCCTGGACTAAGAGGCGCTGGGAGCTCGTGCTGTCCCTTGAGCCTGGAGGGAGCTGGGTCTGTGCGAGCTGCAGGAAGCTCCAGCCTCCCTCAGGAACCCCTTCCATCCCTGCCCCGTGCCACTCAGGGCTGTAGAGCTGAGCATCGCTGCTGCTGGCCAGACTGGTCCTTCATGGTGCTCTTGTCTGGATTACAGGAGGGGGAAGGCGTGCAGGGAGGAGCCTGTCCCTGATGGGGACATGCTGCAAGGTTCTCTGTGGCTGCACATCCAGCCTTCCTCTCCTTCCAGCCCTTGAGGGGAACCTTGTGGGTTGTCCAGGACCCAAGYGTGTCTTCAGATGAAGAGGAGGAAGTCTGGGCAGCCACATTTTCCAGTGTGGAAGCAGTGGCTGCTTCCTGCAGCAGCTCTCCTGTCCACAGAGCGTGTCCCTGGTGCAAAGCAGGTGCTGGGCCCAGGCCCCATGGATGTCCCTTGTCTTGGATGGCAGCTGCTCCCTCTGTCCTGCCTTGCTCCAAGGGGATGTTGGAGCCATAGAATCATGAGTTTGGGTTGGAAAGGACCTTAAAGTTCATCTCAGTCCAACCCTCCTGCCATGGGCAGGGACACCTTTGGCTATCCCAGGTTGCTCCAAGCCCCATCCAACCTGGCCTTGGACATGTCCAGCCACAGCTCCTCTGGGCAGCCTGTGCGAGGGCCTCCCCACCCTCACAGGGAAGGATTTCTCCCTAATATCCAGTCCTAAGGAGAGCTGTTGGGCTGAAGTTTGGTACAACTGGGACAGGAGTCAAGGTTTGCTCTTTTAGCTCTGGGCAGGGAGTGATGGGACTGTGTGGAATGGGACAGACATCCCAGAGCCCTGGATGGGTCATTTGATACAAATTCCTGTCTGCTTGTCCCAGTGCACAGCTGAGGGGGCTCTGGATGCAGCTCAGAGTTGTCACCGTCCCGATGGTGTGTGCACACCCCTGAGCCCACCCATGCCCCCTCCCTGGGAATGGAAGCAGCAGACAGAGCCTTAAATCTGGATGGTAACTCTCTGGAAGAGGATTTTCTTTCCATCTCCCGCTGATGGTGTGTGTCCTGCTCTGAGCAGGCTCCTGGGGCTCAGCAGTGCCCGGGATCCTCCTGCAGGAGCTGCCCAGAGCCCGGGCTGCAGGCTCACAGCCAGGGGATGCTGGGCTGACCCCATTGTGCTCAGAGCACGAGACCAATGAGGCTGAAGCTGCAGATCTGTGCCTGCCAGCAGGTCAGCAGTTTCACTCGGCCACTTGGCCTCTTTGTGRTGGTGAAATGTGGCCGCAGGTCGGGATCTGCTCCATCCCCCTCTCAGTGCCCAGCCCGCTCCCCCAGGCTGTGATGGACCCTGGGAGCTCCTGGCTGGGCCGGGCTGTCCCCGAGCTCCCTGGAGCCCTGGGGAGGCGCTGGGTGGGGGCAGGAGCAGGTGCTGTGCCAGTGTAAAGCGCATCCTGCGGCTGAGGCGATGCTGAATGGGGATTCACAGCCCAGCCCTGCTGCCAGGTTCCTCCCACCGGCTCCTTCCTCCCTCTGCTCCTACTAACCCACTGCCGGGCCCCTCGCTGCCTGGCAGCAGCGATGTCTGCTGCTATCCTTCCCGAGCATCAGATGGAGAGGAAAACACAGGGTGGAGTCAGCTCCGCACAAAGGAAATGTTGAGGTATCGTTTCTGCCTTCGGTGCGTTTTTTAGGTGGCTGGGGAGAGATTAAACAGGATCTTAACACATTCACAGCCCCCTTCCCACCTCATTTTCCTGTGAATCTGTTGCTGTCATGGTATCTTTGGGATGATATTTTTAGCTTTGCCTTTTCCTTTTTTTTTTCCCCTCCGCTCCTCGTATCAGGCTTTAGAAGGGAAACACGTTTCTATGGGAGAACAGAACGAGCCATTTCACGAGACATTTTGTTATGGGCAGAAGGGCCGGGAAATCTGATTGTGTGTTTGAAATGACACATTCCCCTTTGTAATCAGCTCATCGGCCTGGCTGGGGCCATGCCAGCAGCGAGCGAGGCGTCCTGGCCGGCCGGGGGCGGGGATGGCCCGGCCTGGCCCCTCCATCCTGCCGGAGCATCTCCACGAGCCCATCCCCTCCATCCTCCCTGGAGCATCTCCACTGGATCATCCCCTCCATCCTCCCCATCCCCTCCATCCTTCCTGGAGCATCTCCACCAGCCCAGCCCCTCCATCCTATCCGAGCATTTTCCCCGGCCCATCCTCTCCATCCTCCCAAAGCATCTCCACCGGCCCAGCCCCTCCATCCTCCCCTGGGCATCTCCACGGGCCCATCCCCAATGGCCACACGGGAAGGGCTCAGGGGTTCTCTGGGTTTTTCTGCCCTGGGGAGCAGCTGGGTGYTGTAATGAGATGCACTCTGGGTCTGGCAGTGTCTGTGCTGGCAGGAGCACGGGGGATCAGGGCACTGGCACAGCTTTGGGGCTCTGGGGATGCTGAGAGGAATGTGGCAGAGGGCTCGAGGTGGGAGGGAGGTGGTTGGGCAGTGGGGCTGCTGCCCACTGCGGGAAGGTTTTGACAGGGATACAGGCTGATGTTAYGTGGTGATGGTGAACTTTGGCAGGGGAAAATTCCAGCCCAGATTCTCAGCAGTATTTCCCTTTAGCAGATTTACTCAAGTCCTGATAGATGAAGGTTCTGTGGAGTGGCCAGAACAAGAGAAGCCTCCCGGGAGGGCTGGTCTGGCCTGGGTCTGCACATCCCTTCATGGGGCAGGGGCTGTTATCTCTGCAGATTCCCTGGGGCTGTTCTTCAGGGAACCAAGGAATGCTTCCTGCTGGTAGGGCATGGTGGCCGTGGTAGCACAACATGCCTGGCAGTGCCCAAGGCCAGCCTAGATGGCGCTTGGAGCATCCTGGTCTAGTGGAAGGTGTCCATGCCCATGGCAGGGGATGGAATGAGATGGGCTTTGGGGGTCTCTTCCAGCCCAAACCATTCTGGGATCCCATGGGATGAGTAAATTCCTGTTCATCACCTTGGTATGGTGTAAGACCTGTCTGACTTGGGGTGACCAAGGGAAGGGCCACAGGATGTAGAGAAGGTGCAGCTGCCTTTGCTGTGTGGGGCACGCTCAGCCCTCCTGGGCAYCTCCACACTGCTGACAGAGCTTTGGAGCTCAGTCTCAGCCTGGGCAAGCCTGGGAAGGCCATGGTGATGTGGTCCATGGGCTCCCCTGTGTCTCCTGGGCTCCTCTCCAGCTGCACTCCCTGCCCTGTGTGTGCCCCTGCCCTGAGATGCTCCCTGTGAGTCCCTGTCCCTCGGTGTGGCCCATCAGCAGCTGTGCCAGGGGCTGCTTTAAATCTGGGTGAGCCGGGGCAGGGCAGGGCTCCTTCCTGAGCCTGGCCAGCAGTGCCTCCATCCGTGTGCCACCGTGTCCCTGGGTGCCTCTATCCATGTGTCTGTCCCTGTGTCTGTCCCTGGCCTGTCCCCAGGCAGCGTCACCCTGACCTGTCAGGGCCGGGCTGGCTGGCTGCGCTGAGGTGGTGACAATGTGGTGACAATGTGGGTCACTGTGGATGTTTGTGCGCCCGAGGCAGTGGCTGTGGCACCAGCAGGGCTGGGTGGCAGGGGCTCAGGGCTCAGGCTGGTGTGGGTTTCTGCTCTGGGAGCTGCTGCTCGTGGGCAGAAGCGAGCAGGGCTGGGGGAGGCCTCGCTGCCACCGCCAGGATTCCCAAACCCTTCATTAATGTGATCCTAATTGGTGCAGTGCCTCCCACCCCAACAGGGCCATGGGCACAGCAGCCACGGGAGCCTCTCACAGGGCAGGAGGGACGGGCTGAGGGCATGGGGAGGGCAGGGGCTTTGTGTGGCAGTGTCAGCACGGGCTGAGTGCCCCTGCCCTGCCCTGGGGGCTGCATCCTCCATCCTGCCCCAGGGTGTAGCCCTGGGAGCCCTGCTGCCATCCTCCTCCTTAGGGGTCTGTGGAAAGCTCTTGCACCTGCCTGCCCATCTCTGCTGGGTGTCTGTGGACCCCCTTGAGCTGGGATGAGAGAAATCCAAGCACACAAACCTGGCAGCAGCGTGGAGTACCCACAGAAATCATTGGGCCCCACAGAGAAGGAGCAGGGCCATGGGAGCTGTGCTGGAGCAGGGAGAAAATCCCACAGATCCCTGTGTGCCTGTGTCTGCTGCTGGGGCCCAGCCCGTGGATCAGCTCAGCCTGGTGGCACCAGCTCCTGCTGGACACACAGAGCCCTTCCCACAGGGGCTTGGTGTGCTCTGCCCCTGAGCCTCTGAGCAGGAGCAGCTCCTGAGCAGAGCAGGCAGGTGAAGGAGGGAGGTTTCTCTGGTCTCTGGGATGGAGCACTGTGGGCACGAGGGTACGGGCATGGGACAGTGACACGGGGACACACCCCAGCTCCATGGCAGTGGTGCCTGTGGGGCTCTGGGTGCCACCAGCGCTGGAGCTGGGCACAGGCCTGCCCTGCGTGGGCACCAGCCCTGCTCCCACAGCCAGGACAGCTCAGCCAGGCTGGGCAGGGCTCTGTGCCCAGAGCCAGCCCGTGGTGACGTCCTGCCTGTGCCTCCCCAGGGTGACAGGCACAGGGCAGGGCCACGCAGGTGGCAGCTGCCACCCCCTCCTCTCACCTTCCCTCTCCTGCCKCTCACCTGCTCCGAGGTGGGTTTGTCTCCTCGGAGGAGCTCACAGCTTTATCACATCAGGTTTTGTGGCTGGGAGCAGCCTTTGTGCTGCTCAGGGCGGGCTCTGGGCTGCACACAGCTGATGTTTGCTTGTGGAGAGTGAAAGGATTTTGCTGAATCCATGGCAGAGGAGGGAGCTTTGCATAGGCCTGCTTTGCTTCTGCCTGGGGGGAGGCTGGGCCTCGCCTGTCCGAGGATGTTTGAAAATTAACCCTTGGAGGAGTGGGAGCTGTCCCTGCTCTGCCAGACCGTGCTTCCTCCCCCTGTGGCCCTGTGGTGCTGCTGGGCAGGTCCCTCTCCCTGGCTGGGTGCAGCTGTCATGTGAAAGAGGCTCTGCAAGGCTGCTGCAGCTGGGCTGGCCCTGCTGGAGCTGCCATGGCCGGGAGCTCCTGCCCCGCTGCCCCCCAGCCAAAGCCCTGCTGGCCCTGGGGCCATGGGGACAAAGGGGTGCCACAGATGGCCTGAAAGGAGAGCCTGGGGGATCTGGTGGCACTCAGAGGTGTGTGGGCTCTGCTGTAGTAAATATTTGCTGTTCTCCAGGAGGGAGCGGGGCTGGCTGCACATCAGGAGAGCAGAAGGAGTCTGAAGCAATGCACAGCTCCCATTTCCAGCAGGGAGATTGGTATGGAATCCAAACACAGCCCTGGAGCTGGGCAGGCACCCTCTGGTGACAGCTGGAGCTGTCCTTCTGAGTGCTTGCCATCAGCTCTGGGCAGGACTTTTCCCTTCCTTTTAACCAAATCTGCTTTTTTCTTTGCAGGTTGTAAATCGTGCCYGAGCTGAGTGCTGAGAGCAGCCCCTGGAAGCAGCGTGAGTTTATCCTGAAAGCTTTTGTTCTCCTTTCCACATCCCACATGAGGTTGAGTGGGTTTTACAGCACAGAAAAGGTTGCTCAGCACGGTGAGGTGCTGCAGGGAGAGGCTTGTCTGCCAGGAACCCCTGGGAATCTGGCCTGCTCCCACCAAAACACCAAACACCGCTGGGCTGGGGCTTGTTGAGGCTCTCTTTGTGTTGGGATTGCTTCCTGCTTTAGTGGGGCGGGGGCAGCAGCCCCTGTGCCCACAGAAATCCTCCAGCTGCCTCGTCCCTGTCCACTGCCAGAGGGGTTTGGGGTCTCACTGTTGGGTTTGCCCACTCTGGGTTTCTGTGCTCTCTGTTGTGAGGAGGCTCTGAGGGTGTTTGCAAAGCAGCTCTGGGGTTTTGCTGGCTGTGGATCCCTGGGCTCACAGCTGGCCTCAGGTGCAGCCTGGGAGGGCTGAGCCGCAGAATTCAATTGCTGTGGTGCTTGGAAGAGTCCAGGGCCTGTGCCCCAGCCTCTTCAGGGACACCAGGTCCCTCCAGCTGCTGGACTCCTCCATTGCAGAGCCCCCAGCACAGTGACAGCCATGGAAAACAGATATGAACAGCTTCCAGCAGCCCTGGGGGCTGGGGGGACGAGGTCCTGCTCCTGCTGGGGCTCTCTGAGCTGCAGAGTGAGGTGAGCCTGGGCAGAGCTGCAGCACAACCCTCATGTCCTTGTCTGAAATTTGGGGTGAGGAGCCCCAGAGCTGCACCCCTGTCCTGGCTCTGCCCCAGGTGACAGCAGTGTGTGACAATGGGCACCGCAGGGCTCAGACCCTGCTGCCCACGGGGCTCCTGCCCCACAGGGCAATGGCTGCAGCTTCTTTATCCGAGGTTCCACAACGCAGAGGGTGCTGGCACTGCCCAGGCTGCCCAGGGAATGGGCACAGCCCCGAGGCTGCCAGAGCTCCAGGAGGGTTTGGAAACGCTCCCAGGCACAGGGTGGGATTGTTGGGATTGTTGGGGTGTCTRTGCAGGGCTGGGGGCTGGGCTGGATGGTCCTTGTGGGTCYCTTCCTGCTCAGGATGCTCCATGGTCTGTGGGTGTGGGAGCTGGGTCCCTGCTGAGGGCTGGGATGGGCTCCCGGGGCTGGRGCTGCCTCTGGCTCACAGCAGGGCAGGTCTCTGCTGTGCTTTATGAGCAGTTTCTCACAGCTCTCCTCCTCCAGGCATTTTGCAAGATGCCAGCTCCACCCATGCCCGGGGGTGCAGGGAGAGCCAGCAGTGGCAGGGATCCTTGTCCTGCCCTTGTGTGCAGGGGTTTGGGTGTGGGGTGAGCAGTCTGCACTTGGTCCAGGCAGAGCTGCAGACCCAAYGGCAGTGGTGGGTTCCAGGTGCTCCTGCATGGCCACAGTGTCCCCCAGGGGTGGGACAGGGTGCCCTGGGCTCTGTGCCCGGGCTGGGTACCCACGGGGAGTGTTCTGCTCCTGGGCAAGGTCACCAGGAAGCTCTGCCCCTGCATGGGTGCAAATCCCTGTTGGGGTCCCCCATGCTGGGCTGGCAGGAGGAGCAGGAGAGGACATGTGCCAACCCTGTGGTGGCCCTGGTGCCAGCCAGCCCCTGGTCCTTGCTGGAGGTTTTAGTGGCCCAGGTGCAGCTGGGGCCCTGGCCCAGGTCTGGGTGTCTTTGGTTTCTCAGCTGCCCCTTTATCTCCTGGGTGSTGGGGCTTAGGGAGCTGCAGCTCTGTGCCCGGGGGTGTCCCCTGCTTTGGGAGGGTTGGTGACGCTTTGGTCATGGCACAGGGATTGTGCTGGCAATGAGCTCCTCCTGTCTCTGGGCTCTAGCAGCTCCCTCACCCTGGGGCTGGTTCTGCCTGCTGGGCTGGTTGGGGCTGGTCCTGGGGGAGCTTGCTCACAGCACATGGACATCACCAGCTGGCCTGGTGGTCACTGCAGGTCCTTCCAACTGAGCTCCCCAATGGTGCACAAGGTGTCGCCTTACCTCGGGGAAAATGACACTTTGTCACCACTTCAGACTTTGACAGGGCCTTGTGGGGTGCAGAGCAGAGGATGATGATGGTGGGGAGAGTGCTTGGCCCTTCCTTTGGACCAGAGAAGGCAGGGAAGGCAGGGCTGAGCCTGCGCCAGGACTGGGCTCCTTTTGGTGCCCTCCCTTGCTCTGGGTGCAGTTCCCCTCCTCAAGCTCCTCTCCTCCTCCAGCCCACAGCTTCCCAGGCTGTCTGGGCCTGTGTTCTTGCCCAGGGAGCAGCTGCTGTGCCCTGGCTGCCCCATCCCAGCACAAGGCAGCTGAACCCGTGCTCTGTGCTTTCCTCTGCGGGCAGGGAGGATGGGAGCAGCTCTGTGCCAGTCCCTGCAGGGTGAGGGCTGTTCCACCASGGCTGCAGCAGCCCTGCCTGCTCCTGGAGTGCAGCCCAGGTGCCCCACAGGGGGCAGTGGGCTCTGAACTGGGCTCCCAGGGCTGGCTCTGCCATCACAGCCTTGGGCTCAGCCTCCCTGCCCTGCTGCRCCGCAGCATTGCAGGGCTGTGCTCTGGTGCCATCCCCGGGTGAGGCGGGGAGGAGCAGGGCAGGGATGGCTGCAGGCTGGTGGTCCTGCTCCCTGCCCGGGCTGACTTGGCTGGGGCACCTTTTGGACACTCACTGCCTGTCCCAAAAAGCAGGGGGGGGGTCAGCAGGGCAGGGCCAGCTCCAGGCAGGGCAGGGCCAGGTCCCAGCACCACCCCCAGGCAGAGCCCGAGGCTCTGGGATTGTCGCTGAGGTTCAGTCCCACAGCTCTGCTCACAGGTTTTAGTGCCTGCTGAGCTCAGGTGAGCAGGGAGCACCTGCCCAGGTGCCCGGAACAGCCTGGGCAGGATGAGGTCCCTGTAAGAGGAGTCACAGATCCCTCTGGCCTGAGAGGAGCTGTTGGGTGATTTTAGGAGCAGCTGGGGGTGAGGCTGCTCTGTGCTCCCTGCCTTGCACCCCGTGCTGCAGCAGGGCCCTGGCAGGGCTGGCACAGGCGCTGGGAGCTGGCAGTGCTGCCTGTGGGCACCAGGGCAGAGCCCTGCCCTGCCCCAGGGCTGCCCCTGCACTTTCCTCTTGATTTGGGGCCCATCCTGGCTGCAAGACATGCCTCGGTCAGCGGGCCCTGCTCTGTGYCGCCCCAGCTGCTGGGGCTGAGCAAACAGGTTTGTGGGATGTGGCAATGCGGGCCCTGGAGGCTGGCGGAGCTGCCAGCTCCCTCAAACTCTTGGGCAAGGCTGGCTGAGGGCCAGAGCCCGGCTTGCCTTGGCCGAGCCTTCACCTCTTGTGCCTCACAGCACTCAGAGCTGGGTCATGGCAGGGCAGCCCGGGCTGCCCGCCCCTGTCTGAGTCCCCTCCTCTGGGAGGARGCAGCGGCCCCGTGCTCAGCCAAGGCCTCGCAGGGGATGGGGAGCTCTGGTCCCACCCTCCTGGCCAGGGGTTCGGACTGGACTGGGCTGGGCTGGGCTGCGCCGGGCTGGGCTGGGTTGGGCCAGACGGGACTGGGCTGGACGGGACTGGCCTGGCCTGGCCTCAGCCCTGCTGCACTGGGGTCCCTGTGGGTCTGGCTGCAGGGGAGGAGCTGTGTGCTCTCCCATCCCTGCAGAGGAGGATTTGCCACCTGGGGCTGATGTTTCTGCAGCTTTTCTGGCACAGCAGGGCCCAGGGGATGTGGAGCTGTGGGCAGCAGCTGAGCAGGCCCAGTGTGGGTTGGGGATGTGCAGGACCTGCTGCCAGGGGAGCAACAGAGGCTGGGCCGTGTTCAGGAGAGCACCTGCCCCGTGTGGGTGTGCTCTGGGGCAGCATCTTCCAACAGCACCTCCAGCCCATTTCCCGCAGCCCTTGCTGTTCTTTCCTTTATTGTAGCCCCCATGCAGCGGGCAGGACGCTGTGGGGCAGGTGGAGCTGCACCTCCCATGCCTCACTGTGAGCTGGTGCTTTGTCATGGGCTTTGGGTGGAAACCGGGGCTGGATGGGTTTGGGAGGGTGAGGGAAGGAGAGGCTGCCCTAATCCTGCTCTGGATTCAGCTGGGCTTTGTGCACAAGGCTCTCAGCTGCCAGGGAGAAGGTGCCCGGGTTGCCGGGGAGACAGAGCCGGGGATGTGGAGGATGTGGAGATTGTGTCACCCTGTGCTGCCGCCAGGGCCAGTGACAGTCCCTGACTGGGTTGTCACCCTGTGCTGCCACCAGTGCCAGCCCTAGTGCAGTCCCTGGGGCTGCTGCAGGGACACAGTGCTGAGCCATGTGAGGCCCTGGTGCTCTGAGCCCGTTCCTGGTGGCTCCTGGTGGCTGTGGCTGCCCTGGGTGGTGCCCTGGGGCCAGGGCAGGCTGGGAGGTTGGGTGGCTGTGGGTGCTCCTGGCACGGAGCAGGGCCCGGAGACATCTCCAGGTGTGTCCCTGTGTCCCCTGCGCCAGCCCAAGCAGGGTGATGCTGTCTGGGGGGCAGGTGGCCTTGCCAGCACTCATCTCATTCCCTGCTGACCAAGATGGGCAGCCCCAACTCTTGGAAAGCCCAGGTGTCTCTCCTCTTCTAGAAGGGTCCTAGATCCCCTTCAGGTCCCAGGAGGTGACCAGGGGCTGGTGAGCAGAAGCACGCGGTGCTGTGCCAGCCCAGGCTCAGGCTGGGCTGGACCTGGCTGAGCTGGTGCCACCTCTGGCTTTGTGCTCCTGGTCCTGCCTGAAGCTTTCCCAGTTTAGCTGGGAGGGCAGGGGCTGTGCCAGCCTCTGCCCAGGCTGGTGCATGGTCCAGGGCCTCAAGGACACGAATTGCTGTGTTAGGGTTTGCTGTGGTGGGCCCAGAGCAGCTGTGGCAGTGGGATCCCTGCTCCCAGGGTTGGCTCAGGGTGCCTGGGTTGGGACCCTCCTCTCAGAGCAGGAGGTTCTGGTGATTCTCTCAGGCTCTGCCTCCCTCGGGCTCTGCCCTTGGGTGTGGTGGGGAGCCTTTGCTCAGGTTTGCTTTTTGTTTCCCCTTTATTTATTTATTATTGTGTTTTTAAGCTTTTCCTGCAGCCCTTCCTTCTCTTGTCGTTTAATTGTCCAAGTTCCCTGAATACTTGTCACCTGCCTGGGGGTAGAATTTGAGACACATCAAAGGTAGCTGAGAACATCCTCTGGGAGCCTGGGAGAGTTTAAACAGCAAGGGAAAAAAAAAACCCAACCAGCTGCTGTGCTCAGGTTTGGCCAGGAGGTAAAATGGAAGGGCTGGGGAAGCAGCAATATTGGCTCTGCAGAAAATGTCTGCCCTGTGCCTGGCAGGGCTGGCCTGGGGGTCCCTCATGTGCTGAGGTTTTGGGGGAGCTGGGTGGGAGCAGGGGCTGGAGCAGCTCTGCTGCAGGAACTGGGGATGGATCCCAGAGCCCCTGGGATGGATCCCAGAGCCCCAGGGGTGGCTCTGTGGGCTGGGGTGGATCCCAGAGCCCCTGGGGTGGATCTGTGGGCTGGGGTGGATCCCAGAGCCCCAGGGATGGATCCCAGAACCCCTGGGGTTTGTGCAGCTGTGGCTGGGATGGATCCCAGAGCCTCTGGGGTTTGTGCAGCTGTGGCTGAGGTGGCTGGGGCTGGCCCTGCTCAGTGACTCAGCTCCCTGTGCTGGCTGCAGTGCAGGGGGGGCAGGGAGCAGTGCCAGCTCCCCATGGGTGGCAGAGCTGGTGCCACCCCTGGGGTCCCACGGGCTCCAGGGCACAGGGGGCCGGGCCTGGCAGTGGAGCTGCTGCCTGCACTGGGCTGAGCCAGGCTCCAGCTGCAGCTCAGAGGGGCGAAAAAGGAGTTTTCACCTTGGGAGTGATGCAAGGCAAATGGGACAAATCCCAAGCAGTGGCAGTTTGTGGTGTCAGTGCTTGCAGAGGTGTCAGCACCTCGGGCTCTGGCAGAAACCAGTGCCAGCTGCACCTCCCAGGCCTTGGCACAGCAGCCTTTGGGCTCCTGGGGCTGCCCTGGCCCTAGTGGGGCCTGTGACCAGCCCCCTGAGCCTTGCTGAACCTGCACTCAGGGAAAAATGGATTTTTGGGGATGTTTCTTTTGGTTTAAAACCCTTATGGCAACAGGCATTTTGTTGCAGAAAATATCTCCTTAACATATCTTAAAAAAAAACCCCAAAATAACCCACCTAAGATGTTCTCCTCCACTTCCCTGAAAAACCTCAGGGATTGATGCTGCTGGTGGGGGAGCCAGTGTGGGATGCTGTGCCCCAGCACATCCATATGCCAGCAGGGATGGGTGCCCTGGCTGGGGCTGAGGGGAGCAGCCAGCTGCAGCTCTCTGGGGCTCCTGCAGTGCCCAGGGGGCAGTGCCAGGGTGGGGGGCTCATGGCAGCCTCCCTGTGCTGGTGGGTGCATTGATTTCCTGCAGCTCAGTGATCAGTCAGATTTCCAGGTGCCAAGTCAGAAGGAAAGCTCAGGTTTACCCCCTGCCTCTGACCTGTGAGAGGTCAAAGCTCTGTCACAAACACCAGTGCTGGGGATAGTTTAAGGTCCAWTTTCCAGCTGTGGTTTTCCATGGTTAATACAGCAGTTTCCTGCTCCTCTTTCCAGCCAGATAATGTGTCTTCCCTCAGAAGGGAGATGAACAGCAGCATAAATTGCAGGCAGGGCCCAAAACGACATTTGCAAGAGCAATTYCCTTCCTTGAGCTCCTGCCTGTTTCACTTACAGATCTGCTGCTCTTCCCCTGTAAAGCTGTAGCATTTTCTTCCATACAAATGAATTTTGAGGTGTTTGGAGGGATGTTGGTGTTGGCCTCTGTTGGCTGAGGGTGTTCAGCTGGAGAAGAGAAATCTCCAGAGAGGACCCAGAGCCCCTGTCAGGGCCTGAAGGGGCTCCAGGAGAGCTGGAGAGGGACTGGGGACAWGGGATGGAGGGACAGGACACAGGGAATGGCTCACACTGCCAGAGGGCAGGGATGGATGGGATGTTGGGAATTGGGAATTGTTCCCTGTGAGGGAGCTGAGGGCCTGGCACAGGGTGCCCAGAGCAGCTGTGGCTGCCCCTGGATCCCGGGCAGTGCCCAAGGCCAGGTTGGACAGGGCTGGGAGCAGCTGGGACAGTGGGAGGTGTCCCTGCCATGGCAGGGTGGCACTGGATGGGCTTTAATGTTCCTCCCAACCCAAACCAGTCCAGGATCCCAGTCAGCTGGGCTGGCTCTTGAGATGGGCTCAGGTGGGATGGAGGTGTTCCCATGTGTCCTTTCCCTTCCCTGCATGGCATTTATCAGTTTCTGGAGGCAGCAGCTGCACCTGGGCTGGGAAGGTCCCATCTGGAAGTGCTGCTCCCTTTCCTGGAGCCCTTTGGGTGGGGCTGAGCTGTGGGTGCAGCTCAGTGCAGAGCAGCACATCCCAATGGAGCCATCCTGGTGGGATGAGCAGGGAGGGGGAGCCTGCCAGGCACCAGGGCTGCTCCTGCCACGTTCCTGCCTGATTCCTGCATCCCTGCATCCCTGCCTGAGCCTGCATCCCTCCCTGCATCCCTGCATCCCTGCCTGAGCCTGCATCCCTCCCTGCATCCCTGCCTGATTCCTGCATCCCTGCCTGCATCCCTGCCTGCATCCCTGCCTTAGCCCTGCCTGCATCCCTGCCTGCATCCCTGCATCCCTGCCTGAGCCCTGCCTGCTCTGGCAGCCCCACATCCTCCCAGGCAGCCCAGTGGGAGCTCCTGCTGCCCACACCTCCATCCTGGGGCATGAGAGCATCACCAAACCCTGATCTGGGGCTTCTCTGCCCAAGATCCTTTCCCTGGGGAAGGAAGATATCTTGAAGCTCTGTTTACCCTTTTGCTTGGCATTCCCACCCCAGCACTGCCCTGCCTGGCTCTGGGAAGCAGGGCCCAAAGAGGGGAGCCCCAAGGAGCACCCTGAGACTCCCTGCAGCCCTGGCTTTGGGATGCTGCAGGAGCAGCTTTCCCCTCTAGGACAGGTGTGCCCAGGGAGCCTGGCTGCCCTGGCTCCTCCTCAGGCTGTGGCTGTTTGTGCCAGGGACAGCCAGGCTGGCACAGGAGCTCCCTCAGGGTGCCCCCAGCCCTGCCTGGGCACGCTGTGCCCTTGGCTCCTGTTCCTTTGTGCCCTTGCCAAGGCTGGGTGCTGGTAGGGCACTGGGAGGGTGTTTGCCTCAGGTGACCTCCTGCAGGTGGAAGGAGCCTTCCCTGACTGCCTGGAGGATGAGGAGGGTGTTCTGGGGGTGGCTTGAGCCCTTCAGTGCCTGCCCAGGGCTGGTGCATCGTGTGCCATGGCACTGGTGATGTTGTGTGCTGGGTTTGGAGCACCTGCTTTCTGCCCAGCCTTCTCCTGCCCAGCCAGGGCCCCTTGCTGGACTTTGCTGGAGGAGCTGGAAGCCCCAGCTGTGCCACCAGATCATGAATTTCCCCTCTGTGCACTCGGGGTGCGTTCCCCACTCTGCTGACTGTGCAAGCCATGCCTTTTGAAAGGTCAGTGTTCCCCTGGAAGAGGCACATTCCTGCCTTTATGGGGCTGCCTGCAGTGATGGAAGGGACAGGCTGGGCAGCCTTTGGCTGTGCAGGAAGCCCCAGGGAGCTGCCAGAGCCCTGGGCCCTTCCCTGGGGCAGGGATCAGCGCTGGGCTGGGGTTGCCACGAGGACCTGTCCCTGATGCACCCCCTGCTCCCAAGTGCCCCATTSCTGGGGTGCTCTGGGCTGAGGTTTGGGGTCCCTGTGAGCTGCAGGGCTGTGCTGTGCTGTGTGCCAGCTGTCCCCAGGCAGGGAGGGCACTGCTGAGCAGCAGGGGTGGCTCTCAGGGAGCAGAGCATGGTTTTCATCACTGCTGACAGAGAAAAACTTCTGGGTGCCTGTCCCAGGGAGGGAGCTGGGGAGCTCTGCAATAGCAATAGCAGCATCCCCGTGTCACCCCCGCGGGCTGGGGCACTGTGGAGCTGCTGGGCATGGGCAGCCAAGGCCCTGGCGTGGCTGAGGGCATCGCTGGGGCTTGGTGAGATGGGAGGGGCCCGTGGTGCCAAGGAAAGCAGGAAAGTGCCCAGAGCTGGGAGCAGCAGGCCGTGCCCTGCCCCAGGGTGACACCAGGGCTCAGTGGTGGCACATGGTGGCCGTGGTGGTGCTGCTACTCCCATCCCGCTCTGCTGGGAGCAGGGGGAGGAACCAGGGGGCGCTGGGGGCTGCTGGCTCTCCCCTCTCCCTGCTCCGTGGCGTCTGGGCTGTGCTTCCATCTGGGGAGGCACTGGCTGCTCGCAGGGGCTGACTCAGGGCTGTCCCCCTCCAGCTGGGACATCTTCATTTGGCTGGTAATGAGCCTGTGGAAGGAGTTTCTTGGCTTCTGGGGGGACACAGCAACTCATTGCTGGGCTTGTTTGCTCAGCTGGGAGGTGTCGCTCGGCAGGGTGGGAGTGGGGCCTTGCTGGAAGYGCCCCTCAGCTCCCCTGGCTGGCAGAAGGACCCAGCTGTGTGAGGGAGCAGGGGGAGCTGCCTTTGCATCCTGCCGGGCTCAGAGCAGGAGGAGGCGCCTCAGCCCCGTCCCCCAGGATGCAGCAGAGGCTGGGCTCCCCTTCCCTGGTKGTTCCTGGTGCCAGAGCAGGCTGAAGGAGGGTTGGTCTCTCGGGATGGGCTCTGCCCTGRCTGCTCTCTCTCTGGCAGCTGTCAGGGTGAGCTCCATGGCTGCCTGGCTCCAGCCTGGCTCGGGGGATGACTCCCTGTCAGTTTGGTGGCTTCTTTCCCCCCCCCAAGTTTCTCATGATTCATTTTTGATGTGTGGCACAAGCTCTGGGGCCGCAGGGATGCTGATCTCCAGTTCCAGGGCGTCCTTTTGTGCAGTAAGCTCAGGCTGCTCCATTAACCCCAGCTCAGGGGCTGGCCCGGGGCAGGAGGGCGCTGCCCGTGCCCTGCAGGCCCTGGTGCCAGGGGAGGGTGTGAGGGAGGCCTTTGCTGCCGGTCAGCAGGGTCAGATGTCTGTGCTGCCTGGCTCGGGCATGATGAGCGAGCAGATGTCTGGGCTGCTGGCGGCTGCTGACATCATGTAAATCCATAATGGCCCAAACACACGCTCAGCACGTGTCAGGGAGGGCTGGGCGGCCTGCAGGAGAGCAGGGAGCTGGGAGAGCCCCACAGCACAGGCTCCTTTTGGGTGGGGGATCCCAAAGCTTGTGGAGGTGTCCCCCAGGATCGCTGTGTGTTCCCATGGGATCATCCCACCCTCGTGCCTCTGCTCTCCTGGTTTTCCCCACTTGACCCAGTTCTTCCCTTGGCAGCTCCAGCCTGGCTGTCACACTCTGTGATGAGGAGCTGCTGTCTGCTCTGTCTGCTCCACTGGTGCCTCAGCATCCCTGGGCAGCTGCAGCTCAGCTCAGTGGGGCTGGGCACAGCAGCTCCACAGCCCCAGCCTGCCTGGGGCAGGACAGTGTCACAGACATCTTTTCATGAAAATCCTTTCCTTAGGAGTTTTCCTCCTGAGCAGCTGAGAGGCCTCAGGAACAAAATGTAACCAATGGTTATCTGCTGCTGTGGAGTGCAACAGGTGCATCTGGGATTGGCCCATCTTAGATGTGTATCGTTAATGGCCAATCACAGCCCAGCTGGCTCGGACAGAGAGTCCAGGACAGCTGCCTTTGTTATTCATTCTTTTGCTTTCTATTCTTAGTTTAGCCAGACTTCTGAGATGAAACCTTCTCTTCTATTCTTTTAGTACAATTTTAATGTAATATATATAATAAAATAATAAATCAAGCCTTCTGACATATAGAGCCAGCTCTACATCTCTTCCCTCATCCTAAGACCCCTGTGACCACTGTCACAGGACAGCACCACCTGGCTGGGCAGAGGTGGCTGCAGTGGCCAGCAGAGCCCTGCAGGGCCTGTCCCCAGCAAGGGACCAGTCCAGCCAGCCTGGAGCAGCCCTTGCTGCCCCCTGGCCAGGCAGGCTCTGGGCTGGACCTGTCCTTGGTGCCACAGGGACAGCAGTGGACATGTTTCGGTGGTTTCCATGGGAGCAGCCTCCTGTGGCCAGTCCATGGGGATTTCCTCCCCCAGCAGGTTCAGACCTCTCAGCTCTTCCCTTCCTGAGCTGCAGAACCGTTCAGGCTGGAAAAGACCTCCAAGGTCATCAACTCCAACCTATCACTGATCACCACCTTGTCAACTAAGCTGAGTGCCACATCCAGTCATTTCCTGACCACCKTTAGGGGTGGGGACTCCACCACCTGCCTGGGCAGCCCTTCCAGTGCCTGGCAACCCTTTCAGTGAAGAGATTTTCCCAAATATCCAATCTAAAACTCTGTGGTGCAACTTGAGGCCRTTCCCTCTCCTCCTGTCCCTGTTCCCTGGGAGCAGAGCCCGACCCCCCCAGCTCCTGTCRGGAGCTGTGCAGAACCAGAAGGGCCTCCCTGAGCTCCTCCAGCCTGAGCCCCTTTCTGGCTCCCTTAGTTGCTCCAGCCCCTTCCCCAGCTCTGTGCTTCCTTCCCTTCCTTTTCTGGACACGCTCCAGCCCCTCAAGGTCTCTCTTGTGAGGGTCCCAGAACTGGACACAGCCCTGGAGATGAGGAGCTGCTTCTTCCTGGTGCACTGCTGCTGTGGGGTGGGACAGCTCAGGCTGGCAGGAGAAGGTGACAGAGCTCACCTGGGCTGCTGTGAAACCTGTCACAGGCTGAGGTGAAGCAGGAATGCTCAATTCCTGCCTTTCATGCTGCCCTTCATGTTGCCAGTGTGATGTTTTTGRGCTCAGTCCCACCCTGCTGGGCAGGAGAACAAGGTGCTCTCCTCTCTGACCTCCTTCCAAGGGCTCCTGGCCAAGGCTGGGGGCAGCAGGCTCCTCCCTGGAGGGGRAGTGCCTGGTTTTGCCTCTGTCAAGGTCAGGACTGAAGCACTCAGGATGGTATTTCGTGTTCAGACTCAGGTGTTTATTATTTCTTATCTGTATCACAGACTTACAAGGCATGGGTTCTGTAGTATTTCACTAACAAGGTACAAAATGGCTCACTGTCTTTCTCTACAAGGGAGGGAGGTTTGCTGAGACGGAGAGCAACTCTCTGAGCTGAGGAGGATAAAGCCCTGGTGCAGGTGGTGGTGCAGGAGAGGAGTTATGGAATCCCAGAGTGGTTTGGGTTGGAAGGGACCTTAAAGCTCATTTTGTCCCACCCCCTCCCAGGCAGGGGCACCTTCCACTACCCAGGGTGCTCCCAGCCCTGTCCAGCCTGGCCTTGGACACTCCCAGGGACCCAGGGACAGCCACAGCTGCTCTGGGCACCCTGTGCCAGGGCCTGCCCACCCTCACAAGGAAGAATTTCTTCCCAACATCTGATCTAAATCTCTCTTGGTTTAGATTGGAATGGTTCCCTGTTGTCCTGTCATTCCCTCTCCRTGTAAAAAGTCTCTGTCTCTCTCTCTATTTCCAGTGCCCTTAGGCCCTGGAAGGGGCTCTGAGCTCTCCCTGGAGCCTTCTCCTGCCCAGGTGAGCACCCCCAGCTCTCCCAGGCTGGCTGCAGAGCAGTGGGGCTCCGGCCTGTGGCCCTGGGCAAGGAGCCTTGTCCCACTGTCCACTCCAGCACAGATGAGGGATGGATGGATGGATGGATGGATGGATGGATGGATGGATGGATGATGGATGAATGGATGATGGATGG
>JACDOX010000192.1:162409-211966 GCA_014549065.1 Cardinalis cardinalis
GCCAGGTAAGAAAGGTTGTTCCAGGCTGGACCTTTTGCCGTCCATCTCTGCCAGGGCTCCTCTGGGGATGTCTGGCCATGGATGCTGATCCTTCCCTGGATGCTGGTCCTGGTTCAGCTCCTGGGAGCTTTGCTTCAGTGAGAGCCCAGGGGTCATGGGGACTGTCCAAGATAAACTGGGGAACACAGGGATGGGTGTCAGTGAGGCTGGCTGTGTGGGAGGCCCTGGAGCAGTGGGGACACCCCTGTCCCAGGGGACCTGGGCCATGGCACTGCCTCTGGGGCAGGGGGAGGTGTCAGGAGCCCGGTATGGGCAGCACGGGGGGTTCCCTGCAGGGCAGTTCCAGCGCTGAGGCACCTCCTCCTCTGCACCCACATCCCCTCTGTGTCCCTCTGTCCCAGGGTGTCCCTACAAGGAGGGTCAGAGCTGCTGAAGGAGCCCATGTGCTGCTTCCCACCCTGCTGCAGCCTCGAGCTCACTCGCTCTCCCTTCTCCCCACTCTGATCCCTCTGGCATCCCTTCCCTTAAAAACATTTCTCTCTTATCTTTGATAATTGCCTGTGAGGCCCGAGCACCCCTGAGGCCTCTGAGCTGCCCTTGCCTTGGCAAAAGCTGAAAATCCTCTTTCTTCCCATGCCTGGGCTGCCCCGGAGGGGCTGTGTCCTTCCCTGCAGCTCCTGGGCTCCCTGGGCACCAGGGGATGGTTCCCTGCACAGCACAGGTTCCTCCTCCGCCCTGCAGATTCTCCTTGGAGCTGTGGGTGCAGCCYAAGGACAGGCTGCTCCCTGCTGTTCCTGTCCTGCTGCATCCCAGAGTCAGTGGCCCCGTTCCCCAGTGCGGTGTGGAATCCTGCCATGGGCAGGGGGCCTGTGTGGCACACGCTTGTGTTACTCAGTCTCATTTGGGGACACTCTGGTCCTGTTCCAGGCTGTCAGTGGTGGCAACGGGGCTGAGCAGCCACAGGGTCCCTCTCTGTGGCCGACCTGGCTGGGAGAGGGGCAGGAGGGGAGGAACCAGAGGGGAGCCTGCCCTGGTGGCTGCAGGTGTTCAGAAAGTGTGAGCCAGGCATCCCAGCAATGGGGAACTGCGCTGAACCCCACAAACACTCAAAGAGCTCCTCCAGTGAGTGCTCTGAGGGAGGTGCTGGGGACAGAGCTGAGCAGACATCGACAGGGACCAGGGTCCAAGTGGGGTGCTTGGGGAAAAGGCTGCGGTGGGTGTGGGTCAGCTGTGCCATGCCAGAGCTCCTGGCCTCCCAAACCCTCCCTTCTCCTCCTGGTCCTGCTGGAGGGCAGCAGGACACGTGTGGGGACAGTGTCTGCTGTGGGTGGCTGGCTGGCACTGGGATGCCTGAGGGTGCCTCTGCTGGCTGGAGGTTACAGGGAGTGAGGAGCCCTCACCTGGATTTAAGCCCTCAAGGGCTGATGGGGCCTGAGATGGCAGCTGGGCATGGGATGAGGCTGGCCCCAAATGCCCATCCCCAGCTGGGTATGGGATGAGGCTGGCCCCAAATGCCCATCCCCAGCTGGGTATGGTGTGAGGCTGGCCCCAAATGCCCATCCCCAGCTGGGTATGGTGTGAGGCTGGCCCCAAATGCCCATCCCCAGCTGGGTGAGGGGCAGGGGGTGCCTTGCTGTGTGATGGAGCCCCACGTGCCTCAGTTTCCTGCCAGGGCTGGCTGGGCTCAGGGAGGGGACACAGGGAGCACAGTCCTTTCCCCTGCACGAGGCCAGTGCAGCAGCTCTGGGCCAGTCTGGTCCCCCCAGGGAGAGCCRTGGTGCAGCCCAGGGCCCAGCCTGTGTTCCCCCTGCTCCAGGCCCCCCTTCCCTGCCCAAGCTGTGCCAGCCCCGCTCTGCTGGGGTGCAGGGCAGTGGGGCAGCCCCTTCCACAGTGCCCCCACACTTCCCTCCTTCCCTGAGGCATGCCAGGGTGTCCAGGGAGGGATGTGCCCAGGGCTGGTTCAGGGCAGCTTTTTCAATGGATTTTTCAGCCTTTCCAGCACAGCCTGGCCATCCCTCCCCTCCCTCCACCCCAGCTTTATTGCTACCAAATTAATGAGGAACATGTTGGTGCTTGAAGTCAGAGGCTCTCTCAACAGCTCTGCCTTCCCCCAGCTTCCCAAATGCCTCCAAAGGATGGCAGCTCTGCCAGGGTGAGGGGCAGGGCTGGCACTGATGCTCTCCGCCCCCACAGCATCCTCTGCTGGGATCTAAGGGCTTCTGGGCCTCTGAACTGAAACCAAAGCCCAGCTCAGCCTTGACCTCTTCCAGGACTTGAGCTGTGTCCCACTGTGGTCTGAGGGAGCTGGCTCTGCTTCTGCCTGAGCCACCAAATTGTGCTCCAGGTGGCAGTGGGGGATGCAGCACTGCCCTGCTGTGCCATGTGGGATCACAGGGGTGTGAGGAAAAAGTGCCGTGGGGTCAGAGGGGCAAAGGAGGGCTCCAGCAGCACTGCCTGTGCAGGAGCTCGGCTCAGTGCTTGCTTGGGGGGCACTTCTGGGGCAGGAGGAGCACCTGTGGGACCCCCAAACTGTTCCTTCCCCCAGCAGGCACCTTGGTGTAGTTTCTTGGTAGGTGAGGAGGTGCAGGATCAGGCCCAGGCCCATCCCATGGGATGACTCAGGAATTAGTTGGGTCCTTGCTGAGCCTGTTGTCACCCTGGCAGTTTGGGGGCTCTTCTGGGGGTGGCACCATGGCTGATGTCCTTCTGCTGGCCTCATCCCTGCGCTGAAACACGGATGAAGGTCTCTGGGCTCTGCCTCCCCCTCCAAAGTGCTGCCTGAGTTGGCCTGTGCCAGCCCAAAGGGTTCACTTGCCTCTCCTCAGAGTGGAAATGTGGGAGCTTGTCCATGGGGTGCCAAGAGGGGATGCAGGCAATGCCCTCTTAGCACCTTCTTGGGGCCAGGCTCTGCTCAGCGGTGCCCAGGGCCAGCCCCGGGGGCCTCGGGCACAAAGTGACCCACAGGAGGGGCCCTCCGAGCTCAGGAGACACTTCTGCACCGGCAGGGTGGCCGAGCACTGCCGCAGGTGCCCGCGGAGCTGGGGGAGTCTCCATCCCTGCAGAGACTCAAAAGCCACCTGGACACATCCTGGGCAGCCGGCTCTGGCTGGCCCTGATGGAGCAGGGGCTGGGCAAGGTGACCYCCAGAGGTGCCTCCAGCCTCSCCCAGCCCCAGATCCACTTCTCAAGCACCTGGGCAGTGTGCAGGGATTCAGCAGGGCACAGTGGCACATTGCTCCTCCCTGGGCACGGTGAAGGTGCTGATGCCACAAGGCCCAGGTGCCAGCAGGGCCCCCTTTGGAACCTGTAGGTGTTCAGGTCTCCCCAGTCCTTGTGCAGCCTGGGGGTCTCACCAGTCATGGAACCACTGAGGCTGGAAAGGAATTCCGTGTGTCAAGTCCAACCCTCATCCCTGCACTGTCAAGGCCACCACGCAGGCGTGTCCCCAAATCTGAACGTCCTTTAAATTCCCCCAGGGATGGCGACTCCACCACTGCCCTGGGAAGCCTGTGCCAGTCCCAGACCACCCTTTACAAGTTTTTTTGGAGCTCAGAGGAGTTTCCAGAGGCCCCTCTGCAGTTAGTGGGTAGTGGATGCAGTGGGTCCCTCTCTCTGGGTCCATCAGTGCCTCGTGCCAGGGATGGAGGGAAGGTCCTTCCTGTCCCTGTTTTCCCCAGGATACGTGATGGAGCCACCAGGGACTCTGCTCAGCTGTGGGTGACACCAGGCCTGACCAGTGCTGAGCAGCCAAGAACTGGTCACCCCCAGCCCCAAGCCCCAGTGGCTGCACCCTCCTGGAGAGCTGGGAAGGGGAGATTGAGGGCTGGCAGTGCCATCGGGGATGCTGAGGCTGCCTTGGCACGGTGGGTGCTCCCAGGGGGGCTGCAGGCCCCACTGCAGGCCTGCCTGAATTGTGGGGATTGCACTGCTGAGGTTTGGATTAGAGTGCAGACCAGGCAAGGATTTTGGAGTATGAGTTTGCTGGGAGCTGTGGGATTGCTGGTCCTGCCTGGCTGCAGGCTGCTGTGTTTCAGAATGGGACCCCTGGGCTGTCCCAGTTCAGTGCCTCAGGAGTCCCTGTGAAGGTGCCCAGCTTTGGGGAGGGCTCGGAGGGAGGGCTGTGGGGGCTGGGACCCCTTCCCTGCCCGTCTGCTTCCCCAGGGCTGATGTTCTTGGCTGGGGGAACAGTCCCTGAGCATCCCAGCCCACGGGTACCGCTTGGGGAGCTGATCCTGGTGAGCAGCTGGGCACTCTGGGCTTCTCCTTCTGCATCCAGCGCGGTCACCCACACAGTGAGTGCCTGTACCCCCCAGCCAGAGCCTGCGGAGTCCCCCGACGTGTGCTTTGTCCCCTTGTGTTCCTGCTGGCTCGGCATGCCCAGGGCTCCCATCAGCGTGTGCCCGAGCTGGCGGGTCCTGCCCGGGCACCGCTGCTCGCAGCAGGCTGCCCACCCCTGGTGAGGGGCCCCCAGCCCCTGCCTGCCCCCCGGGCCCCGCCGTGTCCCTGCCCGTGCTCTGGCTGTCSCCGCTGCCGGCAGGAGCTGTCCCTGGGCCCGGCGGGGTCAGTGCAGGGCTGCAGGAGTCCCTGCAGAGGGTCCGTGCCGTGTTCGCCCCGCGGGGCTGTCCCTGCCAGGGGACCGTGCCCTGGGGACAGGGATGTGCCGGTGTCACGCTCGGCCCTTCACTCTGCGCAGAGCCGGTGAAAGAGCCTCTGTTCCGCTGCTRGGACAGCTCGGCCCAGTCTGGGTGTGGATGGCAGCGCAGGGTTCGCTGCCCCGGGCCCCACGGCAGGGCTGGCGAGGGCAGGGCCGTGCCAGGTTACCTTGGCACGGAGATGAGCAGCCGAGCGCTCCTGCCCTGCCGGGCGTGCGCAGGGAAGGATCCCGGGAGGCGGGAGCGCCCGGCCCGGGATGAGTCAGGCGTTTGCGGGGCCGGGGGCGATGGGGGCGGCACCGGCACCCGGGGGACACGCCCGGGAGGGCAGCCCCGCTCCCAGCTCCCAGCTCCCATCCCGTGCCGTGCCGGCTGCAGCAGCAGCGCACATCCATCCATCCATCCTTCCGTCCGTCCTTCCATCCGTCACCGCGCGGGGCGTGGGAAGAGGCGGCTCTGCAGAAGGCGCTGCCTCGGCCGCAGCGCCAGCCCGGCGGGATGAGCCGAGCCGGGCCGAGCCGAGCCGGGCTGAGCCGCGCCGGAGCCATGGGCGGCTGGCACCCAGGTAGGGCCCCCGGGCACTGCGCGATGCTCGGCCCCGCTGCTGCTGCCGCTGCTGCCCCGGGTTCAGCCAGCGGCGGCTGCCTGGGGAGCGCTGGGGAGGATGGGGAGGATGCGGCTCCTGGAGCCCGGGGGCCATGGGGGCGCTTGGGCTTGATCTTAGACGTCTTTCCCAAACTTGGTCCTAGGATTCTATGACGGGGCACTTTTACAGCTCGGGACACTGCAGATCTCTGCCCCTGCCAGTCCCCGTGAGGAGATCAGGGTTCGGTCTCCAGGAGCAGGGGCTCCCCTGTGGTTCTGATCCCCCCTTCACCACAAACAGCTCATATGATCCTCTGGCCCTGCTGCAGAGCAGCACAGGAGAACTCTCAGGCTGCACTGCGGAGTTGTTTGGGGATTTGCGAGTCCCGTGCCAGGGGGTGAGTCCCAGGGGTGGCACTGGGGCCCGGGGGTGGCACTGGGGCTCAGGGTGCTGTGTGCTGTCGGGGCTTTGGGGCTGCTTTCCTTGTTTGCCGTTTCTATGGAGGATTCCCAGGACTCCCTGCCGGGCTCCCTCAGGTTTGCAGGATGGCTGCGAGGCACTGCCTGTGCCCCTGTGCCCAGCTCAGCCCTGCCCGGTCGGGGTGCTGGGTGCCACAGCCCCGGGGAGCATCTGCATTCCGCCTGGGGCTGGCAGGTGCCCGGCCCCTGCCCCGTGCCCTGCAGCCACTGCCACCCCCGCAGGGTGCCCCCCCTTGTCCGTGTGTCTCTGTGGCAGCATCTGTCCCCAGTGTGACCCCGCAATGTGATGGGGCTTTGCTGCCACCATCAGCCCCACTCGGCAGGTGGGGGAGGAGGTCCCTGGGTTGTCACCCAGCCGAGCTGGAGCCCCCTTCGGGCACTCAGCAGGGGCTGCTGCCTGCCTGGGCCGAGGGGCTCCGGAGGTGAAGCCTCGTGGATGGGTAGAGGCTCCGCAGGGAGCGAGGGGCGTTAGCGGCAGCCCGGGAGAGAAGGGGGATGCTCAGCTGTGGAGAGCAGCCCTGCAGCTGGAATGACTGGGCACGGAGGGTGAGCAGCCTGCAGGGAGGGGAAGGGAAGGCTCTGCCAGAGGCGTGCTGCAGCGGCTGCAGCTGGGAGATGCTGGGGAAGTGCTGGGGCAAAGCAGCTGGGAAATCCACACTCCAGCCTGAAGGGGAAGGAGGAGGAAAACACCAAGGGGAGGAGGAGCAGGCAGGGAGATGATGGGAGGAGATTCCAGGCATGACAAGCAGGTCTGCCTGTGGTCCTGCCGAGGCGTCCTTTGCAGTCACCGTTCCCACGTGCCTGTTCCGGTAGCCTGGAGCTCCGTCCGGCTCCAGCCCTGTCCCCTGAGGGAGCATCCCCCGGCCCTGGGCTCCAGCTGCAGCTGTATCAAGCCAGCCCTTGATGGCAATCGGGCTGGTGCTGAAAACTCACCCTTGCTGAAAAGCAGGCCTGGGGCACCAGGGCCTGTGGGTGCCAGGAGGAGCCCTTTGGCCACTGCCTGCACAGGGCAGGCTCTGGGGCTTTGTGCCCACTGCCTCCAACAGCCTCAGCATGAGATTTGCTCCAGTGGGACAGGCATGGGCAAGGCTAGGTGCTGGGGGGGCTGGTGCCCACAGGGGTGGGGTCCTGCTCCTGCTGTAGGAAGAATTTAGGAAGAAATAACTTTAGAACTCCATCGAGTTCACTGCAGTTGTGTAAAGCTCTTTTACAGGTTAGTAACAGCAGATATTTCAGTGGAATTGTCCCTTTGGCACCACTCTGGGACTTGTGTCCTTTCTGAACCCATGGCCTCCACTCTGGGGTCTCTGCTGGGACAGCAGGAGCTGAGTTTGCACAGGGAAGGTGCTGTGGGATGGGCAGGGCTCCATGGCTGCTGCTCCCTGTCTGTGCTGTGCTGCCCCCTCCCATCAGGACAGCTCCTGCCCACGGCACAGAGCTGCTCCCAGGGCAGCATCTCCTTCTGCAGCTCTCGAGGGCCGTGGGGGGGCCGTGGGATAAAAGAGGGACAGGGGGCTGGGACAGGTGTCACCGTGAGTGTGCTCAGGTCCCTGCAGAGCCTGCAGGTGCCCCCAGCGTGCTGAGCACCCCCAGATGGGCACAGGGGATGCTGGCGCTCATGTGGGCCTTGTGTCCCTCTCCCACAGCCCTGGGTGCAGTTGAGAACAGGTGACCAGGCTGCCATGGAGAGTGGCAGTGTCCCACAGCAGGTGCCACTGTCCCCAGGGGCTTGGTGCTGCCCGGCTGGGGCTGACCTTGGGCTGCAGCAGCACCGGGGTGASTGGCAGTGCTGGAGGAGCCCCGGCCTTCCCACTCAGCCCCAGGGCTGGCTGGGAACAGCTCCTGAATGCAGCCCTTGTGGCTGTGCCCGGGAGCGTGGCAGTGCCAGCGTGGTCCCTCTGTCAGGGCTGTGCAGCTGCAGGGCTCAGCTGCAGCGGGGCCGTGCCTGCAGCCACTGCCCTGCCAGCCCTGTCTCCCTCCAACAGCTCCTGGCCCCAGCAATGACCCTGTGTAGAGAGCAGAGCCTCCCCAGCACGGCTGCAAGGCCAGAGACTGAGGGATTCCCTGCCCTGGGAGCAGGGACATGGTCCCTGGGGGTTTGCCAGGCTCCCTCAGCAGAGCTCTGCCACCCTGGCACTGCTGTGCCGTGCTCCCACTGGCTTCAGCTGGAAGGCAGTCCCTGGGATCAGGTTCCTGGCGCACCATCAGAAGGTTGGAACGGGAGCTCAAAATGCAGAAGTGAGATGGGATGAATTCCCAGCTTACTACACTTAAATAAACCCCTCATTTCCTCAGGGATCACTGCAGGGAAAAAGTAGTTTGGAAGAAAGTTTAGAAATGTCAAGTGAAAAACTCAGCGTGTTTTTGGCCCAAAGTGATGCATTGTCATTTTAGAGATTTCACGTTGATTAAAAATTCACACACTGAGATCCAAGCAGAAGTGCTTGGGAATGATCCACACAGGGACCAGGGCTTGGAGCGAGCAACTGCTTGAATTTGCAGTGGAAAAAAGCAGCTCTGTTCCCTCTGTGGGAAAAACAAACCAGCGGTGACCTCTGGAAGCTCCTGGTGGCCTTGGCCGAGCGTGGGGTCTGCCAGGAGGAGCTGATGCTGCTCAGRGTGGGTTGTCTGGCCTGTCATGGCCAGGAGAACGTGGCTGTGGCACAAGGGGGTGACATCCTGGGCCTCTGGCTGTGAGCTGAGGCCCCTTGGTGAGCACCCAGCCAGCACAGGCACGGCAGGGGAACGTTCCTGGGATCTCCTGGCTGCGAATCCGGCGGAAGGCGTAGGCTTGACTCCCTGTCTTCTCCATCACCTCCTCTCCGTTCCCTCCACCCCCAGAGCCAGTTTTAGTCATTTTCCTGGGAAGGTTTCACATCTTCCCACGGCTGAGGACACCTGAAGGGCAGCAGTGGGACAGGAGCTGTGGTGTGGGATGGGTTTCTTTGTGAGTCTCAGTGACACTGAGCTGAGCCTGAGCTGTGCAGTGGATCCAGATCCACCAGGGATGGGGCASCCAGAGGGTGCTGGGCAGGCCGGAGGAGCTCACSTGAACCTGATGGAGCTCAGCCAGGCCAAGGGCAAGGTCCTGCCCGTGGGTCAGGGCAGCCCCAGCACCAGCACAGGCTGGGGCTGGCTGGGTGGGGAGCAGCCCTGGGRGAAGGAYTTGGGGRTGCTGCTGGTGACAAACTGGATGTGACCTGGCCATGGGCACCGGCAGCCCAGAAACCAACCCTGCCCTGGGCTGATCCCACAGCGTGGGCAGCAGATGGGGGGATTCTGCCCCTCTGCCCACCCAGGTGAGACCCCACCTGCAGAGCTGCCCCAGCCCTGGGGACCCAGCATCAGAAGGATGTGGAGCTGCTGCAGTGAGTCCAGGAGAGGCCACAGAGATGCTCCAAGGGCTGGAGCCCCTCTGCTCTGGGACAGGCTGGGAGAGCTGGGGGGGCTCACCTGGAGAAGAAAAGGCTTCAGGGAGACCTTGGAGCTCCTTCCAGTGCCCAAAGGTCCTCCAGGAGAACTGGAAAGGGACTTGGGCCATGGGATGGAGGGGACAGGACAAGGAGGAATGGCTTCCCACTGCCAGAGGGCAAGGTAAGATGGGATATTGAGGAGAAGTTTTTCCCTGTGAGGGTGGGCAGGCCCTGGCACAGGGTGCCCAGARCAGCTGTGGCTGCCCCTGGATCTCTGGAAGTGTCCAAGGCGAGGTTGGGCAGGGCTTGCAGCAGCCTGGGATAGTGGAAGGTGTCCCTCCCACAGCAGGGCTTGGAATTGGAACAGGATCTGCAGGCATTACTCAGGGCTGCTGGTGTGGCTGCTCTGAGGGCAGGGTGGGTGATGTGACCACAGGGTCACAGATGCTCCAGCTGAGCCACTTTGTGCAGCCACAGCTTTCAGACCCAGATGGGGATGATCCCAGCAGGTGCTGTCGAGGCAGCTGGTCATGGCCTGGTGAGGAGCTGGCAGGGCCTGAACAGCCTGAGTGGAGAGTGGGTGATGGTCCAAAGGATGCTCCATGACCTGTGGAGTGTGGACCCTCCCAGGACGCCTTGCTAGGCCATGCTGTGTTGGCATAAAATGTTCCAAAACCATAAAGGTTCCAAAAACACACTGCTGAGCATCCCGGCATGGAAAGTGCCTTCCCCTCCCTGTTCCTGGCCCTGGGTTTGTTTTTCAGGCAGCTGGGGTTGGAGGCAGGAATCCACAGGGTCCCAGGCTGGCCGTGGGAACCCAGCGTGCTGCTGCTGCTGCTGGGGTGGCCGGAGGGGAGCAAAGCAGCCAGCCCGGATGCGAGCCGTGCACTGTCCGTGTCTGCCATTTCCTGTACACTGCAGCCCTCCCTGACTCACAGCCTGCCTTTTCCTCCCACTCCTAGAAAACAGCCAGGGAAGGTTCCAGCCAGTGCAGGGGTGTGGGAGCAGGGGGTCAGAGCAGCTCCCCTGCCTGCTCTGCACGACCAGGTGCATCCCTGTCCATGGCGGGTCCCTGTCACCAGTGTCCCTCCCCACTGCTGCTCTTGTCCTCCAGCTCAGAGGATGAAATCCTGGTGTCCTGTGCTGCTGCCACCAGCCCTTTGCAAAGCCAGCTCTTGGCACAGACAGGGATTGGGTCTGGCAGTGGATCTGTGCATGGACAGGGACAGGGATCTGGGCTCTGGCAGTGGATCTGTGCATGGACAGGGATCTGGGCTCTGGCAGTGGATCTGTGCATGGACAGGGATCTGGGCTCTGGCAGTGGATCTGTGCATGGACAGGGATCTGGGCTCTGGCAGTGGATCTGTGCATGGACAGGGATCTGGGCTCTGGCAGTGGATCTGTGCAGGGACAGGGACAGGGATCTGGCAGTGGATCTGTGCATGGACAGGGACAGGGATCTGGCAGTGGATCTGTGCATGGACAGGGACAGGGATCTGGCAGTGGATCCGTGTTTGAGGCAGAGACGGGCACACCCCAAGCCTGTCCCAGCCTCCCCCGAGCAGCCAGGGCATCCTAGCCGGCTGCCCGGGCAGCATCCCCCAGCCCCGGGTGACACCTGCTGTCTCTCTCCGGTGGCGGTGGCAGCGCGGTGACCGGCGGTCATGACAACGGAGACAGGCGCCGGCTCTGAGGTGAGGAACGCGCAGGAGGACGCTCCGCAGCAGCAGCTGGAGGCGGCCGCCCAGGGCCCCACGGCCGCGCCCAGCCCCGCCGGCCGCGACACCGACCCCAATGAGAAGCTCGGGGCCCAGCCGGACACCCGAAACATGGAGCCGGTGAGTGGTGTCGGCCGGGGAACGCGGGAGGGGACGGGCAGGAGCAGCACGGGAGGGGCCGTGCCGCCGCTCGCTGCTGCCCGTGGGGCCGTGAGGCGGGCCCGGCCCTCGGGGGCAGCCCCACGGGAGCCCCTGAGGCGGGGCCGGCCGGGCTGTGCCGCTGCCCGCACGGCTCCGGCAGGCAGGACGGGCCGCGACAGCCCGGGCGCGGATGATGGTGAGGCCGATGGTGTGCCAGCGCTGGGAATGGCCCTGCTGGCCCGCCGTGGCTGTGGGCAGTGGTGCCGTGTCCTCACTGAGCTCCCCGGGCCCGGCTGCAGCCGCTGTTGGCTGTGGGGCTGTGGGGAGCTGAGCTGCTGCCCTGGTGGTCGGGCAGRGAGATTTGGGTGCTGAACTGACCCCCGGTGTCCGTTTTCCAGGGAGCTGGGCTGTGCTGGCAGTGTGGGTTGGTGGAACTGGCCTTGGCTGGGCACTGTCCATCAGCAGCTGCCCCGCTCTGCTGTGCAGAGCCTTCCCCCTCTGTCCGTGTGTCCCTCAGCAGGGCTGCCAGGCAAGGTAAGCCTCTGTGTGTCCCTGCTCCAGGGCACAGACATGGAAGACAAGGACTACAGCGAGACCGATGGGCTCTCTGACAAAACAACTCCCAGCAAGACCCAGAAGTCACCCCAGAAAACCACTAAGAAAGTGAAGAGTGCCCTGTGCAGGGTGACCCTGCTCGATGCGTCCGAATATGAGTGCGAGGTGGAGGTGAGTCCCAGATTTGAGGGCCATGTGCAGGCACCAAGGAGGGGACACTGCTGGGACCCTGCCCAGTCCAGAGAGTCCTGAAGGACAGGACTCTTCCTGGGACAGCTTTGTAGTATCTCTGTCCTAGGGAAAAACACACAGAGAAGTAGCCATTTAAATTGAAATTTCAAAATTAGTTAAAAGTCTGGAAAGAAAGACCCTTGCAGGGGATATCAGCCCAGTGAAACCAAATTTGGCAGCTACTCATAAGAGAAAACAGTGTCTAAGTTAGAAGCTTAATGGCTGGGGATAGAACTCTGCCTGGCAGTTCAGGCACCTGGCAGTGTCTGCAGGGAGGGAGGGAGGCAACACACACCTGGCAGTGTCTGCAGGGAGGGACAGAGGGGACACACACCTGGCAGTGRCTGCAGGGAGGGACAGAGGGGACACACACCTGGCAGTGRCTGCAGGGAGGGACAGAGGGGACACACACCTGGCAGTGRCTGCAGGGAGGGACAGAGGGGACACACACCTGGCAGTGACTGCAGGGAGGGACAGAGGGGACACACACCTGGCAGTGRCTGCAGGGAGGGACAGAGGGGACACACACCTGGCAGTGGCTGCAGGGAGGGACAGAGGGGACACACACCTGGCAGTGGCTGCACCAAGGGTGCTCTCCATCACTCCACATGCTCCTGGCTCCTGGTGGCTCTTATTATGCTGTGCTTGGGGATCCAGCCACCACTGCCACCAGGAGCCCATCCCTGCAGCCCTGTGGGTGTCCCCACAGTGGTGCCCCTCTCTGCAGCCCTGGGACACCCTTTGGCACCACTTTAGGGACACACAGGTGATCCTGGGGCTGCAAGGCTGGGATGTGCTGAAGCCCATGCTGGGTGAGAGGATGTTCTGATGGGCACCTGGAGGGTGTCCAGGAGCCCAAGGGACCAGCTGACATCAGCCTGTCCATGTCTCTGACAGAAACACGCCCGAGGCCAGGTGCTCTTTGATATGGTGTGCGAGCACCTCAACCTCCTGGAGAAGGACTACTTTGGCCTCACCTTCTGCGATTCAGACAGCCAGAAGGTGAGCATGGGGGGTCCCTCTGCAGCCCCCCATCCAAGGTGGGGACCCCCCTGACCTCCTGTCTCCTCATTGCAGAACTGGCTGGACCCCTCCAAGGAGATCAAGAAGCAGATCCGCAGTAAGTGCCTGGGGAGGGTCCATCCTCCACAGCCCTGGGGTGTCCCATGGGGCTCCTGAATGGCTCAGTGTGGCTGTCCTGTGGCAGGTCACCTCCCCTCCTGCCCTGGAGGGGACCTTTGGCCGCTAGCCTGKGGACAGGGACACTGTTGCTCATTCAGCTGTTTGTTACCCAGCTCTTCTCTTACTCATGAGAGGCGAGGGGACAAAGGACTCTGCCTGTGCCACTGGAGAGCTGTCTGACACTTGGTGCCACTCTGGCACCGCCTGTCCCGTGCAGGGGGTACAGGGTTGGTGGGGAGAGGTGGGGATCCGTGCTGGGACAGGTCCTGGGGTGCATTTGCCATGGTATTGCCTTGCTGGGATGGCAGAAGAACTGTTGCCCAAGGTGTCACCTTCTGGGACACTGGAGGCTTTTGCTGGGACACTGAGCTTGTTGCTCCTGCAGTTGTGATGCTTTGCTGTCCCCAGCTCTCTGAGGAGGATTCCCCAAAAGCTGTGCTGGAGTCCCCAGGGCTGTGCCCCTGGCAACCTCTGGAGCCCCCTTGTCCCTGCCCTGTGCAAGGCTTGGAGGGAGCAGCAGGATCCTCAGTGGACACACGGATGCTCCTGTGCCCTGTGTGCAGCCCCATGGGTGCTGTCCTGAACTGCTCTCTCCCCTCCCCAGGCGGGCCCTGGAACTTTGCCTTCACTGTGAAGTTCTACCCTCCAGACCCTGCCCAGCTYACAGAGGACATCACCAGGTGAGGACAATGGGCCTCCTTCCCAGCCTGCTCCAGAGGGCACCAGATTCCTCCCCAGGGAGTCCCAGCCTGCTGTGGGGTGCACAAGTCTCCTTCCTGCAGAGCCCCAGCCTGCCCTGGGTGCACCAGATTGGTTCCTGGGTGCCCTGCCCCRCTCTGACCGCCTGCCCCTCCTGCAGATACTACCTGTGCCTGCAGCTCCGTGCCGACATCATCACGGGCCGCCTGCCCTGCTCCTTTGTCACCCACGCCCTGCTGGGCTCCTACGCCGTGCAGGCCGAGCTGGGGGACCACGACACCGAGGAGCACGTGGGCAACTACGTCAGCGAGCTGCGCTTYGCCCCCAACCAGACGCGGGAGCTGGAGGAGCGCATCATGGAGCTGCACAAGACCTACCGGTGAGCCCCGGGAGGGGACAGCACGGGCAGGACAGGTGTCCCACGGCCCCGGGCTGCCCAGCCACGTGTCCCCCTCTGTGTCTCCCTGCAGGGGAATGACCCCCGGGGAAGCAGAGATCCATTTCCTGGAGAACGCCAAGAAGCTCTCCATGTACGGGGTGGACYTGCACCATGCCAAGGTACGGGGCTGGGGGCTGCCAGAGCGCTGCCCCTTCCCAGCCTGCTCCTGCCCACCTTCCTCCTGCAGGGAAGGCTCCTGGCATGGCTTTGGGTGGCACCAGAGAAGCTCCAGAGATCAGACTCCACCAGCCTGGGGTTCACTGTTCCCTCTGCCAGCCAGGCCCCTGCAGCACTCTGCAGGAGGGATGTGGCACTGCTGGTCGGGCTAGCTCTTGTCGGGCTAGCTCTTGCCGAGCYGCTCACCTGTGCCCTCCTGTCCCCTTGTCTCCTGCAGGACTCAGAGGGCATCGACATCATGCTGGGCGTCTGTGCCAACGGCCTCCTCATCTACAGGGACCGGCTGCGCATCAACCGCTTCGCCTGGCCCAAGATCCTCAAGATTTCCTACAAGAGGAGCAACTTCTACATCAAGATCCGCCCGGGGGAGGTGGGTGCCAGGTGCTGGTGCAGCCCCTGGGTACCTGTCCTGAGGGATTGGAGCTGATGGTGAGGATTTCCTCACCGGGCTCTGGCCTCTGCTCCGAGGATCCCACATTTATGACCACCCTGGCCAAGAGAGCACATTTCCTGTGGCATGGATTTTCTTTCGTGTTTTCTCGTGACTTCAACAGCTGAGGGACCCCAGGATGCCATTCCTGACAGACATCGTGACCCTGCTGGTATAGGGAGCTTGCCCAGGAATGGGGGTTAAGGGCCATTTTTGTCACATCTTCACAAGGTTTTTTCATTCATTTTCAGACTTTATTTCCACTCATTTATGGTGGGAAAATGCATTTCTACCCATGTGTTCCAGCAGGCTGGAAGGCAAGGACACTGCACCTGGGAGTGATGCCCTCAGACCAAAACAGCTGTAAAAGCTTTTTGTTTCTTGAGGGAATTTCTCTTGCACTGAAAAGCCATTTACAGCTGAGAAAGGTGCTTAGGGCAGAGCTGTGGGATGTATCACTCTGCTGGGCATGGTGCTGGGCATGGAGACCATCCTAGCATGATTTTGAATAAGATTTTTGAGGGTCTTTTGCATGATCACAGCTCCTGCCTGAGGAACCTGAGGACCTTGGCAGGGTCCTGGCATGTCCCCTGGGGCAGGATGTGCCTGTAACAGCCTGTCTCTGTCTCCCCCAAGTACGAACAGTTTGAGAGCACCATTGGCTTCAAGCTGCCCAACCACCGCTCAGCCAAGAGGCTCTGGAAGGTCTGCATAGAGCATCACACCTTCTTCAGGTGAGCCACCTTCTCTAGGCCTTCTCCAGGCCTCTTTTCCCGAGGCAGACACATTCCTGCTTCTGCTGCAGCGGGTGCACGTGGGGAGCAGTGCCAGGGGGCCTGACTGGRGCTCGCTGACACCGTCCCACCCCTGTGACCTCCAGGCTGGTGTCCCCAGAGCCACCCCCCAAGGGTTTCCTGGTGATGGGCTCCAAGTTTCGGTACAGTGGGCGCACGCAGGCGCAGACGCGCCAGGCCAGCGCCCTCATCGACCGCCCCGCGCCCTTCTTCGAGCGCTCCTCCAGCAAGCGCTACACCATGTCCCGCAGCCTGGACGGAGGTACAGGGGACACGGGGACACTGCTCCTCTGGCACCAACAGGGGACGCTGCCCGGCCTCGCTGGGCTGCCTCACGACAGCGTCAGGCTTCCTTCTGGGGGCTGTCCCCAGCCTCATCCGTGTGGCACAGGATGAGGCTCGGGACAGCTGTCYCCACCCCTGGGGGTAGCTCAGACTGTGCATGAACAGAGGGACATGGCAGGGCTGGGGTCGGGCAGCTCAGGGACACATCACCCCCTCCCCTACCCCAGGTGTGAGCTGGCAGGGCAGGGGGCTGGGGCAGGGCTGCAGTGACCCAGCTGTCAGAGCTGGCAGGGGCAGGGGGCAGGGGCAGGAGCAGGGTGGCAGGGCTGCAGTGACCCAGCTGTCAGAGCTGGCAGGGGCAGGGGGCTGGGGCGGAAGCAGGGTGGCAGGGCAGGGGCAGGAGCAGGGTGGCAGGGCTGCACTGACCCATCTGTCCCCTGTGGGCAGAGTTCTCTCGCCCAGCCTCTGTCAGCGAGAACCACGACGCCGGGCCTGAGGGGGAGAAGCAGGATGAGGACGGTGAGTTTGGCAGCAGGAGACGCTCTGAGACGGAGGATGAGGARGTGACCACCCCGACGAAGATCAAGGAGCTGAAGGTACAGCCGAGGTGGGCAGAAGAGGGTGGGGGTGGAGGGGTAGGCAGGCAGGGCCYGGGCACAGGCAGCAGGGCTGGGCTGCAGGCAGGAAGGGTCACCTTAGGGCAGGGTCCCTGCAGCCCTGTTGGTGTCAGCTCTGCCCCAGGCTGGTGGGGCCCTGGGGATGTGGCTCTTGGCCCCACCAGTGGAAATGGAGCTGTCACAGGAGTTCAGATTAACTTGGATCCCTCAGAGCCCTCCAGGTGGTCTCAAGGCTCATCTCCAGGCAGGGCTGGACCTTGGAGCAGCCAGGTTCTGGGACAGGGATGGGGACAGGCTGAGCACATCAGTGCCCACCACTGCCTGGGCACAGCCCACCCCCTCCTGCCCTGGTCCCTGGGCTGTCCCAGCCCATTTCAGCCCCATGCTGGGAGGGGAGGGGGGGTCCCTAGCAGCCTATCAACTTAACTGTGGTGTTTGTGACAAGTGCCCTCAACTGACCCTGCTGGTTACTTTTAACCCTCTCTTTGCTGCCAGCCGGAGCATGAAACAACCCCCAGGCACAAGCAGGAGGTATTCTCTCTCTGGAGTATCTTAGTCCTCATTGGTGCATCATATTGTCCATCCTTCCCAAAACAAGTCCGTCTGTCCCCCTATTTACTGGAATACAAGATGCACCGGGCCGGGGGTTGGGTGCTGGAGGAGCCCGAGGAACAGACAGCTGGGCATCAGCTGTGGCATCTTCTATCCCACTAAGTAAGGTGGTCCTGATCGTGCCTGTGAGCAAGAGCCCTCCCAAGGGCAGGAGAGCCCCTGGCCCGTTGGGATGACTTGGCTTCTACTCGTGTTCCTGACCCCGCCATGTCCTCACCTCGTGTCTCCTCTCCTGTGGAGCTGGTCCCATCCTCCTGCTGGCACCCGACCCACGCTCTGCTCCTGCCTGACCCAAACTGCCTCATCCCCCCTGCCCAGCTCTCCTGCAGCCCCCGGAGAGCTGGGCTGGGGCTCCTCAAACACTGTGGCTGCCATCCCACCCCACAGGGGCCAAGAGGCTCTGAGCTGCCTGGGGGGCCAGCACTCACACCAGCCCTGTGCCTGCCTACCCTGAGGGGGGCTGAGCAGAGAGAGAGGCTGAACCCTCCCTGCACAAATTGTGCCTGTGATGGCCCCATCAGGAACAATTCATCTTGGYCTCAAATCCAGGGGTGCTCCCCGGGGGATCCCCTCTGTGAGCAGAGATCTCAGCTGGAGCTGCCAATGGGAGCAAGCACTGCCAGGGGATGGGGTTGGCCACTCCGGCGGCACGCCCCGGTGCCCTGTGCAGCCCTAGCGGGTTGGGCACCGCCCCGACCCCGCCCAGGCTCCCTGTGCAGCCCCAGCGGGGTGGGCACCGCCCCGACCCCGCCCGCCTCATCGCTTGCCCGCTGCATGTGCATGTGCTGCGCCCAGCCCAGAGGTGGGCACACCTGAGCCCCCCTCAGCTCGGGCATGCGGGGCCAGGGCGGGACTTTTCCTGAGCGCGGCTGAGCCCTCTGTTCTGGAAAATTCGGGGGGGCTTTTCCTGGGACTCTCACGGGTCTCTGCTCTGTTGCCGAGGAGGTGCCGGGGAGGTGTTTGGGGCCCTCCTTTTGAACCTCAGGAGAGCTTTGAGTTTGGGTTTGGGTTGGGGGTAGAAGCCGGGTTCCTCCTGGTTTGCCCACCTCTGCGGCGGGACGAGGGGGCGCCCCGGCACTGTGCCCTCCCCGAGCCACGCTCTGACRCTGACCCCTCTCCCTGGGCACTCTGAGCTGTCCTCTCTCCACAGCTGATCACACCCACCCCACCCTGGGCTGATCCACAGGGATCCAGTCTTGGATCCATGCTGGACATCCCTGCCCAGCCCTGGACCTCCACCCCTTTGTCAGAGCCTGCTCTGGGGGAGCTCTGCTGGAAATGCCTTTCTGAGACTGAGCCTGGGCTCCCTTGTGCCTGGCACCAGACAACAGCAGAGGCTGCTGGTGTTTCCAGCACGGCCCCATTCCTTGCTGGTCCCAAGGGAGAGCCGGCTCTCCCCTCCAGGAAGCTTTAGCATGTCCCCAGCCAGGAGAACACAGAGCCCTGGAGATGCCACCAGGCCATGCTGTGCCCTTCACCTGCTACCCACATTCTGCTGCTGCCTGCAGTGAAAGAGCTGCTCCCTGTCCTACAGTGAGAGCTGCAGACCATGGTGCTCCATGATGCTCCTCATTTGGCTCCTGAGCCCCTCAATTCCAGCCCAGTGTGACACCAGCCCTCCCGGTGCCCCTGCTCATCCCTTTGGACTGGGCTGCTGCTTTAACCATTGCTCTCTTCCTCTCTCCTTCCCAAGTTTTTAGACAAGCCAGAGGATGTTTTGCTGAAGCACCAGGCCAGCATCAATGAGCTGAAGAGGACCCTGAAGGAGCCCAACAGCAAACTGGTTCACAGGGACCGGGACAGGAGGCTGCCTTCCTCACCAGCCTCTTCCTCACCCAAGCACGAGGATGAAACACCAAAGGGAACCCCTGAAAAGGCCACTGAGGTTTGTTCTGCTGCTTGTCTTCCAGAGAGGATCAGGATCTGTTGGGGAGGAGTCCTTCAGCTCCTGTGCTGCCCTGAGGGAGCTCAGTGRGAGTGACATGCTGGGGACAGGGGTGTTGTTTCTATGGTTTTGAACCCTTTTTACTCCTGGTAGGGGGGGTCTCCCTGGGCACTGCAGGAGACTGAGCAGCCCTTATCTGGAGGGGTTTTGGGGCTACCAGAGAGGTGGGCTGTGGCTCTGGTGGCCCATGGGGTGGCGTTTTGCTTGCTCTTCTCAGGAGCAGCCTGTGGGGCAGCCAGTGCAGCTCCTGCCTGGGGGTGTCCCCAGCAGGGCAGGACCAGGCTCCTGTGCAGGGGTGCCCCGTGGTGCTCTCAGCAGTGGAACCTGGGTGGTGGGAGGAGGTGGAAGATGAGTGGTGCCATGCTGGATCCCACAGCCACATCCTCCCTTCTGGGCATTCTGCACACTGGCTTTGCACTGGGACCACGGGGGCAGCAGGAGAGCGCTGGAGTGGGGTGCCAGGACAGAGCCCCCGTGCTGGAGGGGTGTGGATGTGGCACAGCTGGGCTCTGTGGCCTGGGTCCCTGCTGGGCTCAGTGCAGGCAGCATGTGACAGGAGTGTCCCCCTGCCAGCCTGGAGGCCCTGTCCCTGGCAGGGACCTTCCCTGCCTGCTGTCCCTTGGTGGGGCTCTGAGCCAGTGCTGTGCCTGCAGCAGGGGAGTGCCTGCAGTGGCTCCAGGAGGGAGGGTGCCGCACGTGGGGCTGCTCTGCCCTGGCTGCCCCTGTCATGGAGAGGGCACGGGCTCTGTGGGGAGTTTGGGACGTGCCCGTGTTCCCAGTGGGCCCCAGCACTGCCCAKAGATGGGGGCTGCAGGGGGGCTGTGGCCCCTCACAGAGCACTCAGCTGGGAAGAGGAAGAGGGGCTTTCCCCCACATTGCTTTTACCATGGAATATATCAGGTGCAGAGATGTGAATGGAGCATCTAGAGCTGGCACTGCTGTGACCTCTGTCCATCTATCTATCCATCCTTCCATCCATTCATCCATCTGCTCACCCACCTGCCCACCCTTTGTTCCTTCATTCCTTCTCAAATTCTCTCTCTCTCTCTCTCTGTCTCTCTCTTTGTCTCTGTCTCTCTGTCTCTGTCTCCCTCTCTCTGTCCCCGTGGGTGCTGGGGTTTCCGTGCTGGCACAGACGATGGAAGAGGACACCTTAGAGGATTTTGCATCTGAGCATGGAGCTTCCCTAAGCATGGAGTCTTTCACACAGAAAAGTCTTGTCTCCTCTCCTGAGGTTGTCACCAACCCCTTTCTCCCCCGCCTCTCGCTCCCACCATGGGGATCCCCAGCCTGCCGAGGGGTCTTGTGCCCTCTGAGCAGAGCCCATGGGTGGGTGCCCTTTCTGGTGATAGGCAGGACCCCTCCCAGGACAGGGCTGTTGGTGAGACCTCTCCCCTGGCTGTTCCTGCTGGACTCTGTGTTCCTGGAGAGAGTTCCCAGCGCTGGTGTGGGGCCGTGCTGGAGCCCAGGCAGGGGTGACCCGATGGCCTGGGCACCTGGGTGGCTGCTCCAGCAGCCTCAGGCTGTCCTGCCTGCAGCTGGAGTTCSCTAGGCCCAGGCACCCTGACAAAGGGCGTCCTTGAAGCCATGCCTGTGCACATCGTGCTCCATCAGTGTGAGGGCTGTGAGCTCCCAGCACCCCCTGTGTGTGGGTTTAGCTCAAGGGAGGGGGCAGCCAAGAGCGGTGCGTTCATTGAGCAAAAGCAGGCTGGGGTTTGAGCCTTGGTTCTGGCATGGTTGGCCTCAGAGATGTGCAGTGCTGGGACACTTGTCCTGCCTGAGCACCCCAGGGAGAGGCAGAGGCAGAGGGGTGGGGGACAGGCTGGGCACACTCTTGCTCCATTTGGATGTCCCTTAGACCACACAGAAGTCACTAGCATGGGCAGGAGCCTGAACCTGGGCTGGCTGAAGCAATCCCCAGGAGGCAGGATGGGGGTCAGGGAGGGCTGAGGCACAGCCTGGGCTTCAGCAAGGATATGACACTTTCAGCAGAGCAGCAGCATCTCCTGGTCCATGTTGGCACCTTCTCCATTCCAGAATTTGGGAGCTGGAGGACAGAAACAGCAGGTGTGAGGTGCACACACATCTCCTGAGTCAGTCTTGCCCTCGGTGTGCCCAGCCTGAGCTGGGGTGCAGGTGCTGAGAGAAACCAGTGGTTTCTCTCCAGGCATCTGTGACTGAGACTCAGCCCTGACATGTCCCCATGTGTCCCCACAGGCCAGARCCTGGGGTCTCCCTGAGAGATTCATGGCCCCGAGGGGGTGATGGCACAAGGACAGCGCATMTGCAGGGCCTGGAGCTCTCATCACTGCCAGAAGGTCCCCTGGTGCCCATGGGCTGTAGGCCCACTGGGCTTGGGTGGTCTGTCACTTCCAGCCCTGCTGGAGGACAGGAATGCTGAACTGGGCAGTGCCAGGAGCCTCTCCAGCCCCCTGTTTTGTCCCAACATCTGATTCCCTYATTATCCTTGCCTGAGGCTGTGCTTTCAGGTGAGCTGGGTCTCCCTCAGAGCAGAGAAGGGCAGCAGGGGCACTGAAGGATGCCCAGGGGAGAAGCCCTCCACGTGCCCAGGGCTCTCCAAGGCTGTGGCCTCTGTTGGCAGGAGCAGAGGCTGTCTCTGCTCCCTGCTCTCTTTCCTTTCTGTCTCTTGTGCTGAAGGTCACAGTGGGAAAGGCCTTCCCGATTGCTGCTGTCCCTAGAGCAGGTGCATGGGGAGGGAGGGCAGGAAGTGTGAAAGCCACTTATCCCTTGGGAGGTCAGGGCTGGTGTCTGGACAGAGCCTTCCCAGCATCATCCCTTCAGAGGCAGCTCTGCTGTGGCTCCATCCTCCAGCCCACTGACCTCCAAAGCTCATGAGCTCCTGCTTCCCTGGGGGATGTGCCCCAGGATCCAGAGATTTGCTCCAAGCATCCCGCAGAGCCCTCAGGCTCTGGACACAACAGAGCTGCCCTCAGCTGTGGGCTGTGGCCAGAGCCCTCCAGAGCAGAGTTCACATCACACCAGGGAGGAGCTGATGTCCCTTGAGCTGGGCTGTGCTCATCTCAAGAGTCTGAGGAGAAGGAAGAAGCTGGTTTGGGAATAAATCTGAAACTTTGGGGTTCTCCTGACTGGTGAAGAGGTCCTGTCATGGATGAAGATGTTCCAGAGGTCAGACTTTTTGATCTACATTTATCTTGGGCCTTAACTCAGAAGAGGAGCCTGAAGAAAATCATCCCCTTTGCCCAGGGAAGATCTCCTCTGAAGGACTCTGGTTTGCAGCCAGAGAAGAGGGATGAGAGGGCTTTGCTGAGGAGATCTGTACAGGTGCCCACAAGCTGTCCATCCTTGTCCTGGCTGAGAATGGTGTCAGCAGTGGGACAGCAGGGCAGGAGCAGGAGAGAAGCTGCTACACCCTCAGGAAAGTGAGCAGTGCCCTGGCTGAGTGTGGCTGCTGGACAGCAGGGAGTGCAGAGGGACTGGGGGCCACACGGCAGCACAGGGACTGGGGGCCACACGGCAGCACAGGGACTGGGGGCCACACGGCAGCACAGGGACTGGGGGCCACACAGCAGCACAGGGACTGGGGGCCACACGGCAGCACAGGGACTGGGNGGGGCCACACGGCAGCACAGGGACTGGGGGCCACACAGCAGCACAGGGACTGGGGGCCACACGGCAGCACAGGGACTGGGGGCCACACAGCAGCAGGGCTGCCCAGCAGCCCAGGGAGCTCCCAGGCAGGGGGGATGGTGCTGCCACGGGTCACACCCACCTGGGAACAGCCCCGGGGCAGCCCCGGCTCCTGGCAGGCRCTGGTGGGCTCTGTTCCCAGTTCCATGGACTGGGAAGGAACAAAAGCTGCACTGGAGGCAGGAGGGGAGGAAGGGAGCTGGAGAGCAGCTGGTGCAGGGTAAGGGGCTATGGGAGAGGCTCCTGCTGGAGGGGGCTGGGGGTCAGGTCTCCTGCAGCCCCTGCTGCTCAGAGGGGCTGCCTGGCCAGGGCAGAGTCCTTGCCAAGGATCYCTCTGGCACCAGAGGACGAGGGTGCCCTTGCTGCCCATCCCTGTGGATGTCCTGGCACTGCAAGGAGCTGGTACTTTCCTGGCCTCAGGGTGGGGTGCTCTCTTTGGGGCCCATGGGCCATACCACAGCACAGCCCCCAGGTGCTTCCCTGCAGGCTCCTGGGGGTTTTGGGGGGCAGAGGGAATCTTGGCAGAGCCTGGGACAGGGGCAGGTGGGGGGCTGCAGTGAGGGCAGGGGCAGAGCCTGCAGCACTGCACCAAGGGAGCTCTGCTTCCCTGGACACCTGGCAGAGAAAGCAGTAGCTGGGAATGGCATTCTTCTGCTGGGGGCTTTCACTGACTTCTCATTTCCTTGTGGGAGCTCTTCTACTAGTAACTGGTTTTCCTCCTTTCTTTCTCTCCTCTAATAKTATCTTCCCTTCCCTCTCTCTGGCTCTGCTCCCCTCTGCCCCCTGATTCCCCTTCTCCAGTATCAGTCACTAGGTTTGCATTTTGGTGCAACTGCTCCAAACATTCCCCCAGTGCCCTGCATGGGGCGAGGCTCTTGTTTCCAACTGTTCCTGGCTGGAGGGAGCGCGGACAGGCAGCCCCTGCCTGGGCCTGGAGTGCATCCTGGTGCCCTCGAGGGCCATCCCTGCCCCTACCCAGGCAGGCTGTGCCTTGGGGCAGTGCCAGCCCCATGGGGAGCCCCAGCACTGCCTTCCTCATGTGCTGCCAGGGGTGGCTGAGCTGCCTCATGGTGCAGATGTTCTCCTGAAACTCTCATCCCATGAGTTATTTCCTACCTGCTGTTCCAAAAGTGGCTGGATTTTAGCAGTGCTTTGTTCTTGGCCCTCATGAGGCCTTCAGCTGACGTGCAGGATGAGCACACGGATGTACAAGGTGTCCCTGGCAGCAGTGACCTGGTGTCCCCTGCCAGCAGCACGGTGACATTCCCGCTGTGGCCGTGCTGCAGGATGCTCCGTGGCCTTTGCTTGGTGCTGCTGCTGAGCCCATGGTCTTTTACACTTCCCAGGGAGCCTTTCACAGGTGACACTCGCTGAACACTTGTTTACGGCATGGCTGGGTTCTCAGGAGATGTCCCTGGTGAGCTGGAAAGGAGGGATGGTCTTTTGGGGAATCTGAGCTGCAGCATCTGTTAGGAAAGGGACAGGGCCTTGCTGATGGCTTGCAGTGATTTCTTTCCCTGCTTGTGCTCTTGGCACTCTGACAAATTCTTTGGGCACATGGATGACGCTGAGAGTGAAGCTACCCAGAACCCAGGTCCTTGCTTCCAATGAAAACTCACCCCTGGGAGTTGCCAGAGCCAGCTGAAAACAAGGGGGCAGCCAGCTGTGTTCCCCTGCTTCCAGAGAGGCCCTGGTGGCTGTTCTGGTGTCTGCTGGGAGCTCCACTCCCACTCTGTGCCACCAGCAGAGCCCCAGGTATTGCAGGTGTGTCAGGGAGCCACCACCCAGAGCAGAGCGCTGTCCCCAGAGAGGGGGACACTGGCTCAGTCCCCAGTGTGGCATCAGCCCCTTATTTCCAGCCCCTCTCCCCATCAATGAGTGGCTGGGCTCTTTGTACAGAGCCTCAACTCTGGCCTTGATAAGAACAATAGTAATAATAATAATAATAATAATAATAATAATAATAATAATAATAATGGCAGTGACGATGATGATGTAGGCAGCCCCGTGCCAGGCTGAGCAGCTGTGCCAGTCGTGCCAGCAGCACTCGGGGCTGGGTGTCTGATGCGTTTAACTCTTCTTGCTCCAATTGCAATGCAGGGCTCGGAGCACTGGGTATTTATAGAGAGAGAAGCCCCTAGGCTGGAAGCTGTAGCTCTGAGGAAAACTCTGAGAGCCAAGACAGAAGAAGCACGTGCAGGGACCTCGGAGGGGAGCACGAGTGGGAGCCTGACCAAAGTGGTGGTGACGGTAGGGAAAGCCAAGGACGTGGCAGGCCAGGAAGAGCCAGCAGCTGCAACCTTGGAGACGAGGAAGAGAGCCAAAATGATTGCTAGTCCCGAGGATTTTGAGTCTGTGTGGGAGGATGAGCTCTATGAGAAGGAAAGCAGGGGTGAGTCCAGCCCAGGGGAGGCACATCCACCCGCCGAGAGTGCAGAAGGGGAGCCCCAAGAACTGGTCAAAGGCGCAGCCACCAGGGAGCCAGGGCTGCCCAAGCCCTGTCAGCAGCCTGAAGAGAGGCAAAGGACCAAGATTTTGGAGCCAGAGCCTCCTCAGGGAGAGGGTGAGGTGCTCTCCAAGGACCGTGCTTCTGCAGCTTTCAGGAAGCAGGAGGCCAGAGTGGCAGCCACGGCCCCAGAGCTCCTGAAGATTAAAGTGAAGGCTGGTGACGACAGCTCAGAGACTTCTGCAACCCAGAGGATCATCTACTTAGGAGATCCAGAGGGGGAGGAGAAGGACAGTAAAGCACACTTGGTCTTGGACACTGGTGGGTGCCTTGGCTTGGAGGAGAGACCAGAAGCCCCAGTAAACACATCTGGGGAGGGATCCCAGCATATCACACCAGTGGCAGAAGGGTTCCAAGCCCTCTCCTCAGCAAGTCACCAGCACAGGACAGCATCTGAAAAACCCACTGGAGGACCAGAACCACCTGGGATGAGCTGTGATGGGACCAGCCTGGAGGGACATCCCCTCTCAGGGTGGGAAGAGCTGTCCCTGCAGCCAGAGAAAGCAGCTGGTGCTGGGGTGCCTGGAGGAGCACCCATGGGAAGTGAAGCCCTGCTGTGCTCCCAGGAGGTGGGACCTGAGGAGATGGRGCTGCAGAGCTCAGTGGGAGGCTTGAAGCCATGTGGCCTGGCAGGGGATGGCCCCAGGGCTGAGGAGCACAGAGGGAGCCCAGCACAGTCCCCAGGCATCTACCCAGCACTGGAGGGGCTCTCAGGAAGGGTTGGAGCAGACAGTGACAGGGAGGAAAGTACCAGAGTGGTTCTTCAGATGGAAGAGATAGAGCCCAAGTCATCTCCATCATCAGCTGGGTCTTGGCAGGGCCACACTCACACCACGGGGCTGGAGGGGGACAAAGCCAGTGCTCCTGTCCCTCCACCCCTTCCCCAGAAACCCAGCCCAGTCCATGTGGAGCCATTTCCAGGTACGGAGCCTCAGGGCACAGACCTGTCCCTGGGCACCAGCCCTGCCAGAGGGGTGGCCATGCCCGAGCGTGTGAGCCCCTCCATAGAGGTGGCACTACCCATGGGCACAAATGCTGAAGCTGAAGAGCAATCCCAAAATGTGGGATTTGCCTCACGGAAACCCCATGAGGTGGAAAGTCCTGTTACAGGAGAACCACCCCAAAACACTGACCCTGCAGCAGAGTCGATCCAGGTTAGAGACCTGGTCACCGGGGAGGTGGCCCAGGACATGGACACAGCACAGAGCAACRTGCCTGCCACTGAAGAGCCAGTGCAGGAAGAGAAGCCCATGATCAAAGAGCTCTTCCAGGGCTCAGGGTCAGGGAAGCCAACCAGAGATAAAGGCTTTGGGATGGAAGAATTGTCCCATGACAAAAGCCTTGGCATGGCTGAGGAGAAGAAGGGAGAAGAAGCAGAACACCAGACTGAGACAATCCTGAGGGACTTGCCCCTCCACACTGCAGATGCCAAAGCACAAGAGCCACAGCAGGACTCAGAGTTCAGTGTTGGACAAGATCTGCAGGGCGGGAGCTGGACAGTCCCAGAAAGCACCAGGGGCRGTGACCTGGCTCTGGGGCAGCCACCACAGGATGACTCTCCCCCTAGAGCAGCTGCTGATGTCCCACACTTCCAGTCCCCTGCAGCAGGATTGTGCCAAGGAAGCGAGGCATCCCAGCTCTCTGCCCTGGTGAATGAAGGCAGGACAGGGCAATCAGGTGGTGAGACACATCCAGCAGGGCCTGGGCTGTCGGTGTGCATGGCTGGGCTGGCAGGAGCTGTGGCCCAGGAGCACGGGCATGCTGCCCTGGCCCCAGGAAGCCAGGAGGACAGCAAGAGCTACAGGGAAACTTCCGTGGCCTCCAAGATCAAGATGTTTGAGCAAGGCGAAGCAGAGCAAAGGGCGGCCCAGGAGGGACAGGAGCACGTGCCTGAAGCTGAGACATTGGTGACAGCCGTGGGGAAGGCAAATATGGCACAGGATCTGCCTTTGAGCACCGGCCTCGCCTCACCCTCTGCAGTGGGACCTGTGTCCAGCGTGGGCTCCTTGGCCCTCGGGCAAGGGGCCGGTTCAGGAGGCATGTCCCAGCCTCACTCCCTGAAGGAAGGAGTCTCTGCCGAGCCCGAGCACGAAGAAGACAGTGCCGACCTGGCCTCGCCCGACTCCGGCTGTGAGCTCACCCTGGCCGAGGCCGTGGTAACTGCACCGAGCCGTCCGGACGGGCCATTCGTGCGCATGTTCTGTGGCTCTGCCCGTGTCCAGTGGCTCCTCACACATCCATTGACTGGCAGCAGGCGCTTTGCATCCCTGTCCTCTCTGTCTGTGTGTGTGGTCAGGCTTCACTGGCTGCATGCGCAGCCGCTGCCCAGTCGGTTCATCAGCTTTTGTTTTGCGCCCCCCCAACATTTTGGCTCCCTGGAGAATGCTGAACCCAGGAGGGGCACCCAGGCTCCGTGGCCGGGAGCAGGAGAGGGCGCCGGGGGGTGGCTGGAGGAGCTGGGACTGTCACGGACACGCGGCCCACGCTTCCAGCTTCACCCCTGCATTTCCTACGTTGGTTGATTACCCCTTCTTGCTTAGCTGCCACGCTGCCCTGCCTTCAGCAAGCTGGTGGCCGGCTGAGGGAGCAGCTTCCCTCGCTCTCGTGAGCGCTAGAGCAGCTCCTGCAGAGTTCATTTCCTTCCGACTAACCCTTTTCTCTAATCCAGAGCAAATCTCAGCAACCAAGTGGGGAAGAGAAGGATTTATGTGACTCATCAGTAAAATCCAGCCTGAAAGAAGAGAATGTAAAGGCTGCTGTTCCAGTGGTCTCGCAGGTCTCAGTGCTGTTTTGCTAAGTGCTTCTCCCGGCAGTGTGAGCGCTCGCCCCGCGGCCAGGGCTGTGCTGCCCCTCCGCTCCCCTTGCAGGGCTCTCTGTATGTATCGGTCAGACACAACCCCACACGTGTCTGCAGCGTGTTCCCCGGTGCTGCTGGACACCCCGTGTTTTGCCCATACCTCTCAACCTCCCACAGTGCCCAGGGAGGGGTGTGCCGGCAGGCCTGGCCCGTGGGGGACGGCCCTGGCTGTAACGCTTGGAGCAGAGGCCAGGAGGTGGGGTTTCCTCTGGCATCGGTGGGCTTAGAGCTGTTCCTAAGGGACAACTGGGTGTAGATTTCCCATGGCTTCATGGCGAAGTGTGGCAATGGGACACATCCCCTCCGATGGCAGAGTTGAGAGGTATGTCCGTGTCTGGAGAAGAGTGGATGGAGGGAGGTCATCCCCTGGCTCTGGCCGTGCTGTCAATTACACTGACCAGGTCACACTGAGACTCACCTGAAGCCTCTGGAGGGGCAGGTGGTGTCAGTGGGGCAGACTCACCCCGGGGCAGCTGTTGGGCTGGACCTCCCCCCAGGGTGATGCTTCACAGGATGCTCAGTGGAATTGGCTCATTCCTCCTCAGTGGAATTGGCACCTTCCTTTGCTTCTCCCTCACCGTGCCTGGCTGATGGGCCCTTTCCTTTCAAACTCTTCTCTCTTTCTTTCCCTTGTTTGTTTTTTTTGAGTCACTGACATCCGATAGCCCTTCGTCTGAGCTCTTTCTGAATGTCTCCTGTCAGACCCATTGTTTTGCATCCATCTGCTTCCACCGGTGCACTGAAGTGCCTCCAAGCTGGCCGAGCTTGTTTTTTGTCTGACCGAGCCTTTTTGAGATGATTCATTGCCAACAAACTTTTGGCACAATCCACTGGAGTCGCCTTCTCACCCACAGCAAAGCCACTGCTGTCAGAAAGGTTTCGGTCTCCGTGCTTGAGTTGTGTTTGACTCTACTCTGTGATGTTTGCTGCAGCCTTCCTCCTCCTCCTCCTCCTCCTCCTCGTGCTGCTGCCGTGTCCGTGCCGGCTCTGCCCCGCGGTGCTCACGGCCCCGTCTCTCCACGATTGTGTCTCCTTCAGAGAGCGGGGACGAGGGAGGGCCCCGAGGAGAGGGTGAAACCGCCCCGGCACAGGGCTCCCGAGAGCGACCCCGGCGACGAGGAGCCCGACCAGGAGAAGGACTCGGTCTTCCTGAAGGACAACCACCTGGCCATCGAGCGCAAGTGCTCCAGCATCACGGTCAGCTCAACCTCCAGCCTGGAGGCGGAGGTGGACTTCACCGTCATCGGGGACTTCCACGGCACAGCCTTTGAGGACATCTCCCGCAGCCTGCCCGAGCTGGACAAGGACAAGAGCGAAACAGAAGACGAAGGCCTGGTTTCCTTCCAGCACACTGACAAAGTAGTTCCCGGACTGGAAGAGGATGTCAAAGGCAGGGATAAGGTCTCCCAGCCCAGCCCAGATGTCTCCCAGCCAGAGGTACACAGGGACACCATTCACTGAGACCGGCCCGGTGCCATCGTGCCTCCGTGTCCCTCGTGCCCGCGTTGCCTGGCGGGTTGTGCTYCCGGCTGGTTTTGGGGAGCATGCTGGCTGCCACCCCCCGTTCCTGCCCGGTGCACGCTGTGTCTGTGTTGCATGGCTCTGTCGCGTGCTTGGTGCATCTGCTAACCAGGAGAAGTCACTGTCACCTGTGTCCCTGCGTGTGGCTGCCCCAGCACAGCCCACAGCAGCATGTGCGCCGCAGGGAGGGCGCGTGGCACTAACCGTGGGAGCTGTCCTCGTGTCCTGCATGAATTCAGTGACCAGTCTGTGTAGTGCAGAGCCGTGTGCTGCCCACTAACCTCTCTGGTCATGCTGGGGCTGGGAGGGCCTTGTGGAGCCACCCTGGAGCTCATGGAGGGTCACTCTGTGCTGGGAGGGGTCATAGCAGGGCTAACAAAATTGCATGTGCATGTGTGTGGGGCTGAGTGCTCTCATGGGGAYAGAACAGCAGAACCAGCCCCAGCTCCGGGTGGCCTTGTCTCTGTGCGCTCTATGCTGGGCCAGGGCCATCTCTGGCCCACCCACCTCAGGCAGCCTCCAGCCCTGCAGGTAAGTCCCCAGTGCTGGCCAGAGCTGCTGAGATTAGTCCAGACCTAAAGCCAGGAAAGAGCTGCAGAATTAGAGGGAGCTGTCTCTGAGCCAGCCTGGAAACCCTGGTGTGTGGCTGTGGCCGTGGAGRATCCACTCCGGGGCTGTTGGCTCGAGAATACTGAGCACTGGTGAAGCATCCCCCATGCAGGAGCCCTTGGCAGCCCCAGTTTCCTGCAGCAGGGCAGTGCTGGCAGCCTGTGTCCATTCCCCTGAGGCTCTGACACCCCAGGTGCCACCAGGAGCTGGTACAGATCACAAAATGACTGCAGCACAGGCAGGAAACRGGTTTGGTGGCTCTCACTTGGCTTTTGAAGAACAGTTTGTCCTTGTGCATGGTGTCTATAAATCTATCCAAAAAATCCCAGGGACAGAGCAGCAGGCCTCATTTGGGGTGTGTGGGTCACAGGGCATTATGAGTGGTGCCTGTGCCCAGGGCAGCAGGCCAGCCCTACTGTTTGCCCAGGTAGGACTCAATGTGACACTCACAGAACATTGTGTGTGTGGCACCTGCCAAGGAGCAGGGCAGGGATGCTTTGCCGGGGGCTGCTGCACAAGGAGCACAGAATTAGAGTGGCTGGGCTGGAAGGGACCTTAAAGGTCATCTCTTTCCACACTATGCCATGGACAGAGCACTCAGGGCTGTTGGCATTGTGCCCCAGGCTCTGCTGACTCTCTGCTGTTCCTCCTGCAGCCCTCAGCCCCAAAAGCAGACGCTGTGAGTGTGAAGAAGCCCGAAGCAGAAGGCTCCGCTCCCCATCGGGTCAGCACCACAGACACGGCCCAGGTGACACAGTGGCTCCCCAGAGAGCCTCAGCCCTGAGGCTCCCCAAAGCTTCAGCCCACCCAAGCCTGTCCCTGGCAGCAGTGCTGGGAGGGCAGTGGCTTTGTGGGGTGGTTGGGGGCCTCTGCTCACCCTTGGCGTGGTGAAGTCCTCAAAAAACACAAGCTAAAGCCCAGCCAGGGATATTGTCTGAGTGTCCCTGGCCCCACCTGCCATGCTGCTGGGCAGTGCTGGCACATCTCTAGTGTGTGACAGCCACCAGCTGGCTGTAGCTTCGCTGCCCTCCCTGGCTTCCCCTGGCAGCAGGACATGGCCACATTGTCCCTGCAAGTGTCACCCACTCCCTGGTGGCACCTCCAGGCTCACCTGGTTTCCTTTGCCCTGGCAGGTGGACGGAGGCACCCCGGGCAGCAGGGACACCACCACCACCAGCACTGCCCAGGCTGGCACCACAGAGACAGCGCTGGTGACCTCAGTAAGCGGGGCTGGCCCTCGAGGGAGGGGCAGCCACTGTCCCCTGCGGTCCCTCTGCTCCTGTGGGATTGACCGGGGCCACCTGTGCTGGGGGGACCCTGCCCCACTGGGGGTGTCTTTGGAGGGTGGCACCTGCCACGTTTGCCCGATGCCAGCATGAGCCAACGTGCCATCTGCTCTTCTTTCAGGATCACGGCACCAAGGCTGGCAAAGGGGCCGCTCCCACCACAGACCTTCGCTCCCTGTCACCGGTGAGGGGGGCCCTGGTGCCACCAGCAAGGCCAAGCTGGGGAAGGCAACCCTGTGGGGCTGGAAGTGGGTGGGATTGGTCCCAGTGGGCCCCCTGCTGTGTTCCCAGCACTGGCACCCAGCTGATGTGTTGGCACTGGGAAGGGAAGAAGGATGCTCCGAAGGTTGGGGAGGAAGAAGCCAGGAGGCCCCAACCTGTGGACTTTTTCCTATGCCAGATGCATACCTTGAGCATCTGCCTGAGGAGGATAATTCCCAAAAATACCCCAGTCCCTGCTGCATTGGGCTGAGATGCATTTAGCTCTGGGTGTCCTGTGGGGTCACCCAAGGCCACCCACAAAGTCTCCTGACTCCCAGTGGAGGTGGTGGCCACCAACCATCCTGCCCAACGCAGCCCTTCCTCTGGAAAGGGATTTCTTAGTCCGCCCCTTTGTTTTGATGGAGTCCAGCCTGGCCAAACACCAGGTGCTGCCCCAGGCTCGTCCCTTTGCGCTACGGGGAGAGCAGCACTGGGGCTGGGGTACCCGTGCATCCTTCCCATCCTTCCCAGCCCTTGGCATGCAAAGTGGGATGGACAGAGACAGAGGCCGCCCGAGAACTCTGTGCTAGAGTGGCCCTGAGGGTGGGTAGGGAAGAGCCAAAAGCAGCCATGAGACCCTCTGCCCACTGCAGAGGCCCGCTGCAGCTGCTGTGGGCCTGGATACCTGTGGAAACCTCTCCCTGGCCCCCCCAAGCCCTTGGTGCAGTTGGAAGCACAACTCATTGCCTTTTTCCCTTGCTGTGCTCTCCTCTCCCTGCTGGGCTGAGGGATCCATTCCAGAGGGAGGTCCTGGCTGGCTGGGGGCCGGGCTGGGGCTCCCCAGGAGCAGAAGGCTCTGGGATGTGCCCTGAGCACGCTCCAGGATGTCCCCTGACCATCRTGTCCCACTGCTCGTGTCCCGCAGATCTCGGGCGGCTCCGCTGGCAAGGAGGTGCTCACCAGCATATTCAGTGCCACGGCAGAAACACTCTCCACCTCCACCACCACCCAYGTCACCAAGGTGAGAGCAGCTCCATGGCTTCCTGAAGGCCACTGGAGTTAGGGATGGGTGGATTTATGTTGTGCTAGGTACAGCAGAAAGGGCCCCTCTCCTTCCAACAAGCCAAGAGCTGAGTGCTGTCCCATGGAATGGCAATCCCACAGAGTGCTCTGTGCCCTGGGTGCTGCCTGTGCCATCCAGCCAGGTGTGACCACAGCAGGCAGGCACAGCCAGGGGTGAGCATTCAGCCAGGGGCAGGCCAGGGGTGGGAAGTGAAGGAGACAAGGCTGCAGCAGAGGGTCTCACCCATGGCCGTTGCATCCCCAGATTAAATACACGCTTCTCTTCCAGGGAACAAGGCACAGGATGGGAGGAAATGGCCTCAAGTTGTACCATGGGAGGTTTAGATTGGATATTAGAGAAAATTTCCTCACAGAAAGGGTGGCCAGGCACTGGCACAGGCTGCCCAGGGCAGCGGTGGAGTCCCGTCTCTGGAGGAGTTTCAGATGCGTAGCTGTGCCACCTGGGGACATGGTCAGTGGTGGCTTTGGCAGTGCTGGGGGGACAGTTGGGCTTGGTGATCTCTGCTCAGAGAGCTTTGCCAGCCTCAGTGGTTCTATAAAGACAGCAGCAGCTCTGTGAGGGAGCTGAGCAGCAGCAGGGTGCTTGGCGCCTGCCCCAGCCCCTCTCCTTCCCCCTTGGGCTGCTGTGTGCCTCCCTTCTCCTGAGCCAGGGGCAGTGGGAGCTCTGCTGGATTACAGGGCAGTTCTGAGGGGATGCTGGTGCTGCTCCTGCTCYTGTGGCAGAGTTCCCTCCCCTGCCTGCAGCTGGCTGCTGGGGCCGGGGTGAGAGCTCTCGTTCTCCTCACGCAGACTGTGAAAGGAGGGTTCTCCGAGACCCGGATAGAGAAGCGCATCATCATCACGGGAGATGAAGATGTGGACCAGGACCAGGTAGGAGCAGGATGCTCTGCCTTTGCCCACTTCTGGCTGTCCCTGGATGCAGCACTGCATGTTTCTGCTTCTGGCTGAACCTGTTTACTGCTTTTGGCCAAAAACTGACCGCCAAGGCCCCAGACCTGTCCAGCAGGGCGGCTTCCCACGGGTGCAGTGACCCTCAGGCCATCTCCCACCACGAAGCTGTGGCAAAGGCCACATCCCAGTGCAGAACAGAGTGATGGCATCACTTTTTATGGTCATAAGCACATTTCTAGGTGTCCTTTCTCTGTTGAAATACTCCAAAGTGACCCAGGTCACCTCTCTCTTCCAGCACAATCTCACTACAGATTGAGCCTCTCCAGGTGACGGTGCCTCATGTCAGAGGACAAAAAGTGACACACTTTTGCGATGAAATAACAAAGACTGACACAAGTCTTTAGGTCCACAAGGTCACTTCCCTATGGCCTCGCAGGGATTCGTTACTTAAGAAAAAAAAATAAAGAGATAAAGTAATTAAAAGGCTCTGAAATAATTTTTAGAATTATAATAATGAATTTGATAATTGCTGTAGATTTTTCTAGTGTTTTCCTCTGCCCAGGTTTCAGTAGCACATCTGTACAGATAAACAGCTGAGAAAGGCAGGTCGTGGGGGCTCTGAGCCATGGATGAATTCCCAATCGTGCTGGATTCCCGTGCTGGGCTTCAGCCTCTTCTGCCAGGCTGCTGTGGGTTCAGCTCTGAACCCCTGCATTCCTATCCTCCTGGAATCCCACTCTGCTCCCTGGAATGCTGCTCAGCTGCTTTCTGGCTGCAGTCAGGGTGCCTGATTGCAGGAGAGGGAGGATAAATGCTCTCTCTCACCCTTCTGCTTTCCAGGCACTGGCTTTAGCAATCAAAGAGGCAAAACTCCAGCACCCTGACATGCTGGTAACCAAAGCTGTGGTGTACAGAGAAACAGAGCCCTCTCCAGAGGAAAGGGACAAGAAACCTCAGGTAGGTGGAGAAGCTGCCAGGTGTGATTTACACCTGCTGGTAATGGCTGTGTCACAGGTCACGGTCTCTGGTCCCCACAGATGGTGACTTGGTGGCTCTGGGCTCAGCCACCTGGTTGTGGTCAGGAAGCCACTACCATGCCACTGAAAGCAATGCTGTGGATGTCACCCTGCTGTCCTGCTCAGCACAGGGCTCAGAGGCATTGGATATAAAAAGGAAAGGACCTGCTCATCCCCTGGGGTGGGAAGGGAATGAGAGATCTCAGGTTTTTGGGTAGGCTGATGCACTTGGCTAGAGGTTATGCAAAGCCAAAGTATCAGAACAATGTTGGCAGAAATTATATTTTCTTTACAAAAACTGTACAGGCTTCCAGTCCCAATCAGATGCCCAGGTTTAGTTTTTATACACGCACAGGTGTAGGCAGCAGCACACAAGGTTTGCACCTCCCTGCAGACACCCAAAGCTGGCACAGTCCCAGACACTCCTCTAGGGCCTGGGGAGTCCTGCCCCACCCTAAACCCCTCTTTGGCCCCACTCCCCCTGTCAGCCAGGAGGTGCAGCTCCTCTGGGCTGGCACAGCCACCAGAGCCCTGTGTGGGAGCAGTGGGGACAGAGCTGGAGAGGAGAGGGAACAGTTCTGGGGGMTCTGGCAGAGCCAGGCTGCAGGTGCCTTTGGAGAGGCTCCTCAGAACTGGGGTTTTCATTTCTTTAGCATATGAAGGTTCTGATTGGCAGCTTTTAAGCCTGGAAAAGTGACCAGCAATGCAGCTGGGGAGGTCATGAGAGGCTGGTGGAGCTGCCTCAYCCTGTCCCACAGTACAAACAGGTCCAGACATTCCTGCGTCCCATAGGATCCACCCAGTTTTAGTTAAATGGCTTAAAGTGAGGGAGTGACAGCTCCCCTCATGTYCTCCATGCACCAACACCAGGCCAGTGCCTGAATTCCTTCTAATTACCAGAGCTCCTGCTAATTAAATGCAAACTGTGGCCTCAGGTGTTTGCAAAGTTTCTATCCAGTGCCCTCATCCAAAGAGGAGCCTCCATTGACTGGCACTCCATGACTTGGTCCTTTCCATCTGCCTTGCACAGGAATCTTGACCAACATGTTCCTGGAAGCCAACATCTTTATTCCAACCTGGAGAACAGGGGAGAAGGAGCCTTCATGCTGGATTTATCAGCAAGACATAGACATCCTGGCTGCAATGTTCATGGCAAGAGACAAAAATTTTTAAAAAAGGAATAGCAAATATATTATATATATATATACATGCATACATATATATATATATATATATAAAAACAGGAAACAAAATGCATCCTTGCACTGCTGCTATATGCTGGAAATGAATAGCAAACAACACCACCAACAAACAAAGCCAACCCTCTGCAGATCAATTGAAGAATTTCCTGGATTGGTGATCAAATCAGATTTAAAAAGTCATAATAATAACAATAATCTCGGTAACAATACAATAAGCCACCATCTTGCATGTTACATGAAAGGATACACAATCATGAGTTCATTTGTTGCACACTGAATGGAAAGGAAAACTGCTTTGCAACAAAGCAAGTAAGCAAACTGAAGTAAAAAACCACAAGCAGAAGCAAAACCATTCCCCACCTCTGGAAAGAAGAGAGAAAAACATTCAAGTTATGACCTTAGAGTTATTTTCCAATTCACAAGTGTCATTTCGCCCTTCTCCTCATTCCATGCTGGTTTTTTGCATTTTTTGGGGGTTCCGTTAACTCTTCCCCTTCCCTTCCTTATCTTCTCTGTGCACTTGTCCAACCTCTTGTTCTCTGAAGGTATTTAGGAACGGGTTTCATTTCAAACAAAGCAAATGATATGTACATGGTTTCTCATCTCTAACGAGCAGCCTGTGGGGTTTCATATGGATGTGCATTTCAGTTCTGTATATTATTCTATATAACAGAGGGGGAGGGAGGGAACAATGCTGAAATAATTCAACAGTGCTGGTACGGACGATGCCAACATTTTTAAAGGTTAACTCTTGGATTGACTGTGGTTGGTGTACTTGGAGACTCTTAGATCACCCGTGGGACTCTGAGTCCTGCAGGAAGGAATGGGAAAGGTTTTGGCTGCTGCTGGCTGGGGGGAAGGGGAGAGGGACAGGGACAGGAGTGTCCTGCTGGTGATGTGCAGTGTGTGGTGGTGAGGTTCGGAGGGGCAGCGTCACCTGGAGGGGCAGGGAAGGCTCCAGCTCCAACAGCCCGAGGCAGGAGGGGCTCCCAGCCCCCAGAGCCACGGGGTCAGCTGGGAGCGAGCTGGGAGCTGCAGGGCTCGGGGCTCCCCTGCAGGAGCCCTGCCCCTGCGTGGGGTGGGTTTGCTTTGTTTCTGGATCCCAATAATGGAAGTACTTGAGTTTTGTAGTAGGGTCAAAGGCAGAGGGGCTGTTTGTGCCCTGCCTACACTGCCAGGGGTGTGATGGCAAAGGGCTGGGAACAGCACTGGCAGTGCTCCCATCTGCCATGGGATGGACAGGGCCGGGAGCATGCTGTGCCCACCCCTGCAGTGTCTCCAGCGTCCCAGGCTGGATGGGAGAGCCCAGGAGGTGTCAGAGGAGCTGCTCCCAGCTCAGCCTTCAGCCGAGGCTCCTCCAGGGCTGCCTTTGGAAGGGGACCGTGGGCCAAGCCCAGGGCCCCGAACACTGTGAACCAGGCAGTTCAGGTAGGCTCCCAAACAAAACCAGAAAGGAAAGGAAAGAAATGGGTTTCCTTCTTGGAATTGTCTCTAGCTCCTGCAGAAACAGAAGGGCCCGTGATTCTGCACCATTTTGCCTTTAGTCTCCCACCCCTGACACAGGCTGTGCCCAGGACCGGGTGTGCTCTGCCAGGCCCTGCCAGGGCTCGCAGGATGCCCGAGCAGGAGCTCCTGAGCCACGAGGATGCCGTGGGCAGCCCCTGCTCCCACCTGCACTGCCCAGCAGGGAGCTGCTCCCCAGTGAGCCTGTTCTCCTGGCAGAGAGGCGTGGAAGGCAAGAGCACAGGGGCTGCTGCCTGTGCCAGTGCCCATGCCCAGGTGCCAGCCACGCACCTCCAGAGAGCACAGCCCCAGCCTCACAGCACTTAGGGCAGCTGCAAAGAGGCTCCTTTTGTCTCGTTTGTTTTCCCAATGCACCCAAGCTGGCCGTGCCCAGCAGTGGCCCTGCCAGGGGTGGTGGAGGGTGTTCACCGTGGCACAGTTCAGGCTCGGGGGAGCCCACCTGGCTGGGGCACCTCCACAGCCCACCGAGGCCGCTGTGAGCCTGCAGAGTTGCTTTCAGCGCAGTGCCCAGCCTGGGCAGCGAGGGCTGCCCTGGGATTGAACAGCTTGACGGAGTGAGGCTCCCTGTGCTTGGGCTGCCGTGAGTTCTGTTTGCAGTGAGCAGCCCCTGGCTCCCGCAGCGTGTTCATGGGTGGCACTGTCAAAACCTTTCTTTTTCTTAAAATAAGAAGAAAAGGAAAGAAAARAAGCTCACTGCTTGTTCTCCTGGCGAGAGGTGGCTTACTGCTGCTCAGCCCCAGCCTGCCCATCACCACACTGTTTCAGATAGCTGGCCACTGCTTGTTTTCTTCCAGGGGCCTTTTCTGTGGAAAGGGGTGGGAGACATGAGTGCCTGTTTTTACCCAATCCCACAAATTCATTCTGAACCTGGCCTGCGATTGCATGAGTAATAATAACAGTAACAATAATAATAATAATGATAATAATAATATTTATTTTTATTTGAGAAGCACCTTACCAACCAACTGCAACACTCTGTTGTTCCTTCACTAACTCTCCTTTTCTCTTCCCTTGTTCTCCCTCTCCCCCTTTGGTCATACTCCTTTTCAGTGCTCAGTGGTGTATGCGTGTGTGCTCACTGTTCTTGTACTCAATAAAAGTGAAATAAATGTGTTTGATGCTAAATCACCCAGGGGCCTCGGTGGACTCTTTCCTACTGAGAGGATGGAGAAGGGAAGGGTGAACCTTGCAACGGGAGCACTGCACATGGAAATACCAGGCTTTGTCTAAAGAGAAGATCGTAGAAATCACAGAACCCCAGAATGGCTTGGGCTGGAAGGGAATATAAACCTCATCCTGTTCCATCCCCTGCCATGGACAGGGACACCTTTGGCTAGACCAGGATGCCCCATCCCACCTGGCCTTGGGCACTGCCCGGGCGCCAGGGGCAGCCCCAGCTGCTCTGGGCACCCTGTGCCAGGGCCTGCCCACCCTCCCAGGGAACAATTCCCAATTCCCAATATCCCATCCATCCCTGCCCTCAGGCAGTGGGAGCCATTCCCTGGGTCCTGTCCCTCCATCCCTCGTCCCCAGTCCCTCTCCAGCTCTCCTGGAGCCCCTTTAGGCCCTGGCAGGGGCTATGAGCCCTCCCTGGAGCCTCCTCCAGGTGAGCACCCCCAGCTCTGCCAGCCTGTCCCAGAGCAGAGGGGCTCCAGCCCTGGGAGCATCTCCACGGCCACCTCGGACTCCAACATCTCCCCACYCGTCCAGAGCTGCAGAGCCCAGAGCTGGTGCAGTTCCCAGGCGGGCTCTCAGCGCCCCAAGGRCAGATGAAAATGTTGCCAGGTCGGGAACTGCGGCTGCCGGAGCCGGGAGCGGCTTCGTGGCGGGTGCTGAGCCTGGGACACAGTGCGGGGCAGCGAAGGCGCTTGTGAGAGTGCTCGGGGTGCGGGGGGGGCTGGGAACTGCCCATCTCTGGGGACCCCGAGCCAGTCTGCTGTCCTGGAAGGGAGGACGTGGTGCTGGGACAGTGTCTGTGCGTCACAGTGAGGGTCCCCGTGTGTCTGTCCGGGGGGCCTCTCGGTCCATCAGTCCCAGGCACGGCTCTTGTCCGTCTGTCCCACTGGGGGCTGGAAGCGCGGGAGCCCAGGGGAATGGCAGGAGGCAGCTGGGGGGTCTGCGGGTCGGATTTGGGGACAGCGGGTCAGCGGGGAGCAGCCGCCAGCCACGGAGAGGCAGAGGGGAGCAGCGCCGGGCCGGGGCTGGGGATGGGCGGAGGGGACAGGGAGCGAGCAGGGACCGAGCCGGGGATGGGCGGAGGGGACAGGGAGCGAGCAGGGACCGAGCCGGGGCGATCGGGAGGCACTGCACTCTGTCCCCGGGCACCGCCACAGCGCAGCCCGGACAGTGCAGCCCAGCCCCGCTTGAGAGCGGCGCGGGGCCGGTGCGGGGGCCGGAGCTGGGGCCGGGGCTGGGCGGGCGGAGGCTCCTCCCGCCGCCGCGCCCGGAACCGCCGCGCCCGGATATCCGGGCAGGGCCGCTCGGTGCTCGGTGCCATGGCGGCTCTGCGCTCAGACCCCGAGCTGGCCCGGCAGCTTTTCTTCGAGGGCGCGGCCGTGGTGGTGCTGGACGTGCCCGAGGGCACCGAGTTCGGCATCGACTACAGCGCGTGGGCCGTGGGGCCGCGGTTCCGCGGCGTGAAGATGGTGCCGCCGGGACTGCACTTCGTGCACTGCAGCGCGGCCGGCGGCGGCGGGCGGGACGCGGGGCCGCGCTCCGGCCGCTTCCTCAGCCTGCGGCGCCGCGAGGTGCGGGTGCTGCGCTGGGACCCCGCGGGCGAGGCCGTGCGGCCCGAGCCGCCCGAGCAGGGCGAGGCGCTGCGGGACAGCCTGCGGGAGCTGGACCCCTTCCTGGGGCCCTACCCCTACGAGACGCTGAAGAAGTGGGTGTCGCTGAGCAACTTCATCAGCGAGGCGGCGGCCGAGGAGCTGCAGCCCGAGAGCGGCCASATCTGCGCCTTCGCCGAGGTGCTGCCCGAGGCGGCGGGGCGGCACACGCGGGACCGCGCCGGGCAGCGCCGGCCGCCGCTGGGCGCCGAGTGCCGCAGCTACGCCGAGGGCCTGGCCCGGCTGCCCCGCATGCGGCCGCGGGCCGGCACCCAGATCCGCTTCTCCGAGCTGCCCCGGCAGGCCTTCCCCGACGGGGCCACCCCCGAGGAGATCACCCGGCACAGCATGGACCTGAGCTACGCCCTGCAGCGGGTGATGGAGCAGCGCTACCCCGGCCGCCCGCTGGGCCTGCTCGGTGAGCCCCGCCCGGGAAATGGCGTTTTGTGCTCGGGGTGCAGCCTGTGCCTGCTYCCTGGCGCGCCGAGGCGCCTCTTCCGTGCGGGACAGAAGTTTGTGGAGTTTTTAGCAGCCATAGGGGCTGTTCCCATGGCCTGGAGGAGGCCGAGGCCGGAGCTGCAGCTCCTCCCYAGGGGCAGCTGCGATCTCCCTTCTGTGTGACCAGGGAGAGCACCTGAGGGAACGGCTGGAGCTGTCAGGGGAAACTTAGGTTGGATATTAGGAACAGGCTCTTCCCCAGAGGGTGCTGGCACTGCCCAGGCTCCCCAGGGAACGAGCACGGCCCCGAGGCTGCCAGAGCTCCAGGAGTGTTGGGACAGCGCTGCCAGGGATGCCCCCGGTGGGGCTGTTGGGGTGTCTGGGCAGGGATGGGGCTGGGCTGGGTGATCCCGGTGGTCCCTCCTGACTCAGGATATTCTGTGATTCTRTTCTGTTCTGTGACTCTGGTGTGGGAGCCTGGTGCTGCAGCCCAGATTGCCCCAGATGAAGTCAAAAGCAGCCATCAGAGGTGGCCCTGGTGTCTGGCACCTTACCTGTTCAGGGAACCTCTTGAGGAGCCTCCCAGACCTTACAGAGTCCTGGGAGCATCGAGTGGTGATGGGCACCCCCAGGCCCTCGTTCCTGTTAGGTTGGGCAGGGCTGTGGGCCTGGTTCCTGCTGCAGGGCCTGGCCCCTCCTGGCCCAGCTCGGCGTGTGCTCCGTGTGCTGCTGGGGACAGGGGCAGTGCCCGGGCTGTGCCAGCCCTGCTGTGGGGACACCACACCCCCAGAGCTCCACTGCTCCCCGGTTTTGCAGCCTGTGATACAAATAAATGCTGGGCTTGTGGAGGTCCTGGAGCAGGGTTTGTTCTGTTGCAGGATGGAGGGATAAACCCTCCCAGCTGGAACCCAGGTTTGGAATAAGCCTTTGTTTGTTCCTTCTCCCATTTTTTGCACATTAAYGTTATACAATTTATTCTTTTTCAAAATGACCAAAGACAACCGTAGGATGTAGAGAGAACAAATTACCTTAGGGAATGGTGGCAAAGCAGCTGATACCAAGCATCCAGTGTGATGAACCCTGGCTCRTAGTTCAACAAGACAAACAGACTCGTTGAGGCACTGCTGGCCTCTCCCAGAATTYCAGGACAGTGCTGTTTGCAGTCCCATGTGGTGCTGGGCGCTCAGCACAGGCAGGCTGAACACTCACAGGATAACAGCAGGGTCTGCCTTGTTGTTTGGTGTTGTTTGCTGTCTGTAGAGTCCCTCTGCAGTGCTGGTAACCACAGTTACAGGTGACCTGCCCCATCCTGCTTTGCTTTGCTCCAGCTGAAGAGCAGCACAGGGTCAGTGTTTGAGGTATGAATGCCCTTTGCAAAAGCCAAGCCAGAGTTTAGAAACCATTTGCAGAGCTTTGGGGAGGACACATTCCCAGGGTATCTGTTTAGTCTTACATGTTTTGTTTTGTTTCCCTTCTCTGAACCCACACAGCTGAGTTGCAGTTTGCCTTCATCTGCTTCCTGATTGGGAACGTGTATGATGCCTTTGAGCACTGGAAGAGGCTCCTGAACATCCTGTGCCGCTCAGAGGAGGCCATGGGGAAGTACCAGGACCTTTACATCAACCTCATTTCTGTGCTCTATCACCAGCTCAACGAGATCCCAGCAGATTTTTTTGTGGACATCGTCTCCCAGGACAACTTTTTAACCAGCACCTTACAGGTGTGTGTGGGGCGGTTCCCTGGGAAATGGAGTGGGAGGGAGGGCATCATCAAATCTGGGGAGAAGCTGCCAAAGGAATTCACCTGTGTGGGAGATGGGAGCCTGTCTGAGCACACAGGCTTTACTTTGACTTTTTCCCTCTGTTATTCAGCAAGAAATTCAGCTCAGCAGCTACAAGAGAGGCTGGGCAACTGCAGCATGGTTTCTGTTGGTTTAGTTTTTCCAAAGTGATGTTCATTCTTCAAAAGAAGAAACATCACACAAAGCTTTGGCATGAAGGACTGATGATGCTGAATTTTGGTATGGTTTGCTCAGTGTGCAGGGAAGCTGCAGCAAAGCTTTATTGAGCTCAGGGCAGTGATGGTGTTTAAGAAGCTTTTCCACTGCTTAGCACAGCTGAGGATTTCCTGCAGTCAGGTTCTGATCCAGAGGGAATTTATAGTTATTCCAAAATGCAGAAGGTGCTGCCTCTGCTGGGACAGGTGGGGCAGGTGTGTGCCTCAGCCCCAGTGAAAGCAGTGACCCCACTGTGGGAGCGATGGGGGTAGGACGGTCAGGATGGACAGAGAGCAGAGATCTCTGCAGCCAGGGCTGGAACTTGGGGTTTATTGCAAAGGGCCTGGGGGCAGGGCCCTGCTGGGAGCAGGCCCAAGAGAAGAGAGGGGTAGAGAGGATGAGAGGGTAAGAGAGCGAGGTTCCTGTTACAATACAATAAATCTTCTTCTGTGTTGAATATTCTGATTCTCACTAACCAATCCAGTACAAGATACAAATCCTACAGCATTTACATACAGCCTGTAAGAATCATTACATCACCATCCTGTATTACATTTTAAACCCTAAAAACTCCTCTTTGGGCCCTTCTGCCAAGCTGGCAGGGTCTGCTCTGACCCTTGGGCCTGTCTGCAAGCAGAGGGTGTTGTTTCATCAAAAGGGGATCACCTTCAGCTGGCCATGCCATTGTTTTCCAGTTGCTCAGTAACTGAGGGATCTCAAAGTTTGCTTTCATTTCAATCTCGCTTACAGTTTCCATGCCAGACAATCATATTGATAAGGATTTCCCATTTCATCTTCCCCATCACCCCACTGCTGGTGACCATGCTGGCAGTGCAGCAAGCTGGCTTAGTTTACAAAAAAGAGCCCAAATCGGACACACTGACAAAGCTGAGCAATGGGAACCAGCCCAGCAGGAAGCTCTGCTGCAGGTGCAGTTCCATTCCTCTCCTTGTTGGCCCCAAGTCCTTGCTGTACTTCTGGGGAAGGTGAAGGTGTTTGGGTTTAATTGCTGGGTAACATGTTTTGGGAAGCRTTGCTTTAATCAAGTGGCTTTCAGATTTTTCAGATGTTATTCTTACAAGTCTTGGGAAGGTTTTAATTTACATTTTATTTCTGTTGGTAGTTTTTTTCCATCCCACGACAGGACAGCCCAGCTGTGTTTGCAGCACGCTCAGAGCAGTGCTGTCAGTTCCCAGCTGTACCCAGAGTATGGCACCAGCCATTCTCTCCTGCTGAGGGCAATTTGRGAAACCCTTCTGGCTGCCTGGGTCTTGTCCATGCCTGGGCTCCCCCAGTCTGTGTTTCACTCCCTCAGAGGAGCTGTGCTGGTGGCAGGACCCCCCCTGAGCCCTGGCAGGAGTCACCACATTCCCCTTGCAGCCTGAGCCCCTCCTCACTGAGTTCCCCGTGCTCTGCTCCTGTGGGATTTCCGCAGGTGGAGCCAGGGAAGCTCTGGGCCTTGCCTTACCCACTTCACACACAGGCTGCAGAATCCTCTGCCTCAGCTGGCCCTGGGCAGGTGCTCAGAGCTGTGGGGAGGGCATTGTCTCTGCAGCTCCTGCTCAGCTCTGCAAGCAGCAACTTCGTTTTTGGAGTTTGAGCCAAGGCAAGAGGAGCACAGCACAGCCACCAGTGACTCTGCAGTCCTATCAGTGCTTAAAGAAAAAACAAAACAGCTTGGTGAAATAACTAATTTAATGTGCAGTTCATTGAGAAGAAGTGGGAAGTAAAATCTTCTAATCATTTTTTCCCTACCAGCAGCATTGCTGTGCAAGAATTCTGTTAGAAAGAGGCAGTTTTCCAGTAGAATGAGCAAGAAAAAGGCAAATGTTCATCCACAAAGCAGAGAACTTTGCTGTTCATTGTCAGTGCTGTATCCAGCTTCCAGTAAATAAGAGGCTGTGTTTTCCCCAGAGGAGATTTCTTTTTATGGCAATTAGTTCTGGATCAGTTCGGGAGGAGCAGGGCCAGGCYGGGCTCTGGGGCTCAGTGCCCTGTCCATCACACAGGTGCTTTCCCCCTGAGCTGCAGCAGAGGCTGGATTTGTGACATGTCAGTAGATTTGTGTTTGGGATGGAAGGCAGAGGTTCCTCTGCACTGCAGCACCCTGTGCACGAGGGAATGGCTGTGCTGAGGATAACCAAGCTTCTTCCAGAGAGCTCCCATTCCTCTCTGACATTCAAGGTATTTTCATTAAGTTTCCTCTGTGTCCTGAAGTCTTGGTAATACCTTGTTACAGAAATACTTTGGGAGATCTCTACCCATGGAAATGAGGGGTGCAAGTATTTGCTGGCCTTCTGGACACTTGCTGGAAGTTTGCCTACTCATATTTGAATTTTTTAAAATGCCTTCTGTCAAGATGTTTTCCTGAGCTCACCCTTGGGCCTATTTCAGAATTGCACAGTGCAAACTCAGTCACAAACACCCTCGTGCTTCAGGCCAAGCTCTCCCCTGGGTGCAGATGTGTGGGATGCTGGCTCAGTGGTGTGAAGCAGGATGGGCTTGGGCTGGGTCCCCCCAAAGCTGCAGCAGTCCCAGGGTGTAGATCCCAGCCTGGCTCTCCCTGGTGGCCCTGCAGGGAGGAGGTGCCCAGCTGGGCCATGGCTGGGCTCTCCCTGACCTCTGCTCTTTGTTTCAGGTGCTGTTCTCCTGCACGTGCAGCTCTGCTGTGGATGAGGCTCTGAGGAACAAGGCTGAGAAGTTCAAGGCTCACCTGACAAAGAAATTCAGATGGGACTTTGAGGCAGAGCCTGATGACTGTGCCCCTGTGGTGGTCGAGCTGCCTGAGGGTGTGCAGGTGGACTGAGCCCAAGGGCCCCTTAGGAGCAAACAGCTTCTAAAACGACCCTTCCTTCTCTTCTCCAACCCTGCCAGCTTCTTGAGGGCTGTGTCTGAAGCTGGTCCTCTTTCTGCTGGAGAAGCAGATGTGGGAAACCCAGGAGGATGCTGAGCTTTGTGAGGAGCCCAGAGGGGTTGGAGGAGTTTGAGTGGCAGCTTTGGACTCGTTGGGGTTTTCCCTGCAGTGTCTCCTCCTAGAACACAAGCCAGAGGCAAAGTCACAGAATCATTAAAGTTCCAAAAGACCTTTTGGRTATCATGGAGTTCAACCCTAAACCTGACAGTGCCACAATCCTCCTGCACTCAGCTGTCCTCATCCCTGCTCCCCTCTCCTGCTGGGCTGGAGCTGATGCCCTCCTTGGGGAGCACCTCTGCCTTAGGGGGGTGGGTCTTGGTGTGAACAGACAGGTGTCTGCTGAGGAAGGCAAGAACCTCCCTTGAAATGGAAAATGTCAACCCCCTCCCTCTGAGTTGTCACAAGGCAAAGATATGGGAGCAGGAATAACAGTTCTTTACTAGAAAAATTACAGATGCAATATTACAAAGAAAACAAAACACAGAGTGAGAGCAGGCCCTGGCCCCTGTGTGTCAGGGGGTGTCCCAGCCCCATCCCATGGGGGCTCAGCCCTCCTGCAGTGCCAGCTGTGGCTCTGCTGCAGCAGGGATCCTGCACAAGGGGGGAGTTTTCCTCTGCAGCTCCAGGGCTGCTGCAGATGGGCCTGGGCTCCCTCTGCCAATGCAGGGCAGCAGAAAGCTGCTCCTCTGGCAATGCAGGGGGCAAAGGCTGCTGGGCTGGGCCAGGCTCAGATTGGATCCAGGCAGGAATGCTTGGCTCCTCCCCTGGGCACAGCATCTCCCATGGGATGCTGGAATTGGATCAGCCCTGCAGGGACACTCAGTGGCCATGRACAGCAGATAATTAAYAAWTARTGGYCCATGAACAGAAGAGATCTCCTGGAGGGAGGACTGGGTGTGGGAGAGATAAAACTGCCCAAAGAACAGAGGATAACTGCCCCACCTCTGACAGATGGCAAATAGAGCACACACATACCTTACAATCCTGGACAGCATCCAACCCCCAAACTGCTCTTCATTCCTTCTCCCTGCTCCACAGGCTCCCTGGTGTTGGACAAACCAGAGTTTTCAGTCTCAGGGACAGTTTCCTGGTGTGGGGCCTCTGGCTTGTCCTGCACCATGGATTGCTGCTGCTTGTCTCATCCACCTGCAAATCCAGGCATGAGGAATGTGCTGCCCTCCTGTCACAGTGGCACAACTCCCTTTTTATTGGAGTGACAGGTGAACAATGCCATGGGCGACTCTCACAATTAAAGGGCAAATATCCTGTATATATGTTAAGAAAAGTCTTGTAGATTTGTAGTTGTGTTTTACCCCCATGTGTTGTTATCAGGGGCTGGCCTGGGTTTAGGACATTTGGGAGGGTCAGTTTGTCACCATGGCAGCACCTGGGCTCCAATCAGGATTTAAGGCAGTGATCTCCCCCCCTGGGCAGTGAAGGAGTTGATGGATAGAGCTTTGGGAGGAGCTAAAGGGTTAAAAGGTGAAACCTCCATGGTGTGGGTGAGCACAGGGTGGGAACGATCCTCTGCTCCTGGCACCGTGGTATTTGCTCTATTCAGTCTTCTGTTGTATTTTTATAAGGTTTTAATAAACCTTTTAAATGTTTTGAAAGTGAGTATAATTTCTTGTTGGGGAAGATGAAACAGGAAAGCCTTATMAATATGATTGTCTGGCAAAAGATTTTGAGAATATGGAAACTATAAATGAGATTGAAATGAAAGCAAGCTTTGAGATCCCTCAGTTACTGAACAACTGGAAAACAATGGCATGGCCAGCTGAAGGTGATCCCCTTTTGATCAAAACAACACCCTCTGCTTGCAGACAGGCCCAAGGGTCAGAGCAGACCCTACAGCTTGGCAGGAGGGGCCCAAAGAGGAGTTTGTAGGGTTTAAAATGTAACACAGGATGGTACTGAAGTGATTCTTATAGGCTGTATGGAAATGCTGTAGGATTTGTATCTTGTACTAGATTGGTTAGTGAGAATYAGAATATTCAACACAGAAGAAGATTTCTTGTATTGTAACGGGAACTTCACTCTCTTACCCTTTTACTCTCTCACCCTCTCATCCTCTCTGCCCCTCTCTTCTCTCAGCCTGCTCCAGCTGTGGCTGGCAGTTCCCAGCAGGGCCCTGCCCCAGGCCCTTTGCAATGAACCCCAAGTTCCTGACCTGGCCTCAGAGATCTCTGTCCCCGTGTCCTGACCGTCCTACCCCCATCGCTCCTACAATTTCTCACATTGGGGAGAAATTAAAAAAATTAAAGACATACAAAGCTTTGCTCAACCTCATCTGAGGTATGGCTCGGGCCGCTCCCCGCTTCTGTTGATGTAGAATGTGTTTCAGAGTGTGATGTGTCCTTTCAACCATTGCCTGACTTGTGAGGGAATAGGGAATTCCAAAATGTGGCAAACACCCCAATCCACCAGAARCGTGGCCAATTCTTGAGCTGTGTGTGCAGGGCCATTGCTACTCCAATGGTGACTCCCCTGTTAGTGCCACCCCCTCCTGCCCCCTGCCAGGGCACCGGGCAGGGCTCCTCTGGCTCTTGAGGGGTGGCTTGGTGCCCCTGGTTCCACCTGGCACTGGCAATGTCTCGGGGTGGTTCTGCAGCTCAGGCTGGCTTTGTGCAGCCCCATGGCAGCTCTGGTTTGTGGGGTGTCAGGTGTGAGCCAGGGGCATTCCTGCTCTCTAAAAACAAACTGAAGGGGAAAGGGAGCCTGTGGGAAGGTGCAGAAAGCTTGGCAGTGCTGTGGGTTGGAATCTGAAGTCAGCTCAGGGTTAAATTTTTTTGAGCCAGCAATTCTTCCTTGGGGGATTCTCTGGTCCTGTTAAGGGTAAGTCGAATTTCTGTTCTTTGCTCAGTGTTTTGCTGTGGCAATCCTGCCTGTCTCTGTCCACTGTGCATCAGTTCCAGTCTTTCTCAGGTTTTATTAGGTTCTTTGGTGTTTGTTGTTATTGTACCCTTATTTTTCTTCAGAAATAACACAACAGAAATCCATTTGTGCCTCCAGCAGCTCCCAGGAGGGAGAGGTTTTCCAGGRTCTCTTAGACACACACCACCTTTGTTTGGAGCACTGTTTATATCTGCTGTGCTTTGGCAGCTGGGCAGGGCCTGCCCCAGCTGCTGCAGAGGGACTGGCTGGCACTGAGCTCCTGGAATATGGAAAAAGATGGAGTGGAGCTCCTTGATTCCTCTCCCTGAGAGGGAAATCATTTACTGCTGGGATTGTCAGGCAGCGTCAGTGCTCCTTGGGCAGCCCTGCTCCTGCGGAGGGCTGTGCTGGCTCTGGCCATTCCTTCCTGCCCTGCTCAGCTCTTCCACAGCCACTCCTGCTCGCTCCAGGAGCCTCCTGTCGGCCCTGCTGGGTCTGGGAGCTGCCCCTGGGGACCAGGGGGCACCAGCCAGGCTGGGGTAAGACAGAGCAGAAATTATCCAGAGTAAAAATCCGTTTTGATTTAGGTGCAACGTACATCTTTGAGCTAAGTCTGTAGCTTGCAGACAGCTGTTTAGTCTGAGTGCTTGTCCTCATAAAAAGCCTCGGCTCAGAGAAACTGCTTCAGCCAAAGGACAGAAATAAGGGGGGAGCAGACAAGAGACTGCTGCGGAGAGCAGGGCAGAATGCCCCAGGAATTCTTTCTGATAAAGAAGAATCAGCAGCAAATGTCACACAAAGTCAGTAGAATGAGTATGTATGAACCTATTGTGAAATTGCATGCATATATGTTTGAGAGGGAGATAAAAAAGCATCTGGAGTTCCCAGAAGTACCCGTGTCATTTCAGGAGAACGATTCCCACATGTGTCCCGCGCTGTAATGAACRCACCAGCTTTACAACTTTCACAAACTGTGGAGTTTGTTTGCTTCAGCAGATCAGGGCTGGGGAGGCTGCACAGAGCCCAGGAGGCTGCGCTGCAGCGGCCTCGTTAGGACCGCGCTAATGAGCTGCAAGGCAGCCTCCATGCAAATGAGCCCCATGTGGGTCAATCAATGGCAGGAAAAATCCCTGGGGATGCTCCTGCCCTGCTGCTCCCCCCCTGACCCTGCCCCTGCCCTGCTCCTGCCC
>JACDOX010000192.1:224139-247046 GCA_014549065.1 Cardinalis cardinalis
GCCCCTGCCTGAGCCCTGCTGTGCCCCATCCCTGGGGCTGCCCCGCTTCCAAAGCTGCTCCTCCTCCTCCCCACAGCCCTGGTTTCTCTTTCTGCTGCTCATCCCGGCCTCTCCTGTGTCAGGATCTCTCGCTGCTCARAGTRACCCCGAGAAAAGTTGGAAAGTCTCTTTTCCCAGCCCAGCGCTTGAAGAAGGAGTCAGAGCTCCTCATTTCTCGGTCTCAAGGTTGTTTATTGTTCCTTATCTATAAAATTCTTTCTCCTGCCCAGCCGAGGTCCCTCCAGCAGGACAGTTCCAGGTCCTCTGCCTGCCCCCAGGGCAGTGTTATGTCTTTATACTAAAACCTACATGCACAATGTTTACAATAACTTCCCAATACCCATCACCTATGTTAGACAGTGAGCTTCTACTCTAAACCAATCTCTAAGTGCCAACATCACAGCAGAAGATGGAGGCCAAGAAGAAGAAGGAGAAAGGCTGGACACACCCAGATCCCTCCATCTTGCCCCCTGAACCCCCATACCAAAACCCCCAGAATCTACTTTTCCACCCCACGATAAATTCACTATCATTCTACTTAAACTGTTGTAGCTTGCTGATCTTCACCCAAGGTTGGTAATTTTCTCCACGGGTCATAATCAAAACCACAGGTGTTTTGGGCTCCATGCCAGCATCTCTGAGCCCCCTGGCAGGGTCTGGGCTGCTCAGGACAGCAGAAGGGATGTGCTGGGTTCTGACACTCCTGCTCTGTGCTCGATGGGAGATGCAGGGCTGGAGAGCTCTGCGTGCCCTCCTGCCCTGGGGTGASAGATGAGCAATGCCATGGACGACTCTCACAATTAAAGGGCAAATATCCTGTATATGTTAAGTTTTATAGATTTCTAGATATGTTTTACCCACTTGTGTTGTTATCAGGGGTGACCTGGGACATTTGGGAGGGTCAGTTTGTCACCATGGCAGCACCTGGGCTCCAATCRGGATTTMAGGCAGTGATCTCCCCCCCTGGGCAGTGAAGGAGTTGATGGATAGAGCTTTGGGAGTAGCTAAAGGGTTAAAAGGTGAAACCTCCATGGTGTGGGTGAGCACCGGGTGGGAACGATCCTCTGCTCCTGGCACTGTAATATTGTCTCTATTCAGTCTTCTGTTGTGATTTTTTATTAGGTTTTAATAAACCTTTTAAATTCTTGGAAGTGAGGATTGTTTGTCTCCCACCGGCCCTGCTGCCTCCCAAAGGGACCGGGAATGGGAGTGGAGGCTGTCCAAGGTACCTGCCCTCGTCCACTGGCCCTGCTGCTGTGGTGCTCTTGGATTTGCAGGGTTCCCAGACAAAGCGTGTGTCTTGGTTTGGAAAGCCAGGTGCTTGCTAAGGAAGGCAGGAGCCTTCCCTGAAATKGAGAATGTGAACCCTCCCCACCCCTCTGAATTGCTATAAATTTTAAATTAAGGGGCTCTCAGGCAAAAATATGGGAGCAGGAAATAACAGTTCTTTAATAGGGAAAGGGGGAAAAAAGAAAGATAAAATAAACAATGCAGTACCCTAGAACAACACTGCCAGAGTCAGAACCCAACCTGGCACCCTGTGGGTCAGGGTGTTGCTGGCAGTCCCATTGGAAATGTGGCTGAGCCCTCCTGCAGTGTCAGGGGTGGTTCTGTTGGAGCAGGGGGTCCTGTAGAGAAGGATTGTTCTTCTGAAGATCCAGTGGAAGGAGAGGCAGCTGCTGTTCTTCTGGGGAATCCAGTGGAGAAAGCCGAGCTGGTGTCTCAAAACCTCTGGATTATATCCGGGTAGCAATGCTTGGCTCCTCCCTCTGGGCGGAGCATCTCCCAATGGGATGTTATAGTTCTTATCAGCCATGCAGGGACATTCAATAGCTGTTATCAGCAGATGTCCCCTCCCAGGGAGGTGTGAATGTGGTCACTCTGACAGAGAAGGCAAACTGCCCACTTGACAAAGGTAATCTGCCATACAGATGGTAATGGAAAACATCTTGCATKGCAATCTTCAACAGTGTGGAATGATGAATCTGACTCTGTGTTCTCAGAAGGCTAATTTATTATTTTAAGATACTATATTATATAAAAGAATACTAAACTAAGCTATACTAAAGAATACAGAGGGAATACTTACAGAAGGCTAAAAAGATAATAATGAAAACTCGTGACTCTTATCAGAGCTCCAACACAGCTTGGCCCTGATTGGCCAATGAGTGAAAACAGCAGAATCCAATGAAACAATCACCTGTGGGTAAACAATCTCCAACCACATTCCAAGGGAGCAAAACCCAGGGGAAGCAAATGAGGTAATATTGTTTTCCTTTTTCTCTGAGGCTTCTCAGCTTCCCAAGAGAAGAATCCTGGTCAAGGGGATTTTTCCAGAAAACATAACGGTGACATGGTGGCTGCAGAGACCTGGCCCCAACACACTCCCGGTGCCAGGAGCCTGTCCTGTGAGATGGGACACAGATGTGTGACCAGCACGGTGCCACAGCACCCCTGGAAGGGCCCTTTGCCCTGGAGAACCTGCAGAGGCCAGTGGGGGATGGGGGCACACATCAGACCTGGCTCACTGTGGGGAGAGCTCCAGAGGCACCAGGGCTGGCCTGAGGAGCTGCTGGAGGTGTTTTGCTCCCTCCCAGCCTTGTGTGGCACCAGCAGCCCAAGAAAACACCCAGCGGGATCTCCAGGAGAGCAGAGCCCCTGCAGCTCTGGGGAGCAGAGCAGTCTCTGGAGACCTTCCCAGATGGGGATGGTGGCACCAGGACATGGGGCAGGAGTGGGTTGGAAGAGGTTTGAGGAATGCAGATGCTTGGATTTAGCAATAAGACATGAGGAAGGCAGTTTTGGGGGATGTGTGAGGGGTGAGGTGGGATGGGGACCTGCGTGGGCAGTGGCATCTGGGGGAGGTGAGACAAGGGGGTCTGGCATGAGGAAAGACAGCAAAACCTGACAGGGCTGAACAAGGGGATCTCTGCCTCCAACCCCAGAGCTCTTCCTCCCTGGGATGTGCTGGGAYAGGGCTCAGCACCAGGGCTGGGAGCAGCCAGGGAAAGGTCCCTGCAGCAGGGCCAGTGGCCAGGGGAGGCCCCAGTTCCACACTGGGGATGAGAAATGTGCTGGTGGGGAGATGATGGGGAGAGGCACACAGGCTGAGGGGGCTGGGAGCCCGTGCCAGGGCYGGGGCAGAGCCCCAGGGACATCCCTGTGCCAGCTGGGTGTGCTGTGAGCTGGAGGTGACRCGTGGGTAAGGAGTGACCGTGCCCAGGGGACACCTCCTGCTCCCTGCAGTGCCTCCGTGCTGGGCAGGAATTGGGTGCAGAGCAGGGGCAGCCCAGCAGTGCCACAGGCTGGGGCTGGGGGTGCAGGCTGCCCCGGGGGCACCTCCTGGCAGGACATGGGGGCATTGCTGCTTCCCTGTGCCTCAGGCAGTGCCAYCCTTGTGCTGGGAAGGCTCCAGCCCTTCAGCAAGGAGAGCTCATGGAGAGGACAGCAGGAGGAGCTTTTCCTCGGGGTGACCTTTCCTGGAGTGCTTCTGCTTTCCTTCCATCCTGCCTGGACAACGTCTGGTGGATTTTGTGTCTCTCCCAGCAGTGCCTGAAGCTGCTCCCAGAGGAGCCCTGAGCTCTGGTGATGCTGACTGAAGGCAGCTCTAATATTTGAATGTGAGCTGTGCTGGGTGCTGTCCCAGCCCTGTCCCCTCCCCAAAGGACAGCCTGGCTCGTGCCCAGCCCTGTGGTGGATTTCTTTGAGCTCTCCAGAGGAAAGAACTCTAAGCTGTTTCCAAAATATTGGGCCCCAAATCTCACCACACTTTGTGGGATATTGCCCACAGGGATGCCCAGGATTTCTTTGGACTTATCTCAGGCTTTTTATCATGTTCCTATTAACCCAGCTAGTGGGAGCAGGCTTGCTATACTCACAGAGAATGCCTCTACTATTTTAGGAAAGCTGCAATGGGAGTCTCTCCCAGCCTTTTCTCCTCYATCCCTTCTCTCCTGCCCTCGCAGCTGAAATCAGCAGCAGCCTCTTTCATGTTGGGTCGTTTGCTGATATGGATGAGCTCTTCCTCTGTCACCCAAACACTCCTCACCTTACCACARTTAACCACTCTGTGTGCAACCTCCTTCAAGAACCAGGAGCACGAATCAGCATGGAGAAATCAACTCCTTTGCTGAGGACAAGCATCAGATTCTGGATACAGGATCATCACCTGGAGGTTGGACTACGGACTAATCTAAGAGCTGTAATAACGAAAATTAAAGCAATGACACGATTAAAGGAATGAAGATTAAAGGAATGCTTCCCCATTCACAGCCCTTCAGCAGCTCTCTCATTTCCCTGAGCCCCGGGGCCAGGCAGGGCAGGACCCGGCGCTGCTGAGCTGGGGGAGGGGGGGCCACCCCGGCAGGGCTGGGACAGGGCTGGGACAGGGCTGGGACAGGGGTGGAACTGGGATAGGGCTGGGATAGGGACAGGGCTCGGATAGGGCTGGGACAGGGACAGGACAGGGACAGGGCTGGGATAGGGATGGGACAGGGACAGGGACAGGGCTCCTGCAGGGCCACCAGCAGCCCCAGGGCTCTGCTCAGAGCAGTGACCCTGCAGATGTCCCTGGGTGTTGGGAAGGATGAAAGTTTGACAAGAAAGCCTCACAGATGTGTGTGCTTAGCAGAAAGATTTTTGGATGTAGAATCTAAAGAAGGAATAGAGATGGAAGCAAGTTTTGATATAGAAGAAAAGAATTGCTGAGCCATTCTCACTGGATAACCAAGGAGACAAAGGGTGTGTGAGTTAGAAGGGGTTTTATGGCTTAGAGCAAAGGATAAACCCCAAACAAGAAGATGTTTTTACCAAGCAGAAAGAGAGCACAGGCAAACAAGCCTGCCAATGCTGCAAGTAGAAAAAAATCTCAGAATTTTCCACTGCAAGAAAACTGAAAAGCAACTTTTAGCTTAAACTGTRATGTACTGACTTTGAGTGATTGGAGAGCAGTAACATGRATWTGGTAATKACAGTAGTTATGAYAGGCTRTAGATAAYAGTTAAGGTATAGATTGGTTCTGCTGTATGAAGATGCTCAGCAAAGAAAAGTAAATAATGCATTTTAACCAAAAGAATAGTAAATAATGCAATGTAACCAAAATCAAAGGGTCTCTGGGCCTGCCTGCAGCTGGAGCTGCCAGCTTGTGGGCACAGCTCTGTCACCCACAGCCCTGGGCTGCTGTGACACCTTGGATCCAATAAACTGCATTTTGGAGAGCCCCTGGAGTCCCACATCCCTCATTTCAGCTCTTACACCTGGGAAGTGTGGTGGAGTGTCCCCAGCACTAAAGGCTCTGTTTGTCTGCAGCTGGCACCAAGTTGCAGCTGCATTTCCCTGGGGCCATGGGGTGACACCATCTCAGCTTGCACAGAGCCAGGAGGAGCCCTGAGGCTCCTTCCAGCCTCCTCCCAGCYCCTCCTGCCTCTCTGCCACCGCTGCCCCAGGCAGGCTGTGTCTGGCTGCTGGGTGCCGCAGCCCGGGTGTCCCCTCAGGAYGGGGGTGGCCGTGGGGCTGCAGGTGTCCTGGGCCCTGCACTGAAGCTGCTGCTCGGCTCCTGACCCCTCAGTGTCACACGGGCCCCAGAGGAGCCTGTGGCCCTGGCAGTGCCGTGCTGCCAGCCTGGCACTCTGCAGCCTGTCAGTGTCCCATGCCCACGCGTGGCAGCCCCAGCTGCGGGGGAGTCGGCGAGTCAGCAACTGCTGAGTTCCAAAAGGAGACATCAATAAAGAGCCTTTGCAAGGAGTGTAATCTCCTGGGGAGGAAATTGCAGCTCTGCTCCACCCACACCGTGCATGAGTGGCCTTGGAGCACTGACTCACTCCTCCTCTGGGGACTGTGGGCAGGGCTGGGGGCAGCACGGCCGCCACCAGGGCTCTGTGTCCCCGTGTCCCCAGGCTGCAGGGACAGCAGGGACCCGTGGGGCCTGCAGGGGGACTGTCCCTACAGAAGCTGCCATGGCCACACCTGGCCAGGTAACCCAGCTGGCCTGGACAGTGCCCTCAGCRCTGTCAGTCTGTCTGTGTCCCGTCGGGTGTGCTTCTCAGGAGGAGAAATCCTGGCAAAGGGATTTTTYATAAAATATCATGGAAAGCAGAGAGCTGTGGAGGAGAGGTGGGACCTGGGACAGCTTCCATCGAGCTGCTGGGAGCACCTGATGGCCTCAGAGCCTCCCTCCAGCAGCCCCAGGTGTGCCTGGGAAGCAGCTCCTCACAGGGTGGGAGAGAAAACCTCAAAGAGCATTGGGCAAACATCTGTGGCTGAGGGAACCCCCAGATGTGGCTGGGGAGAGAGCAACATCTGCCTTGATCTGCTGCTGGGGGGGTCTGTGGCTCTGGAGATGGCCCTGGTGAGTCCTYGTGCCCCCTGCTCGGTGCTGGGGCAGCTGCAGCACCAGGAGGACAGCCTGGAAGGTGCCTTGCCCCCTGGCTCTTCTCTGTCCCACACAAGGCTCTTCTTTTCCCTCCTTGGGTATTCAGGCTGGGAAGCGTTCCTTGTGCTCCCAGTGTGGCCCCTGGCAGATCTGGGGATCTGGGAAGTGTTCCTTGTGCTGCCAGTGTGGCCCCTGGCAGTGCCCTGGGCACCTGGGGCGAGGCTCCTGCCATGGCCTGTCCCTGCTCAGAACTGCCCCCTGCAGCTCCCAGCCCTGCAGTCCCTTCTGCGTCTGCCTCCATCTCAGCCCAGGGCAGGCAAGGAGCGAGCTCCAGAGCCCTGATGTGGCACCCGGCCCTGGGCAGGGGCTGCAGGGGCTGGGGGACACAGGGACATCCCAGGAGTGCTCTGCTCCATGCGTGATGTGTCCTGGTTCTGGCAGCCTCTAGTTACACCAGGGAAGGTGTAGATTGGACAGCAGGGAAAATTTCCCTGTGGAAAAGCTGGTCAGGCACTGGCACAGCTGCCTGGGGCAGTGATGGAGTCACCAACCCTGGAAGTGTGGAAGGAAGGTGTGGATGTGGCACCTGGKGACACGGCTGAGTGGTGGCACTGGCAGTGCTGCTGGAACTGTTGGATTCCATGATCCTGGAGGGCTTTTCCAGCCCGAACAATTCATGGCACCTCCCAGGTGCCCCTCAGGGACACAGTCTCAGGGACGGCAGGAAGGGGAAGGGGCAGAATTCCCTTTGCTGCTCCTGCTGCTGGGCAGCACAGCCCTGGCACGGCCATGGAACAGAGCAGCAGTGCCCAGAGCCCTGCCCAGGGCAATGCCCGATGTGGCCGGGCAGGGGGGSCCCGCGGAGCCCCAGGGCATGCAGCCCTTCCCCCGTGCAGGGCAGGGCGCTGCGAGCACGGGGAGGGCAGACAGGAGTACAGGGATGGGTAATGGCAGCAGGACGTGGCCTGGGCTCGGAGCAGCAGCGACAGACACAGCAGCATTCAAGGAGCAGAGCATCCCATGAGGAGACAAAACAGAGAGGGAGATGTGGGGAGGAGATAGGGAGGATTAGATCTGGCTGTGGTGGGATTGGTGTCTGCAGGTCAGGGCTAGGGCCGGGGAGAGCAGGGGCGGGCAGGAGGCTCCTCCCTTCACCTGCCTCCCCCTGGCTCCCCTGGAGCTCTGCACCGGCTCCGGCCCTGGCACGGGGTGCCCATGGCAGCGGGGGCTGTCCCTGGATCCCTGGCAGTGCCCAAGGCCAGGGCTTGGAGCAGCCCGGGGCGGTGCCGGTGTCCCTGCCGTGGCAAGGGTGGAACCAGTGATCCCTGGGGTCTGTCCCAGCCCAGCGCAGCCTGTGCTCCCGCGGCAGAGGGCCCGTGCCCTGGGCTGCCCTGTCCCGCTGCAGGGCGGTGACAGCGCTGCTGTCCCTCCTGTCGCACCCTGCTCCCGCTGCAGGAGGCCGGGCTGTTCCCATGTTTGCTTTGAGTTTTGTGCTTTCAGTAGAACAAAACCCTTCGGCGTGCAGCCCTGCTCTGCCAGCCGGTTACTGGTGCCCCCGGTGCCCCCGGTGCCCCCGGTGCCCCCGGTGCCCCCGGTGCCCCCGGTGCCCGGGGATGCTGGCTGGCAGGAGCAGCAGGGCTGCGGGTGCCCACACAAATGCCCGGGGTGCAGAACTGCCCCAGGCAGACAAGGAGCACCAGGAGAGCCCCTGGGGCTGCTGCAGGCTCCTTTCCTCCCCTCCTTTCCTCCCCTTGTTTCCGTCCACGCACCACTGGGGCATTTTTAAAATTAATTTTTTAAATTAAAAGTGTATAATATTATGTAATAGAAAACGTAAAGTTTTAAAATATAGTAATATCTATAAAACAAAATAGAAGTCTTAAAACAAAAACTAATTMTTCTTTGCCTTCTTCTTCACCTTCTTCTTCATAAGTTTAAGTAGTATTTTATAATTAAATAAGAAAATCCACATTAAAGAACACAAATAAGTAGTTATTAAGTTAAAAATAAAAATAATTTAAATATAATTTCTTAATTAAATATTTTACCCTTAAAAAACTTATAAAGAAGATACTTCTCCATTTTTACCTTATTAGAATAAAATACCATGAAACTCACAACTTATAAAACTATAATATAGGATAATATGATATACATAACTATATATAATATTATAATATAATATATATAGTATATATTATGTAATAAAAATAATATAATATATAATCTATAACTATAATATAATATAATATAATATAATATAATATAATATAATATAATATAATATAATATAATATAATATAGTATATAATATAAATAAAAACTAATAAACATCTAAATCCAAACAAAAAATGCCATCTCACAATTTAATCCCAACCTTAACAAAAAACCTAACAAACAAGCAAACAAAAAAACAAAAACCAAACCAAGAAACCCCCATTAGTGGTCCCATGCTGTGTGAGGGATGAAGGCGCCTCTGGGCAGCCCCTGGCTGCTCCCCAGGGCTGCAGGAAGGGGCTCAGCACAGCCCCTGGACTCCCTGCCCTGCCTCTCCTCCTGCCACTGGGGGCGATTTTCACAGCAGTGGCTTTGGGACTGTATTTTCTCCTTTCTCGGTTGGTCCCAGCTGCTCCTGGTGCCCCTTTCCCCCGTGGTGTGGGCACCCCTGTGGTTCCTGCCCCGTCCCCGTGCAGGCTGGGCCGGCACAGCAGCACCAGCGGGGCCGGCTGGCTCCTGCAGGAAGCTCCGTGCCCAGGTTTGGCTCCACCCGTGGGCTGCAGCCCTGAGCTCACCCCAGAGGAGCTGAACCCTGGCCATGGAGCCCGGGGCTGACCCCAGAGCTGTGCCACCAAGGGCACAGTGTCCCTCCTTTTGGCTGGAAAAGCCTTTAAGGTCCTGGAGTGACGCCGGCAAGGGGGGCTATTGACAGCCACGAACGAGACGGGGTTGCTGTAGAACGCGTCTCGAGCTGTTTAGTTTTTAGCATCAGTCTCATTACATGATTATGACAATGGGAAGATGCTAGAAGCTCACATTCCAGGCAGCAGGCTAAAAAACTTGATGTTACAACATACTTTATAMGCTTCTTGACCAATCACACAAAGCAAAAGCACATTGACAGCARTTCTATCCAAYCACCATAAGCACTCGTACCTTTGGTTAAAACAATGCTTGCTTATTTCGAATACAATATCTGCTTGTAAGCCTTAAAACACAACGCACAGAGCTCCATTATTAAGCTGTAACCTTCCTAATATCTTTCTAGATAAACTTTTCTGTAGCTTAGAGAGTTTCTCCAGACAAGTGTTAATMCACAAACCATTGTTCTATTTACCCTTGCTTTTTCTACAGTTTAAATAATTTTTCTCCTGACCTAACTCATGACTGCTKCATAGCTCTATTCACAGCTCTACTCTCTCTGGAACCTGCATCTTGCAGCTTTCCTAAAGCCCTCTAATTTTGTGCATTCCCACACTGGGGTTCAGCTGTTCCCCCAGCACTGCCAAGGGCACCCCTGCCCCCTGTCCCCAGGTGCCACAGCCACCCCCCCAGGGATGGTGACTCCACCGTGCCCTGGGCAGCTGGGCCAGCGCCTGACCACCCTTTCTGGGAAGAGATTTCCAGCCTAGATTTCCCCTGGTGCAGCTTGAGGCTGTTTCTCTTGTCCTCTCACTCCTTACTGGGAGAACCCTGAGCCCCATCTGTCTAAAATTTCCCTTTTTAACTTCAAATTGTGCCCACTGTTGGAAGCAAAAACATCTGAGAGCATCTCCAGAGAGCCTGGAACTCTGAGCAGCCACAGCCTCGGGGGCTGAGCCCCTGCTGCACCTGAGAGCAGCAGCCAGGAGTGTGGGAAACATTCCCTAACRTCCCCCTTGTGAAAAATGTGTATTTTATTATTGGCTTTTCACAAATATTAAAATGAATATTATATGTGTTGTGTTAGAAAGTGATGCTGGATTAATTGTCTTAAGTAGTGTGTTAAATATAGTTTTAGGTTATAACAAAATGTTAAAATAGAAACGATGCTATGTAAGATACTTTTTTAAAGAAAGGACTCACAGAGATAGCGGTCACAGGACACCTGAATCTTTCAGAGAAAGAGAATTTATTGCTCCCTTATCAGAAGAAACGAACTTCTTCCTGCCTTGCTCAGCCATGAAGGTGCCATCAGGATTCAGAGGAAGAAGCTGACACTGCCCAGCCAGAATCCTGTGTTTGAATGGAATTTATGCATCATGGATGAGCTGTATGAATATGCAACAGGCTGTTGCTTTTAAGGGTTAATCCTTTGTTAACGTGGGTCCTTTTTYGAGCTTATTTTGCCCAGAAAAGGTACCCGGACTGTCTATAACTCTTTGTTTTATTGTCTCATATTGTCCTAATTCAAACTGTCCAAATTATTATTACTGTATTTATGTTGCTATTTTTATAACCATTTTATTATCATTAAACTTTTAAACTTTTAAAAACAAGTGATTGGCATTTTACACATCATCATCCCCAGGGCTGGGGGCTCCCAGCAGGGACAGGTGGCACCCACCATGGCACCCACCGTGGCACCCACCGTGGCACCCACCGTGGCACCCACTATGGCACCCACCAAGGCACCCACCGTGGCACCCACCAAGGCACCCACCAAGGCACCCACCGTGGCACCCACTATGGCACCCACCAAGGCACCCACCGTGGCACCCACCATGGCACCCACCATGGCACCCACCGTGGCACCCACCATGGCACCCACCATGGCACCCACCATGGCACCCACCGTGGCACCCACTATGGCACCCACCAAGGCACCCACCATGGCACCCACTCTGGCACCCACCGTGGCACCCACCGTGGCACCCACGCTGGCACCCACCGTGGCACCCTGGGCTCTGGGAGGGGCTGGCAGGGAGGGACTGGGGGGAGGAAGGCAGGAGCCACCCCAGGCTGGCAGTGCCAGGTTTTGTTGGACCTGCACACGGGGCAGGCMGGGCCCAGCTGAGCCCCAGGCTGGGCTTTAGCCGGGCCCTGTGTGCAGAGCAAGGCTTTGCCTCTGGATTCAAGGTGCACAGTTGTGTCCCCTTGGCACCCCTGCTCTGACCTTCCCCGTCCTTTCCTCTGCAGACACCTCAGCTTTCTTTCCTGGGAATTCTTGAATTGTTAAACCAGAGCAAACCTTCCAGTTTTAGGGCTGGGAGGCAGGGCCTGCTTTCCTCCCTAATGGCTGCACTTGAGCAATCCTTCCTCCCAGAACATGGGAGACTGCATGGAGGCCATCAGCCCCTAATGCAGCTTTGCTTTCCTCTGCTAATGCTTCCCAGGGAGGAGGGGAGCTCCAGCTCCTGCCAGCCAAGCCCTGCACTTGTCATTAAAGCCCTGAAGCAGCAAAATGCTGAAGAATATCTCTGAGGCGCTTTCCAGAGGGGGAGTGAGAGCTCGCAGCTGCAGCACAAGATGCCTGGAGGAGCTCCCGTSCCCAGCAGATGGGACAGGCAGGGACAAGGAAAACGCCTGCTTCCCCTGGGGCCAGGGCTGCTTACAGGGACAGGACAGCCCCTGGAGGGCCCTTGGCACCGCCTGGGGAGGTGTCTGTGTGCCACCATCACTTCTGCCCTGCCAAAGCTGACTTGGGCTTCTCCATTGGTGTCCTGAGGTTCTGAACCAGTCTGGGGGTCACGTCTGGAGTGTGATGGTGCTACTGGGGTCCCTTGCAGACAATTCTTACCTTTCCCTGAGGAAATACGGATAGTCACTGTGCAGGATGTCTGCGAGACATGCTGGGGTCCTTTCTCACATTGCTGGTGGGGTTTGGAGCTCCCTGGGGCTCAAGAGCCAGAGCAGGGCTGRGCCAGTGGCTGTGGCTGCTGTGCCGGGGGGCTGCACCAACCCTGGTGGGAGCTGCTCAGGGATCTCCACCTGTAGCCATGATATTTTCTGAAAAATCCTTTTCTTAGGGTTTTTCCTCCTGAGAAGCTGAGAGGCCTCAGGAACAAAACGTAACCAATGGTTATCTGCTGCTGTGGARTGCAACAGGTGCATCTGGGATTGGTCTCATGCAGTTGTTTCTAATTAATGGCCAATCACAGTCAGCTRGCTCAGACAGAGAGTCCGAGCCACAAGCCTTTGTTATCATCCCTTCTTTTTCTATTCTTAGCCAGCCTTCTGATGAAATCCTTTCTTCTATTCTCTTAATATAGTTTTAATATAATATATATCATAAAATACTAAATCAAGCCTTCTGAAACATGGAGTCAAATCTGCGTCTCTCRCTCATCCTCAGACCCCTGTGGACACCGTCACATCCACCCTGGGCACCCCCGTGCCCCCAGGGCTGTGCTCAGGGCAGGAGGGGAGGATGGTGGCACACAGCCCTTGCCAGGCCCTGCCGTGCCGGGCACCGCCCGCGCCTCGCTGCACGGCTCATCCTCTCCTCCCTGCTGCTGCCCTCCTTTGGCTGCTTGCTGGAGATGAAAAGTGGCCTTTAAAATCTAGGCCAAGGTCACCCTCCCCTCCCCGGACGGGTGGCAGCCCCTGCACAGAGCCCAGAGCCCACACAGCGCTGCAGCCGCTGCCCGGGGGCGCCGGGCTGGGATGGACACACGGACACACGGACACACGGACACACGGACACGGCCCCGGAGCCCAGCAGGGCTTCAGCTGCAGGGGACCCTGGAGACCATCCCAGGTCACCCTGCCATGGCAGGGACACCTTCCACCATCCCAGGCTGCTCCAAGCCCTGTCCAGCCTGGCCTTGGGCACTGCCAGGGATCCAGGGGCAGCCMCAGCTGCTCTGGGCACCCTGTGCCAGGGYCTGCCCACCCTCCCAGGGAACAATTCCTGCCCAGTATCTTATCTAAACCTACTCAGTTTCCATCTGAAGCCATTGCCCTTGTAAAATCCCTGTGTCTCTTTTTAATAATCCCCTGAGGCCCTGCGAGGGGCTCTGAGGGGTCCGTGCTCCCCCCCGGATGTCCCCAGAGCCGTGGCACTGGGGCAGGTGGCTCTGCAACCACCCCTGGCCCAGCCTGAGCTGCTGCAGAGCACGGTTTGTTTCACATGTTTCACATGAGTAGGAGATGTTCCTCCTGCTCCTCCTGGTGCTGCCAGGCTTTCCTTCCGTGCTGTGAGCTGTGACACRCCAGGCTTGGTGGAGCCAGTGCAGTGCCAGAGGGGCACTCGAGGGGGCTGTCACCTGCATCAGGGCGGCCTGAGTCCATTTTATTGCACCCCCTGCTCCTTGCCCTGCCACAGATGCTGTGGTCTGACCACCTAAACCCTCCTGGTCCAGGAGCCAGCCAAGGCCAAGTGTGCAAATGAACCTCCCCCTGTGGGGAACCTTCAGAGTCCTGTGCCCTCCTTCCAAGCATCAAGATATGGAATATAAAAGGTTTATTGTTTCAAGGGGACCCAGGGGTCTCAGGCAAAGCCTCCCAGGAGCAAATGCTGAGCAGCAGCCGCCCTTCTTGATGAGAAACATCCTCCTGACCGTCCCTGATGGCTTTCCAGGTGGATGCCAGCACTCCCATACTGCTTTTTGCTAATGGAGAAAGATAATCCTGATGTCCTGGCCAGCACTGTGTCTGTGCAGTGCCCAGGGCTGTCCAAGCTGCTGATGACTGTTCTGTTCCTTGGCTGCTGTGTCCTGCCAGGATCTGCTCTCTGGCTGCAGCCCCTGGAGCCCCAGGAGAGGACAAAGTGCCACCCCAGGCCTAGGGACCATCCTGTTCTCAGGGGTGCCCCAGCGAGCAGGGGGGGCTGAGCCAGAGGTGAGAGGGCAGAGGCCAAGGGCAGCCCTTGCCAGGGGCTGGCAGCTCCCTCCTACCTGCAGCCCTTCCATGCCAAGCTCCTGGCAGAGCACTGCTGTCGCTGCAGAGAGGAGGCAGGTGCTCAACCCAAAATAACCAGATGGCGCTGGGCCCCTGAATGTAGGACAGGGGCACCTGTGGCTCCCTCTGCTCTTGGGCAGTGTCTGAAGGGCTCAGAGATCTGAACAGACGTGCAGGAGCTGGCCTGGTGCTCCAGAGAGGGCCCAGGGGAGCACAGGACCCACAGCCACGCTGGGGACACTGGTGCAGCCCCAGGGCTGAGCTCAGCCAGCACCAAGGAGCTGTTCCTGCACAGAGCACAGCAGGGATGGCTTTGCTCTCTGGGCTGGGATCATTTCCACTCCGATTTCCGAGGGATGGAGCTGCATCCATGGCCTCACATCCCAGAGCCTGGGGAGAGAGGGGAGGTGGGCACCACAGTTTGTGAGCGCTGCTGGCACTGCCAAGGTGTGGGCAGCTCCCTCCTGCCCGTGCCAGGTGTGCTGTGACACCTGTGTGGGTGTCCCTGTCACAGACTGCACCCTCCAGGGGAGCCAGTGAGGCCCTAGCTGATCATTCCTCAGCAAGGACCCCCTGCCTGTGGCTCTRGCTGGCACTGGGAGATGCTGGCACAGCCCTGGGTGACTGCCCATGTTTGAGAGGAGTCTACCTGGTTCTTTGCTTCGTGCCATTGTCAGGATGCCTTTGGTCCTGCAGCCCAGAGGCATTTGCCATGGACACCTTTCAAAGTCAAAAGCTCTGAATTCCAGACCTGTAACTCCAGTGGGATGTTCTGTTCGCAGCCTTCCTCCTTTCCTCTCAGGAGATGAACCCATGGGGAAACGTGTCCCTGAGTAACTGTGGGTCAGTTCTGTGCCCTGGCACTGCACAGAGAGGTAGAGCAGAGCTCCTGGTGTGTCCCCCAGCTCAGGCTGGGATCCCAGCTGGGGAAGGGAAACCATTGCCTTGCCCTTCCCCTCCCTCCTGCCATGGGGCTTGATCCAGCTCAACATGGAAGTGACCAGGCTGGTGCCACATCTGAGCCCTGGGTGGGGTTTGTCATCCCAGACTGAGACCCCCTCTGGCTCCCAGACCTTCCTGGGGGCTCTCAGATCTCAGCCACGATGTGCCCAGGGAGCTTCTTCTCCTCAGGTCCCATCAGCCTGGGAGTCTGCCATGCCCCAGTGAAAACCCCAGCCCAGCCTGGTGGGACAGGCTCCAGCCCCACTCTGGGAGTGCTGGGAGCAGCCCTGGGGTGTGTGCCCATGGATGGGCTGGAGCCTGAGCCACGGCTGCAGGGAGGGGCTCCTGAGGGGCTCCAGGCTGGCTGGGCAGGTCTGCACCTCCAGGCTCCAGGCTGGGGTTTACAGCTCCAGGCTGGGCAGGTTTGCACCTCCAGACTGGGGTTTGCAGCTCCAGGCTGGGCAGGTTTGCACCTCCAGGCTCCAGGCTGGGCAGGTTTGCAGCTCCAGGCTGGGCAGGTTTGCAGCTCCAGGCTGGGGTTTACAGCTCCAGGCTGGGCAGGTTTGCAGCTCCAGGCTGGGGTTTACAGCTCCAGGCTGGGCAGGTTTGCACCTCCAGGCTGGGGTTTGCAGCTCCAGGCTGGGCAGGTTTGCACCTCCAGGCTCCAGGCTGGAAAGGTTTGCAGCTCCAGGCTGGCTGGGCAGGTTTGCAGCTGAGCCTGGAGCCAGCTCGGGGCAGGGTCCCTGTGCTGGGGCTCTGCTGGGCACTGCCAGGTGCTGACCCCTGCCCTGGGTGCAGCAGGTTGGGCTCCCAGGGGGGCACTGCACCCCTGGGCAGGACCACACTGGGCTCCTGYCCAGCTCTGTTGGCTCTCCTCACCAGACTCCTCCGGGGGTGTAGGGACAGCATTTGCCTGGCTGTCTGACCCAGAGCAGCTCGGTTCAGAGCAAAACCCGACTGTAAAACCCAGAGCACAGCTTTTCACCATGCTGACTCATTTGCACGAAATACCCACAAGTGCCCAGGGTTTCCTCTGCTGTCTCAGGAGCACAGCTGCCACGTGGCTCACCAGGTCTTGTTCCTCCTGCTGACAGATCAAGTGGAAGAGGCAGTGGGGACCAGAGCTGCCTCCACCAGGGAGTCTGCAAGGAACTCTGCTGTGAAGTTCAGGCACCATCAGCCTTTATTAAACAGCATTAAAGCTGTCCCTGCAGACTGTCAACATGAAAATTTCATGTGGCTTTTAAGTAAGGCTGGGTGGAGCTCTTTAAACATCAACATCTGGGGAACAAGGAGGAAGAAATCTGTGCCAGGCTGGGCTCTGGGGAAGGATCCCCTGGAATGCTGCAGGAGGAGCTCAGGATGGGAGGGGACCTGCAGTGCACTGCCCATGGCTCAACCACAACCACCTCCTCTCTTCAGCACTGCCYGATTCTGGGGCAGGGGTTGGAGGCAGCAGCTGCTCTCTTGTTGCAGATCTCTTGTTGGAGATTTCTTGTTGGAGATCTCCTGTTGGAGATCTCTTGGCCTTGGAGTGAGTCCAGAAGAGGCTACAGAGATGCTCCCAGGGCTGGAGCCCCTCTGCTCTGGGACAGGCTGGCAGAGCTGGGGGTGCTCACCTGGAGGAGGCTCCAGGGAGAGCTCAGAGCCCCTGCCAGGGCCTAAAGGGGCTCCAGGAGAGCTGGAGAGGGACTGGGGACAAGGGATGGAGGGACAGGACACAGGGAATGGCTCCCACTGCCAGAGGGCAGGGATGGATGGGATATTGGGAATTGTTCCCTGTGAGGGAGCTGAGGGCCTGGCACAGGGTGCCCAGAGCAGCTGGGGCTGCCCCTGGAGCCCTGGCAGTGCCCAAGGCCAGGCTGGACAGGGCTGGGAGCAGTCTGGGATGGTGGAAGGTGTCCCTGCCATGGCAGGGTGGCACTGGGTGAGGTTTATATTCCCTTCCAGCCCAAACTATGCTATGATTCGATGATTCTGTGATCTTGGAATCTCTGACTGAAGAAGATCCTTTTGTTCCTGTACCTGTGAGGTGAGGAACAAATGTAAAGGGTTTAAAGGACACCTCTTGTCCTGGTCCCAGTGCTGCTGACAGGAACAGGAGCCAGTCCATTGCAGAGGGAGTTCTGTCCCTGTGGGCAGGTGAAGGCCCTGGTCCCTCTCCATCCTGTCTCACTGGCTGTTGACTCCATGAAACAGGACAGACCAAACCTCAGAGCAGAGCAGAGCTCCTGTCACTCAGCATGAGCTCTGCTCTGCCTCCTGTGAGAGCTCCAGGGCTGAAAGGGATTTGCCCAAACTCCTCCTCTGGTTTTGCAGCTCCCACTGGCACTGCCAGCCCTGAGCCTTTACTGGAGGCAGAGCCCAAAGCTGCCATCCCTCAGAGGTGCCAGGCGCAGGTAAAACACCTGAGCTCCGGGCAGGAGGGGCTCACAGGCAGGCAGGGCTGCAGSGGGGGCCGTGGGGGTGCTGGTGGGCTCAGCTCAGAGCAGCACAGGGGGAACTGTGGCAGCAGCTCTCTGGCCACAGAAACACAACTTTGCCAGGCATCATTCTGGGAAAGGTCTGTGAGAAGATCAGAGAAAAGAATGAGAAACAATTCTTATCTTCACTTGCTGCACCTGCTATTGTGCACATGTGGAAATGTGTTATGGAGGTTTGTTTACCAAAGGGTGGTTTCTTAATAAGCCAATGGTGATGGTGTTTGGATTGTAGGATCAATTAGGTCCACCTGTGGCATAACTGCCTATAAAAGAACAGTGGGTTCCTTAATAAAGATTATTATTGATCAACCTTCTGTAATACATGGAGTCTGTACTAATTATCACCCAGCCAGGGCCCRTGGCTGTGACAGGAGCCTGGCCCAGGCCATGCCCAGGGTCCCCTCGGCTCTGGCAGCCTCAGCCAAGGCAGCTGCTCCATCCTGACCCCTCCTCATCACTCCAAGGCCTCCTCAGTTTGGGAGGATCTGCTGCTTTGGTCATGCTGGCCCTGGTCCCCTCTGTGGGGACAGTTTCCCCCCCAGCCTGTGTGGCCTCATCTCCCGCAGGGCTGGCACATGCTGGGCYCTCCCCCGGCTTTGGCACCGGCAGGGAAGTGGGGAGGAAAAGAGAGGCCCTGGTGGCCTGTGGCAGATGGCCCCGGTGTTCAGTGCCCTCAGGCTGCACAGGTCCTGCAGAGCCCAGGGAGAGGAGGGGACAGTGCCCACCGTGCCCCACATCCCCAGGGAGCTCCTGGGCTGGGAGCCAACCCCAGTGAAGTTCTGCTGAGTGCCAAAGATGGGGGCTGAGCTGCCACCTGTCAGTAATTAATGCAGCACTTCCTCTAATGAGTGCCCCTAATTGCAGAAGCTCAGCCCCCGTGTGTCACTGCAGCCCTGCAGTGACCCGGGCTCCCCAGGTGGCACTGGTGACACTGCCCTGTCACACAGGGTCACTCAGAGGGTGCCACACTGCTGGAGCAGCTGGTGCTGATCTCTGCAAGCACATTTGGCCTCTCCATGCCCCTGTGACAGCCCCTCTCTGACCACAGAAACTTTCCCAGGCATCATTCTGGGCAAGGCTGGGAGAAAATCTGACAAGAGAATGAGAAACAATTCTGATCTTCACTTGTTGCACCTGGTGTTGTGTACATGTAGAACGTGTTATAGAGATTTGTTTAGCAAGGGGTGGTTTCTTAATTAGCCAATGGTGATGRTGTTTTAATTAAAGGACCAATCAAGTCCACCTATAGCAAAGTAGGGTATGAAAGCATGGGTTTCTTAACAAAGATTATTATTACTCTTCTGAAATATGACATATATGGAGTCTGTGTCAGTTATTACTCAGCCCTGGCCCAGAGTCCTGTTTGGGGCTCTCTGGGGTCCTCCCCTTCGGGGCCACCGGGCCAGAATCCCCAGGTGTGGCACAAATGCCCCCACATGGGAACAGAGCGGCTTTTGGCATTTCAGGGACAGAAACAAGTTCCCCTTTAGGGCCCAGGAAACAGGGGTGAGACCCTGTGAGCACAGTGGGATCACTAAAGGGCCCAGAGGAACAGGGACAAGCCCGGGAAGCAAGAGAAGAGCCTCTTGCAGATGTGCCTTCCTTTCACTCCCTCTGACCCCTATCTCCTTGCCTGTGGAAAGCTCTCCATAAGGTAAAAATCACCATTATTTGGTTTTTCCAGCTTGAGCTCTAAAAAAAATAGGTAAATAACTATTCGTGGTGCAGCAGTTGTTTCCAACAAAGGCAGCACATGGCCCCTGAGGCCCTGCCGTGCGGTGGGGATGTGTGGAGGGCAGGATCCTGCACTGCCTRCAGCGTCCCTGCCCCTCTGGCTAGGCTCCCATCCCTGTTTCTCCAGGCCAAAGCTGGACATGGCTGTCAACCGCCCGTGGCCTGAGCAGGACCCGCCTGAGCAGGACCCTGCTGTGCCCCCCAGCCCTCTGCTCCTCCCAGGCTGGCACTGGGGCGGGCGGAGCTCTGGGGCAGGAAGGAGGGAAGCTCCAAGGAGGGGCTGAGGGCTGTGACCCCCCAGCTCTCTGCACCCCTYGCTGTGGCCATCAGCCTCCTCCCTGCCTGTGCTGGGGTGGCACCTGCCTGTCCCTGTGCCCTCCCGGGGGCTGCCATGCCAGGGCCCATCCCTCCTGTACTTGCCTGGCTGGAATGCCCTGGATTCCAGGCATTGGAAATCCCGGCCCTGGCCTGTTCCTGCTGCCACCTGCCTCCCCCTTGTCCCCTGGGCTTCCTCGTGCCCTGGCTGTAGCGCCGGTGGCTTCTCATGTCCCCGGCAGAGCTGGTTCAGGAGCTGCCCCTCAGAGGGACACGGGGGGACTCACGGTGCCCCGGGGATCCATCGGGATCCTGAGCAAGGACTGGAGGGTGGCAGGGGAGCCATCAGTCACCCCAGTGCTGCTGGAGCCCCGTGGGATGGGCAGGTCTCAGCCCCAGCGCTGTGGGGGTGGGCACGGGGTGTTCCTCGGGGACCTCCTGTCCCCGTCCCCCTCCGTGGGACACAGCACCCCCAGCCCAGGGCAGCCCCCGGTGCCTGGAGTGCCCACAGGGGCACGGCTGGGCTGGGGGTGTTCAGAACCCCCTGGCTCCCCCTGCCTGCTCAGGCACAGACACGCTGCTGCCCCCCTGCCTCCCCCGGCCTCGGGGGCTGCTGCTCCCCTCACCTGCCAGGGGGGCACTGCCAGGGGGGCGCTGCCAGGGGGGCACTGCTGGGGACACTGTGCCCAGGGGAGACACTGACTGTGCCCAGGGGGGACGCTGTGCTGGGGAGGCACTGCCAGGGCTGGAGGCATTCAGGACACGCAGCCTCTGCCCTGTGCCACTGTCCCCGGGGCAGSGCTGTCCCCCCTGCTGGCAGGGACACCAGGGCCAGCGGGCTCAGAAAGGTCCTGTAGCCCTGCAGCAGCTCTGCCCTCCTGCTCCCGGCCTGGCACAGGGGGATCCCACCCCAAAGGATGCTCCTCGCCCAGGAGTGGGACTGCCACCTGTCCTGCCTGCCCAGCACACAGCCGGGGACATGTGAGGTGAGGGAATCGGTCCCTTGGAGGTGACACCGATGCCAGTACCACCAGTGAGAGGTGATGGAAACCCTGCCAGCTCCCTGGCAGCCTCCCTGCCTCAGTTTCCCCAGTTGTGCCATCCCTAGCTTTGCTTTAGGGTCCCACAATAATGTGAATGTTCCAAACCTGGGAGCAGATGTGATGCGAGCCCCCATTCCTCTCCTCAGCCTCCTGCCAGCTCTCCAGTTCTGTGCTCCCATGGCAAACCCAAAAGCTTCCTCCTCCTCCTCTTCACTCTTCTCCCAGCTGCCAGAAGAGCGCAGTGCCCTGATCCAGGACCCCAGCAAGCTGGAGCTGGGCTGGGCCCCGTCCATGCTGGGGCTGCTGCTGTGCTGCTCCTGCAGCTCCTGGCTGTGGGGCCAAGGCCCCGCCGGCCCTCCCCTGAGGGGAGGCTGTTTTCTCACCACATCTCACTTGTGCTGAGCACCTCCCTCTATTCGTGGACCTTCTGAGCATCATTTGCTTCCCAGGCATTCTACCCCCACCCCCTTTATTTTTAAATTAAAAAGAAAAAAAGCCATGTTTCCATAGGAACTTGGAGAGAGGCTGATCCCGACCTCATTATTTGCTCAGTGAAAGGAACTTTATTTTTATCTGTTTGTGTACATTGTCAGATTTTGGCTAAACCTACTTTCCTGACTTTGTACAGTGAGTTCTTTTAATCTTCATTTCAGATGCATTCATCCCGGGGCCTAATTTATCCTGTATTGTGATCAAATTTAGCTGAAAGCTATCTGCTTTGCCAATGCTGAATATTCATCAGCTGCCTCATTCATCCAGCGCGGCAGGCGGAGCTGCCCCAGGTGCTGCCCCAGTGTCGGAGCCAGGGCATGGCTCTGGCTGCCCTGGGTGATGAGAGACCTGCCAGGGGCTCAGAGACCTTGGCACGGAGTCAAAGACACCTGGGCCTTCGATTTTAACCCTTGGAAAAAGTTACCAACTTTGTGTGTACAAGCCACAAGGGTTTGAGTAGAATGATAGTGAATTTGTCACGGGGTGAAAAAGCAGAATTTTGGGGATTTAGAATGGGTGCTCAAGAGGCGAGATGGAGGAATCTGGGCATGTTCTGTCCTTCTTCTTCTTCTTCTTCTTCTTCTTCTTGTCCTCCATCTTCTGCTGTGATGGTGACACTTTGAATTGGTTTAGAGTAGAGACAGACTGTCTAACATAGGTGATAGGGATTGGAAAATTATTGTAAATAAAGTACACATAGCTTTTAATATAAAAAGTGAACACCACCCCAAGGGCAGTCAGTGTGGCTGAGCCCGACCTGCCAGACAGACCTCAGCAGGTCAGAGAAAGAATGTTACAGACAACAGAAAATGAACAACCTTGAGAACCAGAGCCAAGGAATCCTGACTTCTTCTTTGGTCGTGGGGCTGGGAAGAAAAACTCTTTAATACCCCRGGAGCCATTTCAGCAACACCAAACCCGAGAGCCGAGCTGCCACTGCCACCACTGGAGGTGGCCCTGAAGGAGCAGGGACACACAGGGACACACAGGAGGGAGGATGGATCGTGGTTTGGGTTGGAAGGGATCTTAAAGCTCCCCTGGTTCCAAGGGTGCTCTGAGGTGTCCCTGGAGCCTTCCCCTCTCCAGGCCCAGCTCTCTGAGCCTTGGAGGCAAGGCTGGGAGAGGTGCCCCASGACCTCAAGGGGCTCCAGGAGAGCTGGAGAGGGGCTGGGGACAAGGCATGGAGAGACAGGACAAGGGACACTGCCAGAGGGCAGGGATGGATGGGATTTTAGGAGGGAATTGTTCCCTGTGAGGGTGGGCAGGCCCTGGCACAGGGTGCCCAGAGCAGCTGGGGCTGCCCCTGGATCCCTGGCAGTGCCCAAGGCCAGGCTGGACAGGGCTTGGAGCAGCCTGGCCAAGGGGACCCACCAGTGCCAGGGGCAGCACCTGGCAGAGGAGCTGAGCACTGCTGCATCCCCTGCCCCTGCAGAAGGGCTGGGTGAGGTGTCTGGAGTGAGCCAAAGCAGAAATTTGTGCCTAATGCTACCTCCAAGCCTGCCATGTAATCCATCCCTCTGTATTAATGTCACTTGGCAGCACTTCCCCTGGAGACTGCAGAGATTACTGGCAGGGAAGCCCTGGTACTGTGTCCCTGTCCCCCCCCCCAGCCCTGGTGCTGTGTCCCTATCCCTCAGTCCTGGTGCTGTGTCCCTATCCCTCAGTCCTGGT
>JACDOX010000192.1:257606-268576 GCA_014549065.1 Cardinalis cardinalis
CAGCACTAACCCTGCTCAGCACTAACCCACGGTCAGCACTAACCCATGGCCAGCACTAACCCACGGTCAGCACTAACCCTGCTCAGCACTAACCCATGGCCAGCACTAACCCTGCTCAGCACTAACCCTGCTCAGCACTGACCCATGCTCAGCACTAACCCATGATCAACACTAACCCTGCTCAGCACTAACCCATGATCAACACTAACCCCTGTCCCCCGGTGCCACATCCACACATGCTTTGAACGCCTCCAGGGATGGTGACTCTGCCACTGCCCTGGGCACCCTTTCCCTGCAGAAATCCTCCCTGATGTCCCCTGCAGAGCTGCCTGGCACCGCCTGAGGCCATTTCCTCCCGCCGTGGTGATGTTGGCTCTGGCTGATCCTGCCCTGCTCCCCTGCCCGGGTACCCTGGGACAGAGCCTGGCAACAAACAAGGCCCTGCCCCGCTGGCCATGTCCCCCTGCCCTGGCTGTGCCCCAGCAGGCAGTGCCACCCTGAAAGGGCTCTTCTCCTTTGATCTGTGGTGCAGAATGGGCAGAGCAGTGAGGCCAAACCCTGCTTTGTGTGCCTGAGGTGAGTGAAACACGGCTTTTGCTCCTGGCTGACAATTCCTGCTCTCAGGACCAGCCAGGGCAGGCACCAGGCCATGCCTTGCACCTCTCTGCCAAAGATCAGAGACAGAGAGGGGCACAGGGACACCCGGCACAAAATCCAACCCTATCCCAGGCTGTGGGCTGGGCTCCACACCCTGAGCCCACTTCCCATGCCCGGAGGTGCTCCAGGGCAGCCTGGATGGAGCAGCCTGCTCTAGTGGGAGGTGCCCTGCCATGGCAGGGGGTGCAATGAGAGGAGCTTTAAGGTCCTTTCCAACCCAAACCACTCTGGGATTCTGTGACAGGTCTGCTGTGAAAGGAGCTGCTCCAGAGGGTGGAGGTGGCAATGCCAGGGTGTTCGAGGTACTGAGGAAAGGAACCTCCAGGCTTTGCTGCCATGAGAGTGTGTGGCCAGTGGAGGATGCTGAGGGACAGTGGGCAGGGGCTGAGCACAGACAAGGTGAACCCTCCAAAGCCTCTCACGGTTCAGCTTGTTGAAAATTCATTCACTCTCCTGTGAAAAACACRTTCACTCTCCTGTGAAAATGTAAGAAGTTCAGTAAAGGACAATGGGAGACAAGGAGCACAGAGCAAAGGTTATCACAGCCGGCTGCATCACTGTTCTCTTCGGGGATACCCCTGAAATACCTTGAATTGCATCAGCCTGTTGCATATTCATAGATCCTTATGCATATCCATAAAGTAGTTGGCATATTCAGGAGCTATTTTACATGGCTCCTCCTCGGCTCTGCCGTTTTGGAGCCTGTGTGTTTCTTGGCTGTGGTTTTGCATTCTTCTCCTTATCACTTTTAGTTTTAACCTTGTTTTCTTCAGAGGGTGAGTGCTGATGGTTGGCACATCTGTSCAGGTGTGCTCACCCTGTGTGCATTGGCTGTTATCCCATCCCAGCAGGCAGTTTAACACAAGCACACTGATATCAGCTATTGCACTACTGTGTCTTAAGCTTAATTAACAGTAGAAACAAAAATTGTATCTTTATACCAAGGTTACTTTAACATCACACATGTAAAGTCTATATTAATATTTGTGAAAAGCCAATATTATAGTGTGTATCTGTAATAAGCTGGAGTGCAAAGCCCGAGCCTGTCGCTGACAGGGCCCGTGTCTGTCTGCAGGAGCTCAGGGATGCACATCCCACATTAACCCAGGCTCACTTTGTGCCCCGGAGCAGCAGCACCAGCCCTGAGTCAGGGGGCAGCAGCTCAGCTCTGCGCTGCCCCAATTTCTGCCCTGCTCCTCCACCTATGAGATTTCTGCTCTTAAATTTGAGCCTTTCTCACAAAATGGATATTTTCAGGCTGAGGACAATTTAACTCACTCTTTAAATTCTCCATTTCTTTTCTATACTTTTCCCAGGGATTAGAGAAATTGGCAATTTTTAATGAAAATATTTGTAGGAATTTGCAAATATGTTGTGGAAACAGGATTGTTGTGTTCCTACCAGGGGATGAAGAGCCTGGCAAAGAGCATCTCTCTGTTCCACTGCACACTGGGCACTCCAAGTGGAAAAAGGGACTTATACAGGTGTAAAGGCAAGCAGAGAAATGAACATAAAGGAAGAAGGGACAGGTGAGGGACAGAAAAGGGGAGAAATAGGGCGGAATTCAGGCAAAGTGTAAAAAATTTTAACCGGGGAAACAGCAATTACACTGAAAATKAATTTTAATTTCAAGCCTCTAATTTTCACTGTTGTTATTATTTTGATACTGGACCAGCACACAGATCCCATCCAAAGCCTCCCCCTGGTGTGTACGAGCACTGCTGGTAAATCCTGATGGAATTGTTCTGTAGTGAAATGTTTTGACACTTTGAACAAGATGGGAAGACAAGCACACCGCAAGTTAATGAGAGGACCAGCAGCTCTCAATATATTCAATAATGATTTCCAACAAATGCAGAGCTATTGTGTCAAGGTATTTCATTAAAGCACAAAGCAGCACTTTGATCTGGAAAATAAGATGTTTCAATCAACACTGAGTAAAAGCTGTTCTGAATGTTGTAAAACAAATACAGCAATGGGAATAAATTAATGGAAGAGCAGGAATCCTCTGCCCCACCATGTACCTGGTGCATGTTACACAGCACTGCTGGGAGAGAGAAATGGAAAGAAATATCACTTGCATCCCTGGGAAAGTGATGGAGTCGGCATTTTATTCTAAATTTTGTGCATTTTATTTTAAAAYTCAATTTGCACTTTTGCTTTCCCGGTTTTATCCATGTTGGCAATGCTCTCTTCACTGAAGAGTTTCCCCCTCGGCTGGGATTGCTGCAGGTTTCAGGGGGTGACAGTTTTTTATGGGATGCAGTTTCCAAGGCTCAGCCCCTGCCAGGTGCGGGTGGGTGCCACCCCTTTGGCTGTGCACTGCTGTCCCCGTGGGCTGGGGCCAGGGGAGCTGGGGCTGTCCCCTCGTGCCAGCTCTGCTGTGGCACCGCTGTGGCACCGACCCTGGGCACAGCCCGTCACTGTGACACACACAGAGACCCTAAAACTCAAGGACAAAGTGAGTGAYAAAGTAGGAATGTATTTTGGGCTGGGCTCATGGGGATGCCTCCACAAAGACATGCGCATCTCCCCATTCTCAGTGTTCTTTTTTATCCTCTAAAATGTTATGTATACRTTAGGTTTTGCAATACATCAATGCATATTTATCTCCTGGCTCCACCTTGTCCTGCTTCATATGTTAATTATCTTACCAGTTAATTATCTTATCAGTCCCCTGTGCCTGCATACTTATCTCTGGTGGTCATCTGGGGTCCTTGGGGGTCACAGGGGGATGAAGTAAGCACTCTTCATCAGAGTTGACTTTTTCACCTCATCTTCTTGTACATGCTTACTGATCCTTTGGTCCCAGTCCAATCCATGAGGGTGGTTTGATCTAGCTGGGGGTCCAGAGGAGCCTTGTTGTCCTGGTAGCCTTGTAATTTTGTCCTGTTTGATGAACATCATCCTTCCCTTATCACACATCCCTGCACTCTTTCATGTTGCTCTTGCATGTGTACCCAGTCCCCCATATCCTCGTCTTCYCTTTACAGGCAGTTAGCACAGTAAAATGCAGCAAATATTAAACGATATTTAATCTAAGTATCTATTTCTAATCAATACCCCTCTAATTCCCAACCCCATGTGTGAATATGTTCACATGGGTCCGAGGATGAGGGGAGAGATGAGGATCTGACTCCATGTTCCAGAAGGCTGATTTATTATTTTATGATATGTATTATATTAAAACTATATTAAGAGAATAGAAGAAAGGATTTCATCAGAAGGCTRGCTAAGAATAGAAAAAGAAAGAATCAATAACAAAGGCTTGTGGCTCGGACAGAGTCTGAGCCAGCTGACTGTGATTGGCCATTAATTAGAAACAACTGCATGAGACCAATCCCAGATGCACCTGTTGCATTCCACAGCAGCAGATAACCATTGGTTACGTTTTGTTCCTGAGGCCTCTCAGCTTCTCAGGAGGAAGAATCCTAAGGAAAGGATTTTTTATAGAATGTGTCTGTGACACCCGTGTCTCAGCTGTGCCCAGCTGTGCCCCCTCACCCCTGCCCCAGAGGGGCTGCCCTGGGGTCCCYCCTCCCCTCTCTGCACTGTGGGAGCACAGAGGGTGCAGCAGGTGCTGCTCCACATCCCGGGCTCCCGTCCCAGCTCTGGGGTGGCTCCTGCAGCCAGAGCACTTTGGGAACGCTGGGGTTCCCCACGGGCCGTGCTGCTGCTCTGGAATACAGCATCCGAGGGAGCCATGCCCAGCCTGTGCCACCCCCTCTGGCCCTCTGTTCTGGCTCCAGAGCCCAGGCCAGCTCCACCAGGAGCCCCTGGTGCCATCCTGGAGCTACTGGGGGCAGGAGGGAGCCTCGTGTCCCTCCTGTCACACCAGGACCTGCTCCCCTCCCTGTGTTCTGAGGAGCAGGAGGCAGCTGGGCAGTGCTGTGCCATTAACTCACTCCTGGCTGCTCTGGTGCCTCCTGGACAGCCAGAAAGTCTCCTGCCAGAGCAGCTGTGGCTGCCCTGTCCCTGGAGTGCCCCAGGCCAGGCTGGACAGGATTTGGAGCAGCCTGGGGTGGTGGAAGGTGTCCCTGCCCAGGGCAGGGGCTGGAACAGGATGAGCTTTAAGGTCTCTTTCAATAGAAGCCATTCTGGGGTTCTGGGGCTCCCAGGCTGCAGGCTCACAGCTCCCTGTGCCCTTGTTTTCCCCCAGGCCTCTGTCACTGTCCCCATCCTGGCCACTGCTCCTGTCCCAGCACCTGCAGCAGCTCAGACAGGCCCTCACCTCTGGGCTCTGCACCCAGGATGTCCAGGCCTGGTGTTTCCTGTTCCCCCAGCGCTCCCTGGGCGTGCTGAGCAGGTGATGCTGGCAGGGGAACAGAGCCCATCCATCCCACCTGCTGGGCCCTGCCCCTGCCTTCCTCCTGCCTGGCAGGGCTGTGCCAGAGCCTGCTGGTGCCACCTGGGGCTTGCAAAGGGCCCGGAGGCCACAAAGGTGTCAGAGGAGAGCTCTGGTGGCCAGAGCTGCACACAGGGAGGTAGAGCTGCCCCTCTCTGCCCTCCCTGGGTGGATGCCAGCCTGGGCACTGCCTCTGCCCTCCTGTCTCTCCCAGATCGCAGCAGAACAACCCACAGAGGTGCCAGCCTGCCCTGCCCTCGCTGGCCTGGCTGCTCAGGGAGCTCCCACAAGGGCAGCTGAGGGCTCCCAGGGCACAGGGACACCCTGAGCATCCCCCTGGGAGTGTGGCACTCGAGGTGATGCTAAAATAACCTTTCTGTCGCTAGAGGACACAAAGGAACACAAGCACACACCGCTGTTCTCAAGGCGAAGAAAAAAAGGGAAGTTTATTTTCTGACTCCAACATTTACAGTTTTCCAAAAGTGACGGTGGATTGGAGGGTGACAGTGCCACCTCTCCAATGACACTGGACAAACCAACAGTCCATCARCTCTCTCCTCCTCCATAAAGGAATGCAAAACAATGAGTTATTTACAGAAAGTGTGTGAGAAAGTTCACTACAAGAATGTCAACATCAGAAAATCTTTAAAAATCAGGGTGACACCTTTCCACCCTGGCAAGAGTGTCTGCAGGGTCCCTGTCGCTGCACAGGTGCTCGTGCAGGGCAGCAGCAGCCCCTGTGCCCATGGAATGCCCAGGGCCACCCCTGGCTCTGTCTGCAGCAGATGGGGACAGCAGGGTGCAGCTGGAGTGGCTCTGTCCCAGCTCGGTGGCCTCAGCTCCAGGGAGGTCCTGTGGGGGCTGTAGTGCCCTWGGAGGATGGGGACACTTCAGGCTGTGCCCAAAGCCGTCGGTGGTGCCTGGCTGGGTGCCCCATGCCAAGTGCTTTTGGCCCTGCTGCTCCCAAGGTCGCTCCTGCCTCACAGCTCACCCCCAGAGCCACCTCTGGGAACCTCCCTGGGCCTGGGCCAGGCTCTGCTTCTCCACAGGGAGCTCAGGAGGGGCTCTGGGATGTGCTGAGCTGCTGCCATTGATGCACTCAGGGAGCTGCAGCCAGCAGGAAATCCATGGAACATCAGCAAAGGAGAACAAGTGGCTGGCAGGGAAGAAGTGTATCTGGCACTGAAAATGGCAAGGTCATGTAGAAAAATCTCCTTTGTGTCATTTGGCTGTAGGATCTTGGTGTCAATGCCTTGAACACAGAATGGGGATTTCACAGAACTGTAAAATCACAGAACTTTTGCTTAAAGATCTTAAAATCRCAGAACTTAAAGCTCCTCCAGTCCCCTTCAGCTCACGGACTTCACAACACAGACCTGGCCTCTGGTTATTCAAGACCAGGATTTAATTTATTGCCCATGGATTTAATTTATTTCCGTTTATTCAGTTCTTATTCTTGTGTTGTGCTGTCACTAATTTCTCCTTCAGGCTGTTCTGCCTCTGTTCCTGCTCACTCTTGGCACCTTCACAGCCTGTGCCAGGGGTGCCCCAGCTCTGCCCCTCAGCYCAGCCTTGGGCTGAACCTTGCTGCYGTTGGGCCCAGGATCTGGACTGGGAAGGTGTCCTGGGCTGTAAGGTATGTGTGTGCTCTATTTGCCATCTGTCAGAGCTGGGCAGTTCTCTGCTGTTCATGGGGCAGTTTTTTCTTTCTCTCTGCCACAGCCAACCCTCCCTCCAGGAGATCTCTGCTCTCCATGGCCACTGAGTGTCCCTGCAGGGCTGATCCAATTCCAGCATCCCATGGGGAGATGCTGCGCCCAGGGGAGGAGCCAAGCATTCCTACCTGGATCCAATCTGAGCCTGGCCCAGCCCAGCAGCCTTTGCCCCCTGCATTGCCAGAGGAGCAGCTTTCTGCTGCCCTGCATTGGCAGAGGGAGCCCAGGCCCATCTGCAGCAGCCCTGGAGCTGCAGAGGAAAACTCCCCCCTTGTGCAGGATCCCTGCTGCAGCAGAGCCACAGCTGGCACTGCAGGAGGGCTGAGCCCCCATGGGATGGGGCTGGGACACCCCCTGACACACAGGGGACAGGGCATGGTCTGACTCTGTGTTTTGTTTTCTTTTTTTGTAATTCTGCATTTGTATTTTTAATTTTCCTAATAACAGAACTGTTATTCCTGCTCCCATATCTTTGCCCGAGAGCTCCTTAATTTCAAAATTATAATAATTCAGAGGGAGGGGGTTTACATTTTCCATGTCAGGGGAGGCTGCTGCCTTCCTCAGCACACACCTGGCTGTTCAAACCAAGACAGAAGGGCAGCAAGGAGCTGGACACAGGGCCAGGAGTCAGCCCTGGGCTCTTGGGACAGCACAGTGTTCCTTTCCTTCTGCTTGGCCTTCCTGTTCCATCCCCAAAATGTGCCTTGTGTGCTTTCTGTGCCTGAAAAATACCAAAAAATAAACAAACCCAAAAAACCCCATGGCATCTCCACACTGCAGGGAGATAATTAGACTAATAATGATCCGTGTTGTAAGTGATTTTAGAAACAAAGCACAGCTATTTCTATTTCTATTAGGCTTTTATAAAGCCTTTATAGGCTTTTATGAAGCCTATAGTTGGCTTTTTTGGATCATTAACTGCAGGCCTGTGGGATGCTGATGCTGCACCTCTGAACAGCCCTATCCCCCATCCCATCCTGCYGGGGACACCCCAGCATCGCACCCACAAATCCTCAGGGATAATGCCGCCAGATTTCCCCTGCACTGGGCAGGGCCAATTGCTCTGGGGTAGCCCAGTGACCCCACAGGTTGTGTTTGCTCCTTACAGCCCCTGGAAATTCGGCTTCTCTTGAGGGAACTCCAGCCTGACACCTGGAATCTGCATTTTTCCTCTCTCCAGCTAAAGGCTTGGTCTTTGCCCAGCTGTCTTTTCCCAAAGAACCCTGCAAAACAAGGAGCAAATGCTGCTTTGTCTGTGCTTCAGCCAGGAATTGGATTTTGAGACAGAATTTGGAGATTTTAGAAAGGCCAGGAAGTGCTGAAGAATGAGAGTGGAGCAAAGCCAGGATTAACTAAACCTGACTAGGTTTGTCCATTATGCACATGATGGAAAAAAGGTCCCTCTGTTAATTATTGAACACTTTGGCCTCACTAATTAAAGGATTATTTTATGGCATAGGGGATGTAAGACCTTGGGGGGGGAAAAAAAGTTCTTCTTGGTCTATCTATGAGAGAATCCAGACTGGTTTGGGTTGGACAGGAACATAAATCCCAGGGATGCATGGGGCAGGGACACCTGCAGTGGCCCAGGCTGCCCAGTGAAGCATCTCCCACCCTGCCCAGCCCAGGGCTCTGCTCTCCACCTGAGGGAAATCAGGCAGCGAGCTCCTTCGGATAAGAAAGTCTCTTCCAAGGAAACTGGGAAAACTTCAAAGCAAATGTGTTTGGCATGACCTGCCAATCAAATGTCTCCTGAGATCAGCTGCAAGGAGACAAGGGAGGCAGAGGATGGAGAAAGGAGCCTGGGACCAGGCGGATCTGACAGGGGAAAGCCCCCTGGAGGGGCAGAGCCCCTGTGCCCTGGGGCTCCTSCAGTGCCCAGCTCCTCGGGGTGCCCCCCGGGCACTGGGCACCCACCAGTGGGCACACTGAGCTTCCTCCAGTCTGAGCTGGGTAAACCAGCACCCCCAGCCACCATCAGCTGGAGCTGCCTGCCCACCCCTGCCTGGCTCCATGGATGACAGTTTCATCATTTTTTTGAGCATTTTGGTTTGAATTCAGTCAGGTTGTAAAAATATTCATTTTATCCCTAGCTCAGATGTGGAAATTGAATGTCACTTGGAAGCAGAAACCCAGAATTATTCCATGAGAAAATGCTAAAAAGAGGTTCTGCAAACCTCAAAAAATAAACTGCCTTCCCCAGTGAGGCTGTTTGCTTCTGTGAGCCCCGTGCTGGCCATGGGCTGCTGGGCAGGGGGGCTGCACGGGGGCTCCCAGTGCCTTTCCTCCCTCTCCCTGTCATTCTCATGGGGCAATAGCGTAGAAATACAAATGCTAAAGGTTCAGACACCATAGCCAACATTTGAATTTTTAATCTCCCCAAATCTGCAATCCAATGACATGGGTTTAAAAAAATAATTTCTTTTATTGCACTTTTCAGTGGGTTGAGTTTTTCAGGCTCAGACTTTCCCATGGAGTTACCTTCTCCTTCCTGGAGCCWCAGGGGCTGGGTTTGCTGTGGCCCTGCCCAAAGGGACCAGGGGCCCTGGCCAGGTCACCCCACTGAGACCCAGTTCAGCACTGCAAACATCTCCTCCCACAAGGAACACCAGCTGGGCAGGGTTGGATGGGACACTGGGAGGGAATTGTACCCTGTGAGGGTGGGCAGGCCCTGGCACAGGTGCCCAGAGCAGCTGGGGCTGCCCCTGGATCCCTGGCAGTGCCCAAGGCCAGCTTGGAGCCACCTGGGACAGTGGGAGGTGTGGGACCCATGGTGGGACCAGTTGAGCTTTGAGGTCTCCTCCAACCCAAACCATTCCAGAATTYCCTGGGCAGGTTTGGATGGGATTTTGGGAAGAAATATTGGGAGAGGGGCTGGGATGGAATTCCCAGAGCAGCTGKGGCTGCCCCTGGATCCCTGGCAGTGCCCAAGGCCAGGCTGGACAGGGCAGGGAGCAGCCTGGGATGGGGGAAGGTGTCCCTGCCATGGCACTGAATGAGCTTTGAGGTCCCTTCCCACCCAAAACATTCTGAGGCTTGGTGATTTCCAGGCCTCAGTGCCCAGCACAGGCTCCAGGGGACACAGGGGTCCCCAAGGAGGGACTGTGGCCAGGCTGGCCTGGGGTGCTGGCACTGCCCTGGCACAGGGGCTGCCCGCTGCTCAGTGCCCCCATCCCCACACGCAGGCCCAGCACTGCCCTGTGCCATGGATTCCCACCCCACTGCCCTGGTTTCTGTGCCTGGCACCCTGGCACCCTGCCATGTGCTCCAGGGGAGCTTTCCTCACTTCTGTTTCTGGGTCACATCTTCCATCTCCCTTCTTTTCAGCTGGCATCTGCCTTTTTTTGCTGGATGCCTCCTGCTCAGGCCCTCCTGTGCCTCCCCTGGCTCCTCCCTGGCACAACCCCAGCTCGTGCCCAGGTGCTGGCACACTGGGGGATATTGCCGTGCCCCCCCAGCTGAGAACAGGGCACAAAATCCCTGGCTTTGGGGGGGCTGTGCAGGTTTTGGGTGCACGGGTTTAATTAGAGATTGACATTTCTGAGCCTGTGGCTGCCAAGCAACGAGCATCCAGCAGCTGATCTCTGCTGTGAGATGGAGGCACCCGCATTCCCAGCCTGGGGAAGGGCCAGCCTGCCCCTCCTGCATGGGCACGCAGCCCTGGGGACGYGGGCAGTGGCACTGGGTGGCACCCAAGGCACAGGGTGACCCAGGGCTCCATCACCCCAGAGCTGCAGAACTCTCTGGTCAGTGGGGTGGGCGTGAAATTCCCCCCCAGAGGAGCTGGGATGCTCTGAGCCTGCAGCCCCCATGAAGGAGCCCAGGATTCCCAGAGCTGAGGATCTGACCCTGGTTCAGGGGGCAACCAGGAGTGGGTGGGCTGAGCTGCCACAYCTGGAGCCATGGGGACAGGGCAGGAGGCAGGGCACAGGGAGCTTTGTGCATCCTGCTCTGGCCTCGTCCTTACCCAACAACCACCGTCCTGCTCCTCTTCTCCTCCCAGAAGGGATTCCTGCCTCCCGTCAGCCACTGGCTCACTGCCCTCCTGGCACTGCCCTGCCCCGGCACCTCCCCAGGCTGGCAGCACAGGRGAGCACCTTGAGCTGGGCTCCAGGGACAAAGCCCTGCAAAGCTCTGTCACTCAGGGCCATCCTGCAGGTGCTGATGGGCACGACCCCCTGCCCTGCCCTGGTGCCCTGCCCTAGTGCCCTGCCCTGGTGCCCCTGCCCTGCCCTGGTGCCCTGCCCTGCCCT
>JACDOX010000192.1:299675-310637 GCA_014549065.1 Cardinalis cardinalis
GCAGTGGCAGTGTCCCTCAGCAGTGGCAGTGTCCCATGGCAGTGGCAGTGTCCCACGGCAGTGGCAGAAGTGGCAGAGCTGCTCCCTGGCGTGGTGCCACCTCTGCCCTGGCTGTGCCCTGTGGTTCCTGCCTTGCTKCTCCTCCAGCTCTGGAGCTGTCCTGCCCTGGGGGCTGGAGCCGGTGCAGGGCTGCCTGTGCCCTGCCCCCTCTCCTGGTTCCATTTCTGTCGGGTTCAAGGGGAACCTGGTCCGGGGGGCTCTTGCTCTGGGGCTGGGGCAGGGGCTGTGTCTGTTCTGGAGGGTGACTCAGACCCCAGAGCGCCCACTGAGATCAGTCTGCTTGTAGTTATCAGTCTGGGAAACCTCCTGGAGAATGCTTTGGGGTCTCCTGGGGCATCCAGGGCACTGGGGCAAACTGGTTTGTTAAGGAAACCAAGTGGGCCAGTGAGCTGCTGGGACCAGCCGAGTGTCAGAGCTGGCAGGGAATGGTTTGGAAGGCTCTGGTTTCTGTCCAGGGATGGGGAACAGGAATTGCAGCCTCTTGGAGATGCCTGGATCCTGAAAGAAAAGGCAGCAGAGTGTGGGGAGATGGGCCCTGGGCTGTGCTGGGAGGGTGTGGAGGTGTCCTGGTAGTGGCCTCATCCAGGCAGAGAGGGTGGCACAGCACTCTGTGCCTTGTGATGGGCTCCAGTGACAGCTGTGGTGAGGCTGGCAGGGACAGGGTCACAGAGGGGATGTTGGGGTGGTGGGGCTGTGATGTCCTGCTCTGACACACCTCACCCTCAGGTGGGCTCACCTTGGCTCCTCTGCTCTCCCCCAGCAGGGATGGGACCATCCCAGGGCTCTGTCTGGGGGAGCAGCCCCTGCTTTGGGTGGGGCTTGGTCTGCTCAGCCCCTCCTGCAGACCAAGCAATTGGGAGTTCTTCTGTCTTATAAATTCAATTCACTTTTCTCTGACCCAAATGTCTTTCCCACCTTGCCAAGGAAGCATCTGATCAGCAGCAATTAGCAAAGCAAGCTGCAGTGCCTCAGGGAACGCTCGGCAGATGTTTGGAGCTCTGAGGGGGCAGGGGCAGGCCCGGGCAGTGCAGGGGAAGAGGCACCTCCGGGGAGGCAGCGCTGGCACCTGGGCACCTCTCCACAAGCACAGCCTCTGCAGCCAGGAGAGGGGATGAGCCTGGGAAGGGGCTGGAGCAGCTGAGGGAGCTGGGAAGGGGCTCAGCCTGGGGCAAAGGAGGCTCAGGGAGCCCTTGTGGCTCTGCACAGCTCCTGCCAGGAGGGGACAGCCGGGGGGTCGGGCTGTGCTCCCTGGGAGCAGGGACAGGATGAGAGGAAATGGCCTTAACTTGTGCCAGAGGCGTTTAGATGGGATATTATGGAAAATTTCTTCACGGGAATGGTGSTCAGGCACTGGCACAGCTGCCCAGGGCAGTGCTGGAGTCACCATCCCTGGGAAGTGCTCAGAAAAGGTGACTGTGGCACCAGGGACTATGGGGTAGTGGTGGGCTTGGCAGTGCTGGGTTAAGGGTTGGATTCAATGACCTTAGAGGGATTTTCCAACCTTTATTTATCTGTAATTCCGAGCCCCCATGGCTGCCCAGGTTTGTGCCGTGGTTTGATCTCAGCTCACCTTGCCTTGCTGCTGCTCACCGGTGCATCCCGGGAGAAGCTGGACTCAGGCACTGCTTTCCCATCCATCATCAGTAATTCTCTTTTCGTTTGCTTTTTGGGCTTCACCTTTTTAATCCAGCTGTCTCCTGTCTTACAAATGTTCTTCCCTCAATTACTTACACCAGGCTGCAGGGCCAGTTCCATCCATCTCCGGCTGAGCTGGCAGAGCACAGGGGGGGCCACCCCAGCCCCTGTCCCCTCCTCCCCAGCCCCCACTGGTGTCCCCACTGTCCTGCCCCTGGCAGGGGAGGCCTTCCCTGAGCTCTCAGCACTGAGCCCATCCCGGGGGGCTCCTGCAGGGGGTGGGAGCAGGCAGCTCCCCTGCTCCTTCCCGGGGATGCAGGGGGACCCTTCCCCTTCCCTGTCCCCCGGTGCTGCTGTGGGGATTCTCTCTACAGGCACACGAGGAAGGTGCCTGCCTCTCCCAGAGAGCGAGCTGGAGAGCAGGCAGCTCCTTCCTGCCCTGTGGAGCAGCTCCTGTCCCATCCCATCCCATCCCATCCCATCCCATCCCATCCCATCCCCGAGCACGGGCTGGGCTGGAGGTCACCAGGAGAGGATGGCTCTGGGGGAGGAGCAGAGCCCTGCCGTGTGCACTGTGCCTCCAGCCCATGCTCCAGGGAGGGACTTCCAGAGAAGGGATCCCGTGGCTGCTTGGGGCTGAGGTGCACTCGGGGCGGGTCCCCTCATGGAAGGAGGGGCTGTAGGACACATCCCACCCTGCTCCAGGTGTCCCGCTGAGCTCGGTGCTGTCCTTCCCACTTGGCATTCCAGCTGCTGCCATTTGGAGCAGTGCTCTGAGTGCTGTGCCCTGTCCTGCAGCCATGCAGAGCTGCTCAGCTGCGGCAGGACCCTCCCAGGTGCCAGGGCATGGCACAGCCATCTCTCCCTCTGCCAAATCCCAGACAAGGGACCAGCCCCACCATCCCTGCACCAAGACTGCTTCATCCCCTCCTAATGCTCTTATCTTGAAGGCTCCTCTCAGATTAAAGGCCCAGCAGCCAGTTCCCTCCCTGGATTTATTGCAATGCAGTTTTCTTCCCCTAATCGGATCCGGGTGTAAGCTGCTCTTTGGGAAGTGCATGGGGAGGACAGATGTGCCTGTCCCTGCCGCAGCAGCCAGGCTGGCAGAGAGCAGCAGGGAGGTGCCCTGCCCTTCTTGGTGCCATCTCTGGCTCTTCTCAAGCCTTGAACCCCATTTCTCCTCAAACTGCTGAGAGCAGCTCTGTGGAGCCCCAGGTTGGTTTGGGCCCCTCGCAACCAGAAAGACCTTGAGGGGCTGGAGCGTGTGTAGAGAAGGGAACAGGGCTGGGGAAGGGGCTGGAGCACCAGGAGCAGCTGAGGGAGCTGGAAGGGGCTCAGCCTGGAGAAAAGGAGGCTCAGGCGGGCCCTTCTGGCTCTGCACAGCTCCTGCCAGGAGGGGACAGCAAGGTGGGGTTCAGGCTGTGCTCCAGGGAACAGGGACAGGATGAGAGGAAATGACCTCAAGCTGTGCCAGGGGAGGTTTAGGTTTGGGTATTGGGAAAATTTCTTCATGGGAAAGGTGCTCAGACACTGGCACAGCTGCCCAGGGCAGTGGTGGAGTCACTGTCCCTGGAACTGCTCGAAAGGCGAGTGGCACGTGGGGGCAGGGGCTGGTGCTGAACATGGTGGCTTGAGTTGGTGATCCAGCAGGTCCTTCCCACCATAACAGCTCCATGCTCTGAGGCAGGGCAGACCCTGGGCTGCACCCACAGCTCCCGGGGCTCACGTGTGCATTGTCCCTCCTCAGCCCAAGCGTCACCGAGCTGCCACCACCCAGAGCCGGCACATGGGCCACCAGCGTCCCCCCGCCCGCCGCGGATGACAGCAGCGTCCTGCAGCAGCTGTGCCACCTGGGAGAGCTGTGCCACCCAGGAGAGCTGTGCCACCTGCAGCACCTGTGCCACCTGGGAGAGCTGTGCCACCTGCAGCACCTGTGCCACCCAGGAGAGCTGTGCCACCTGCAGCACCTGTGCCACCCGGGAGAGCTGTGCCACCTGCAGCACCTGTGCCACCCGGGAGAGCCGCGCCCAGCCTGTGAGTGCTCGGGGCAGGGCTTTGGGGACACGGGGTGGCTCCGGGGTTCCGTGGGTGGGTGAGGGCACGAGGAGGCTGTGGACGCTGGGAGTTGTGCCCTCTCGTGGGGTGCTGCTCCCTGCCCAGTGTGGCAGCAGAGGCACTGCTGGCAGGGCAGGGGCACAGGGCTGAGCTGCTGTGAGGTACTGGCAATGCCCCAGCGTGGGGACACAGGGTGGCTGGAGGACACTGCTGTGGACACTGCAGGGCACTGTTGCAGGTGTCCCTGGGGCAGGGAGGGCTGTGAGCAATGCCAGAGCCCAGGAGCAGGGGGGGCAGAGCCCACAGGGAGCCCCAGCCATGAGCCAGGTGGGGAGCAGACCCACAGCCCAGCATGGGCTCCCTGGGGCTGCCCTGGCCGTGCTCTGCCCTGGGCTCTGCACCCTCAGCCCGGGATGTGCTCCCCGAGCTCTGGGCTCGCTGTGGGCGCGCTGGGCACGAGCAGGGCTCAGGGGCTCAGCACCATGACTGGCCAGAGAGGGAGGCTCCTGCGGGGAACGTGCCAGCCCAGGGGAAGCCTGTGCTCCCCCTCAGGAAAGGACAGGGCTCTGAGCCTGGGTGGAACTGTGGCAGCTGCTGGCCCCTGGGGAGGGGACATGTTCTGAAAGCACAGGCAGGRTGAACACACAAGGCAGACCTGCAGAGGAATAAATCCCGTGCCTTTCCCACATCAGGAAAGATTTCCTGGTGTGTTCCAGAAGGTGACACCAGCTCCATCAGCCCAGCCCACTCAAACACTCAAAGAGTCTTGGTTTGGCCTCCCAAAGGGAGAAGATGGGCAGAAAACCCAGTGAGCATCCAAAATGTGTCAGGGGATTGTCCTTCAGAGCCTGGCAGCAGCTGTGGGAGCCCAAGGCCTGGGAGTGCTGCAGGGGCTGCTGTGGGTGCCCTGTCCTTCTCTGGGTGCCCTGTCCTGCTCTGGGTGCCCTGTCCTGCTGTGGGTGCCCTGTCCTGCTGTGCCACCAGCCAGAAGTAAAGCACAGCTTCCCCAGAGAGCTCACTCAGCGTGGGGAGCTCAGGGCCTCCCAGCACGGCACCTCCTCACTGCAGCTGCTGCTGTGAGTGGTGTCACAGGATAATCCATGGGGGGGTTTTGGCCAAGCTGATCTCTTTGCCCCTCTTTGGGCCACTCAAAGGGGTTTTTGTAGCCTTCTGGGCTGTTCTGGAAGAAGAACTCTGCAGGCTGGATTCTGGAGGGCTCTCCCAATATCAAGGCTCTGGCAGTGATGCAGGGATGTGAAGGAGATTTGGGGATGAGGATGGAGGTCAGACACCCACTCATGGGGTGGATGCTGTGCTGGGGTGAGGATTCAGGCCCTGCCCAACCCAATCACAGCCCCTCCGTATGGCAGGAAGCCTTCCTCAGCCCTCCTCCTCCTCCCAGCAGTGTCAGCTGGGCAGTGTCTGCTGAAGGCTGGGACCCAGCCACGCTCTGGGCAGCACCAGGGACAGGGACAAGGACAGGAGCTCACGTGGGTTTGGGTGTTCCCTGGAGGTGACACCAAAAGGGAGCATGAGACAAAACCTGCTTTGGGATTTGGGAAGGAAGACCTGGGAACAAATGCTCCCAGTCCCCATGAGGCACAGGGGTGAAAGGTTCACAGGGCAGTGATGTCTTTAGGGTGGGAGAAACCTCTGGGAATGCCCCTGGGTATTGGGGGGTCCCCAGACCCCCTGGGTGGGACCYCCCTCCCCTGGAGGACCCGAATACCACGGTGGGAGCAGCAGCAGCCCCAGTTCCCTGCCCCCAGCAGTCATCAGCTGCCTCCTTCCCTTCACTGCAGCTGCTGGATTTCTCTCTGGGCTGTTTTTTTAATGTATGTGACACATGTTTGGTTCGAAGCGTTTAATTGCCTCTTGGGATGCATTTCATTTATTCATTAAGAGAGAAATTGGAGTTGTTGGGTTTGCTTTATTTTGCTTTTTTTTTTCTTCTTTTTTTTTCCCTTTCTCTATCCTGTAAGAAAAGCGTGAGGGAAAAAACTCCACATATGCCTCCAGCATGTGTGTGCCCAGCCTCTTTCCTCTGTGCCCCCCAGCCTCTCTCCTCAATGCCTTTCAGCCTCTCCTGTTGCTCCTGACCAGAAGTGGTGATCCCTCTCCAATCCCTCTCCAGTCGCTCTCCACCTGGGACAAGAGGGTACAGGAGCCCTGGGATGTCTTTGCTTGTGTTGCTCAAGGGTTAGGCCAGGGCTGTGTGTGTGGAATGTGCTCCTGCCCTGCCCATGCCACTGGGATACCCCTGTGTGGGAATGGTGGCATCTCCTGCTTTGGGGACTGGGAAAGGCCAGGATGGATGTTGAGGGTTGGTGTCTGTGGCCTGGGCCACGCTTTCAGAGCAGGGTCTGTGCAAGCAAAGCTCTGCAGATCCATCTCCTGGCTGATGCCAAAGCACGAGGCACACACCTGGGAGAAACCCCTGGGCACTCAGGAGGGGATAAATGGGGATTCTCTGGGATAGGCAGAGATCCAGACAGGCAATGGATTTGGGTTGTGTGGGGATCAAAGAGGAAACTGGACAGAGAGATGGCTGGAGAACAGAGACAGGCAGGGATGGATGGATGGATGGATGGATGGATGATGGATGGATGATGGATGGATGGATGGATGGATGGATGGATCCATGGATGGATCCATGGATGGATCCATGGATGGATGGAGGGACGGATGGATCCATGGATGGATGGAGGGATGGATGGATGGATGGATCCATGGATAGATGGATGGATGGATGATGGATGGATGGAGGGGTGGATGGATGGATGGAGGGGTGGATGGAGGGATTTGTTCTGAAGACCTGCCTGAATCCAGAAGGGTGTGGTGGTGGGTGCTGTGGTGGGAAGATGGGGCAGAGCCAGACCCACAGGCTCCACTGAGGGCAGGTGGATCCAGCCCCACACATCCCTCAGGGTTTCATCCCAGATGCTTTGGTGCCTGGAATCCTCCCCAGGACCCTGCCCCAGACACAGCTCTACTACCAGGGGTTGCTGTCCCTTGTTTTTAGGGTTTGATGTTTTAGTCTTCCTCCTCCTCAGCTTTCATCAGCATGAACATTCTCATTAGGAATGGGTGGGCAGGGCCAAGCCTACAGGAATTTTCTGTCCCTTGTGAGAGGCACCCCCCTCCATCCCCTTTGCTCAGTCCCAGTGCCCAGAGCAGGAAGAGCCATGGATTTTGGGGGCAGATCTCCTGAGGGGCTCYCTGCATTTCCTGGGAATCTGGGATCCACAGTGCTCCTGCCCTGGGCTGAATCCCCTGAAAACTTGGAAAGGAGGATGCTGTCCCTGGATTCCTCCATCCGCCAGTCCCTGAGGAACAAAAATCCAGTCTCTGTCTTCCTGGAGAGTTGTGCCAAACATTTGGGTGGCTCCCAAACCCCTGGTAATGAGGGATCTCGTGCACCAGCAGTGTGGAGGTTGTTTCTCTGTGGGTTCTGGGAAGATCTCCCCAGCCCAGCAGTGCCATGAGTCTGGGAGGAGAACGAGCTGCCAGGGGCTGGCAGTGTGGGGATGCATCAGCAGGCTGGGATTGGCAGTGGATGGCTTCCAGCATGGAATCACAGCTCTGGGAAGGGGCAGCCCTGCTCCTGGGGCTCAGCACCGCCCCTGCCCTGTGCAGGCGAGCGGCTTGCCCAACAGCAGATGCCAAAATGGAACCGACCCTCCTATCCCCAGTCCAGGATCCCCCAGGCCTGGATCCGTGTCCCTGTGGCCCAGAGCCCCCGCAGCCCCTGGCCCGTGCTCCCAGGGATGCTCCGCCCTTCCCAAAGCCCTTGTCCTGCTTCCAGCCAGCTGCTGCAGACCAGGGAGCCTTCTTCCCTCTGCCTCCTCCTCCTCCTCCCGCTTCCCAGGTCTGGAGGGAGAGCTCAGCTGGGGCTGTGTGCGCCAGAGACAGGCTCAAGGAAATGGGAACGGCTGGTGCTGCTCCCGCCAGGCTGCCTGCCAGGGAAGCTTTGGCTTTATCTCCCGAGCCAGGCACCCTGGGAAGGGAACCAAGGCCTGCCTGGGGCAGGAGGAGGTGCTGGTGCTGCTCCAGACCCCTGGGCTCTCTCCAGAGGGGTTGTTTTCCTCCCAAGCAGCGCTGCAGCACTCACAGAGAAGGATTTGCAATGCAGAGGAAACCTCCCACCCGCCACGCGGCAGCGTGGGCAGCGAGCGGAGCCGGGAGCGGCTGCGCTCCCACGGGCCGGGCCCCGCACCCTGCCCTGCCCCGGCCACCCCTGGGCCAGTCCTGCCTCTGGCACCCCTTCCTGCCAGGAGGGACCATGGAGACCCTCTGGGCACCGTGCCCCGGGGACAGGGCTCTGCCCTGGCACCATGGAGCTGATGCTCTGCTCCCTGCTGCTTCAGGGCTTCTGTCTCCTTCCAGCGCTGCGTTCCCTCTGCCCACTGAGCTGGGACAGGGTGGCTGGCACGGCTGGCGTGGCTGGCATCACTGAGTGCCTTTCTTGGTGTCCTGGGCATGGAGAGCACTATGGGGAGGCAGTGCAGGTGTAGGACAGGGAGTCTGGGGTCTGGGATCCAGCAGATCCATGTGTGATCCATGGCTGGGCGTTTGGCAGGAGGAAGGGCCCCRAGGTGTTGCAGGTCAGTCCCACATCCAAAGGCAGGACACGGCTCCTGGTGCCCTCAGGTCTTGCTGGGAGAGTGAAGGTGGCTGGTGGAGGTTGGTTTTGGAGGGACAGTGTGTGTTTGGTCCTTAGTGAACCAGGAATTCCCACAGGACTGGCAGGAATTCCCACAGGCTGGGTGGGAGAGGGAACCATTCCTGGGTTTGGGGATGTTGGTCATATCCTTTCCTGGGAAGGCCACCATGCTCCGGTCCTTGCAGAAGCTTCAGCGTCACCCATGGGGAGAAGAACCCCCCTGCCAGGCCCAGAGCAGCTCTTTGTGCCTTCCTCAGTCCCTCCATGGGGCAGGGAAGGTTTGGGTGATCCCAAGGTCASCCCTTTCCTGAGGCTGGGCTGAGGGACATCACAGTGCTTTGGGCTGCTGATCCTGGGGAAAYGGCCTCTGGTGGCTGCCATTGCTTCCCCCTGAGGTGAGGGGGGTGTGGGGTGATCTGGAGGGAATGCCTTGGCATTTCTGGSCTCTGGGTGTCTTGACCCAGGCAGGACATTCAGGGTTGAGCAAGGAGTCCAGAGCACATTCCCATCTCCTCCCACCCTYGTTGCCCCCACACCCTGCTGAGCAGGAGGCCTGAGCCCCATCCTGAGCAGTGGAGGATGCCCTGCTCTGTCCTGAGCTGTCACCTGTGCTGTCACTTGTGCTGTCACCTGGCTGGGTCAGGATGGGAGCTGCAGGGACCTGTGCTGGAGCACTGGGGTCCCACTGCTGGGACACTGCAGGACACGTTTCCATGGAAGCCCAGGGAGGTGAAGGGGCTTTCCCTGCTCTCCTGGTTTGCCAGCACTGCTGGGCTGCTGTTGTCCCCCTGGGCTGGATGTACATGGCAAGGGCTAGAGCTAGATAAGCTTTAAGGTCTCTCCCAACTTGAAATATTCTGTGATTCTGCATCAGGAGCTCTGCTCCCTCACAAAGGGTGGGTTGGCAGGAGGGGAGGAATTTCTCCAGCTTCTGAGAGGAGGCAGAGCCCCTCCTTGGAGAGCCCTGGGGAGCTGGGACCCCCGGGATGCTCRGGAGGGCTGTGTTTTCCTGCTCAGAGCACAACTGTCAATGGCAAAGTCTCAGCACAGACTTCAGTGCTGAGAAACACTGTGGGCTGGGACATTTTGGAGAAGATTTTTAGCTGCAGCAAAGAAATTTGGCAGCTTGGAAGCAATCTAATCATCCTCCTCCCATATGCTTGGTGCTATTTAAAAGGGAGCATGTACCCGATTCCTTCCGACCAGCACGCTGACATTTCCACAGTGCGTTTGGAAATAAATTTGGCATCCACTGTCAGAATCTCAGACTGAGCCCAGAGTGGCTAATTTGGGCTCTGAGTGCCTCTGCAGAGCACCTTTCCCTGCTGGCAGTGCCCGAGGAGCCACGGCAGGGTCTGCTCCCCACGGGCACTGCCAGCCTTGGGGACTGGGGGCAGCAGAGCCTGGGGCCTGGCAGTGGCTCCAGCCCTTCCCAGCAGCCCCTCAAGCTGAGGAGGCTTCAGGGTGGTGGCTGTGCTGGCTCTCCTGAGGCACAGCACAGAGGCACAGGGACCCCTCAATGCTTGGGCTCATCCTGAGCCAGGGCTCTGTCCTGCTCCGGGCCCTGGGCTCTCCAGAAACCTCCCTGCAACCTCCCTGCAACCTCCCTGCAACCTCCCTGCAACCTCCCTGCAACCTCCCTGCAACCTCCCTGAAACCTCCCTGAAACCTTCCTGCAACCTCCCTGAAACCTCCCTGAAACCTCTCCTGCCCAACACCCAGGGCTGGCAGGCCATGGAGGGGCACTTGAGGGGCGTTTAGGGTCCCCCCAGCTCCCCTCTCCTGTCACACAGCTGGAGGGGGGTGCCTGAGGAGTGTGGGGGTGGCAGCACTGCCCTGGCTGTGCTGGGCTCCGTGCTCAGCTCCAGCTGCACCAGGGAAAGGGGCAGGAAAGGGCAGGAAAGGGGGGCTGCTGCCACGTGCCTTGGGGGGACACATGTGGGGACCCGGGCATGGCTGTCCCCATCCCAAAGGTGTGACACCGAGGATGGCTCCTGTCCCCGTCCCACAGGTGTGACACCGAGCATGGCTCCTGTCCCCATCCCTCAGGTGTGACAGCAAGGATGGCTCCTGTCCCCATCCCTCAGGTGTGACAGCAAGGGCTGGTTCCTGTCCCTGTCCCGCAGGTGTGACAGCGAGGGTGGCTCCTGTCCCCATCCCTCAGGTGTGACAGCTAGGGTGGCTCCCGGCATGCGGGATGTTTGGGATGTTTGGAGGCTGTGTCTGGTGTCCTGCCCGCCTGTCCCTGGTTTGGGTTGGGGTGGATGGGCTGTCCCTGGAGATGACACCAGGTGCCACCTCCCTGAGCGGGATCTGTCCCCTCCCCTCATCCACAATCCCAGCTTCCCTCGGGTCCCCAGCCCCGCCAAGCCCTGGCCACAGCCTGGAGGATGCAGGGCTCTGAGCCCAGCCAGCCTGGGGAACAGCCTTCCTCCCCTCCTCTTCCTCCCCGTGCTGCTGTGCAGGGGTGAGGGAGGAAGAGGAGAGCAGGTTGGGAACACCTGGATGGATGGATGGATGGATGGATGGATGGATGGATGGATGGATGG
>JACDOX010000192.1:343373-355066 GCA_014549065.1 Cardinalis cardinalis
CAGCACTGCCACCTGCACTGCCCTCAGCACTGCCCTCAGCACTGCCACCTGCACTGCCCTCAGCACTGCCCTCAGCACTGCCCTCAGCACTGCCACCAGCACTGCCACCAGCACTGCCACCAGCACTGCCACCTGCACTGCCACCAGCACTGCCACCAGCACTGCCACCAGCCTGCCCTGGCCGCCAGGGCTGCATTCCCCGGGCTCTGGCAGGGTGTGAGCCTGGGGGCTGGGGCTGCTCATGGCCCTGGGGCTGTGGTCTGTGCAGACAGGCAGCAGTGGGAGCAGGTGACCCCGGGGCACGCAGCCTGCCCTCTTTTTGCTCTGGAACAAGAAAAGCCATGGCCCAGAAGGGGCTGGTTGAGGCTCGGGGGTGGCTGTGTCACCTGTGGGCCTGCTGGCAGATCTGTGACATCTGCAGGGTCATGGGAGCTCCTCTGGCTCCAGCTGTTTCCTGATCCCCAAACGGGAGCAGAGGGGCAGGCTGGAGGCTCCTGGGCACCCCAGACCTCAGGAATGTGGGCTGCAAACCTGGGGATGGGGGCACCGATGCTCAACCCGCATTCCCAAAGCATGGAGGGGTCTGCAGAGGCTGCTGGTGTCCCCACAAATATTTTAGGACAGGAGAAACAGCCTCTAATTGTGCCAGGGAAGGTTTAGGTTGGATATTATGGAAAATTTCTTAATGGAAAGGGTGGTCAGGCAGTGGACTAGTCTGCCCAGGGCAGTGGTGGAGTCACCATTCCTGGATGTGCATGTGGCACCTGGGGACCTGGGTTAATGGTGGGCTTGGAACAATGCTTGGATTTGATGATCTTAGAGAGCTTTTCCAACCGTAGAGGTTTTCTGATTCTGTGACTCCCTCCCCTCTCCAGATCACTCTCCTGGCGTAGGAAACTCTTTTTCAGATCTTTTTCAGCTGCAGAACCCTGGGCTTTCCTCAGCCTTCCCCCTTTGGCCTCAGCTCTGCTCCAGCCTGAGCTGCAGACACTGAGGGGCTCCACTGCTGGTGCAGCCCACAGCTGCATTTCCCCATCACCTGCCACAGAAGAGGCTGAAACTGAGACTTCTGCCATCGTGGGCTGGCAGGACAGAGGCACTGAGGGAGCTGGGCAGCTGCACAGCTGCATGCAGCGCTGCAGACCTGCCTGGGGTGCTGCCTGCCTCAGTTCCCCCCTCTGTGGTGAGGGGACAGCTGTTCCCAGCTGTTTGCAGGAGGCATTGCTGCCACACAGGCACTGGGGCAGGGGCTGAGCTGAACAGAGATCACAGAGTGGTTTGGGTGAGAAAGGATCTTAAAAGCATCCATGGGCACGGGCAGGGCACCTCCCACCACCCAGGGTGCTCCAAGCCCTGTCCAACCCAGCCTTGGACAGGGACCCAGGGGCAGCCACAGCTTCTCTGGGAGGTTGTGTAAGGGTAAATGGGTGACTTTAGCACTCCCAGTCCTTGATAGAGGCCCCATGACCACACTGGGAAAGGCTCTGGTTTTCCTGTGTCCCCTCCCAGATGGGACAGGGCTGGTGCAGGAGCAGAGGGAGCCCCAGCACTGCTCTGCTGCAGAGCCCCTGGCCCAGCTGGGCTCTGCCCGGGGGCACAGAGGGGCTGCCCTGGCTCTGCCTGGTGCCTGGGGACCGTGGCTGCTGGGGGTGGGTGTGCTTTGGGTCAGGACATGGCAAGAATGGGATCAAGCTGCTAAAAATGTCCTGTGAGAGAGAAAGGGGAGCCCACAGCTCCCTCAGAAGGGCCTCAGGTACCTGGAGCCTGTGTGCTGGCAGCCAGGGGCAGACATCCTTCCTGGCTGGGTTCCTCTTTGGAAACATCGGGGTTTGGGGTTTCATCCCTCTGTTTGGGGAGGATTTTGGGGGTCCAGCATTACCCCTGGGCAGAGGGGCCACTCCTGCACATGTCACCTTCCCTTTCTCCGCTGGGGCTCTCCTGGGCTGCACCAGACCAGCAGCTCATGGGGAAACACCAGCAGAGCAAACCCTCCTGTGCTTCTGGGGAGCAGTGGGGTGTCCCTGGGCAGGGGCAGCTGAGCAGAAACCCTCAAGGAGCTTTCCCCTGGAGAAGGTTGGGGCAGGAGGGAGGAATTATCCCAGAATCTGCCTCTGAGTGCTGGGGAACCAGAGCAAAGCACATCCCCTTCTGCCCAGTGTCTGTGTCTGCGTGAGATGGGGCCCCAGCCCAAAATCCAGCCAGTGCCATGGCAGGCTTCTGCCAGGGTTCTCCACTTCCAGAAACCCCCCAAGGGAACTGAGACCCAGGGCTGTGTCTCTGCAGAGCTGGGCAGTGACCGGGAGGAGCCCCTGGGCTCTGGTTTTGGCCTTCCCATGCTGCTGTGTTTAAAAATTCAGCAGCTCTGGTTGCAGGCACAGCAGGCAAGTCTCTCCTGGAAACAATTGGACTGGACCGGTTGAACTCAGCTCCCAGGAAAGCAGCAGGACCTTGGCTGGGCTGTGGGGATCCCACCCTGCTGGGGACCCCTGGARCAGGCAGGCTGGAGAGGCCAGGAGGTCAGAGGGCTGTGGGCAGGTCCCCAGCCAGCCCCAGCAGCACGGGGGGGTCCCTGGCTGGAGCTGCATCCCTCGGCACGGGCATTTACCTGCAGCCAGGGTCCTTCCCCAGAGCTGGCTGTGGGAGCCCTGGATGCCTGCACKCCCTGGGGAGCACAGAGTGGGATCCTGGCACACAGGGGGCTCCAGGAGGGGTTAGGGATGCAGGCCAGGAAGCACAAATGCAGGATTCCAGAGAGGCCAGTCGTGAGGGATCAGAGCCAGGCTGCAAATCCCGGGGATGCCTGGCTTGTGTGAAAGGAAGGGGCTGCAGCAGCTGCCTACTGATGCATTCCTGGGTAAACACGGGGGTGGAGAAGAAAGAGCTCAGCTAAAGGACACAAGAACTGCTGCAGTGTTTGGGGATGTTCAGGCTGGAAACCCACAGTTTGGTTTTTCAGATCCTCTGGGGAACTCACCTGCCAAACTGAGCAAGTCAAAATCCATTTTTTTRAAGTCAAAGTGCTTCCTCTCAATACTTCCCTCCAGGATGCCTCAGCAGCAGCGTCAGAGTTTCCTTCCATTTCAGCTAATTTCATGATACTTACAAAATTCCATCAAAGCTGGAATTGGAAACAGAATGTCTGTCTGTCTGTCAGGACAMCAGGGCTCATCTTCTTCCTCCCATTCTCATTTTGTTTTACCATCTCTCATATTTCTGGAYGGTCCCTGCTCTGCCCTGCCCCCCCCATGGCTGGGCCCCCTCCATCCCGGAGCACAGGATGATTCCTGGCACGTCCCCTGCCTGCCCAGCCCTGCCAGGAGCAGCAGGAAGAGCAGAGGAACTCCTGTGACCTGCAGGTTTGGCCTGTCTGGCATCTCCTGCAGCCTCCCTTTGTGTTTCTCAGGTGTCTAGAGCAGAGCCCTCCCTCCCGAGTGTTGGGAGGATTAATGAGTTGATGTTTGCAGAGTGCTTTGAAGGGAAGAGCCAGGTGGGAGGGTGGTAGGAGCAGAACTGGATTCCTTCATCCCATCTCCTTGCTCCCCTCACTGAGGGTGGCAGCCCCTGTGCCCCTCCTGTGCCAGCTCACCTGGGGGGACAGGGCTGCTCCAGGTGCAGGCCAGGGGTGGGGACAGCCTGGGAGGGAAACCACTGATAGGAAAGAGAATCATGGAAATTTTGGATTGAAAGGGACTTGAAGTTCATGCAGTTCCACCCCCTGCCATGGCAGGGACACCTTCCAGTGCCCCAGGCTGCTCCCAGCCCCATCCAGCCTGGCCTTGGGCACTGCCAGGGATCCAGGGGCAGCCCCAGCTGCTCTGGGCACCCTGTGCCAGGGCCTGCCCACCCTCACAGGGAAGAAATTTTTCCCAGTATTTCATCCATCCCTGCCCTCTGGCAGTGGGAAGCCATTCCCCTTGTCCAGTCCCTCCCGGCTMTTGTCCAAAGTCCTTCTACAGCCCTCCTGGAGCTCCTTTAGACCCTGGAAGGGGCTCAGGGGTCCCCCTGGATCCTTCTGCCCTCCAGGCTGAACACCCCCAGCTCTCYCAGCCTTTCCTTATGGGTGAGGTTCCATCCCTCCAATCTGATGTTTCACCCACAGGACTTTCTTTTCTTCTTTATTCCAATCTATGCAAAAGGAAAACAAACCCCAGTTGTTTTGCCAACTTCCTCTCAGTTGTCTGTGCCAGCTGCCCCCAAAGCAGCTGATTCTGGGGAGATCCAGCAGCTCTCCCATCCTGGAGCAGAGCTTTGCTGTCTGAGCAGGGCAGGATCAGCATGCTGGACAGCAGGGCTGGAATCTCCAGCTGGAGAATTCCCCCCAGCCATGGCCAGCCCTGGCTCCGTGTCGCTGTACATCAGTAGGGGCTGGGCTGGCCTGGGCAGTACGTGTTGGAGCTGGTGATGTTAATTAGGAGGTAATGAGCCTGATGGAGGTTCATTTTCAGGCTGTGTACTTGGAACTGATTATGCACAACTGGGAAATGGAAAATTGACCTCYTGCTCATTTTCCTGTCTTCTTCACAGCAACAGTTAATTATTGTGGTGGGCAACACTGCCCTGGACAGGCCTGGCAGGGATCAGCTCTCCAGCCCAGCCCTGGAACCTGGGCCTCACCTCCTTCCCTCCATCCCTGAGCCAGGCAATCTACATTCCCTACGCCCTGAGCCAGGCAATCTTCCCCTTCCTTGTCTTCCCCACTCGCAGCCTGTGCAGCCTCAGGGAGAGGGAGGCTKATCATGGGTGTGGAGATGTTTAAGCCTGGAAAAGCAGGGCTGTGGTCAGCCTGGCAGGCAGGCTGGGCCGCTCTGGGCTCAGCTCTGGGCACTGGGTGTGCAGTGCTGCCTCCCTGGCATCTCCTTCCCCAGCTGGACCATGGGGGCAGGTCCTGGCAGGGTTCAGCAGGTGGGAGCTCTCTCCCTGTCCCCAGGCTGACCTGCCCCATCCTATGCCTCGGTTTCCCCTCTAACAGTGACGGTGATATTTTGAGTGGGGGTGATAATCTGGGTGAGGCTGGTGGGTTTTGCATTTGCCAGAGTTCATCCCTCTGCTGCAGCACTCTCTCCAGAGCCAGTGGCTCCAGTGGGTACAGCGTGCTCTGGTTTTCCACATCTGTGCAACGTGAGCCCGTCCTTGTCATGTTCTCCTCCCTCTGGCCTCGCTCCCCATCTCCCTGCCTTGTGCAGCAGCCTGGAGCCGCTGGCTGCCTGCATGGAGCAAACTGGGCTGTGCTGGGAACTGCCCTGGCCTGGGGGCCCTCTGCACCCCACGCTGCTCTCTGCAAGGATGCCAGAGGGGTCCAGGCCCCAGGGAAGCAGCAGCTGCCTTGACAGGCAGGGAAGGGCTCTCCAGCCTGGCTGGCAGTGCCTCGGGGCTCCATCTGTGCCCAGCCTCAGCCAGCAGCTGACTGGGGGAGAACAGGCAGCACTGGGGGGCAGCTTTAACCCTTGAGTTCCAGGTGACCTGCAAACACAGCCCCACACAGCCCTCAGGTAGTGCCAGAGCCCAGCACAGCAGGCACCCGTAATTCTTTTATAATCTGCCTTCTTGTCCGTGACTGTTCTCCCAGGAAAGGGAGGGGGAGGCATGATTAATTTTCATTAGCCTGGTAAATAATAAGCTTGTTTCCGCYAGTCTTGCCCTGTAATTAGGGCTCTGGTGCCAGGGCCCTGAGAAGGAAGCTGGGATTTGCTGGTGACTCATGGGAAGCTGGGCCAGTCTGGACATCCTGCCCTGGGCAGAAAAAGGGAAGAGGCTGGGGCCTCTCAGAGAGACAGAGCTTCCCTTGCTCCAGAGGGCACAGGAGCAAGGGACAGGGTCCTCTGAGGGCAGAGGGAAAAGACCACTTTGGGAGAGGGAAAAACCCAGCCAGGGAGAGGGAAAACCCCACCCAGGGAGAGGGAAAAACCCACTCAGGGAAAGGGAAAAACCCACTCAGGGAAAGGGAAAAATCCACCCAGGGAGAGGGGAAAATCCACTCAGGGAGAGGGAAAACCCATCCAAAAGTAGGCTATTATTCAAGGGAAAATGGAAGTAAATCTTTCGGCCCAAGAGCTGGATCTTGACATGGATGTAGGATGAGCTCAGGAGGAGTTCAGTGATGTGGAGCTGGGGAGGGGAAGGAGCACTGGGGTGTTTGCTCTGAATCTGGGGCTGGGTGACCCAGAGGCAGCAGTGCCCAGGTGTGCAGAGCAGCAGGGAAACCCCTGCACCATGAGCAAACCTGTGCAGGTGAGGGCACCTCTGTGTCTGTCAGAGGGGCTGGAGCTGGGAAACAGAGCCTGCCCCACGGGGAGCGGCTGCTGGGGGGACTCTGTTCCCCACCAGGGGACAGAGCATCCCAAGGGACCCAGGAGGGATCCTCTTCCACAGGCAGAATTCCTCTGTGGAACTTGCTGCCCTGAGCTACCAGAGTCACAGAGCTAAGGGAGTTTCAAAGGAGAAATGGAAAAGGCCAAAAGGGGTGTGGACGAGGAGGATGGCCCTGCCTGCAGGAGGGCCTCTGGAAAAAGCAATGTCCAGGATGCCACCAGCACGGGGCACCTCCAGGAATGGCTCCATCCCAGCAACAAGGGGCTTCCCAAGGACGAGCAGGACCTGTGCCATGCTCTGCACGTGAGCCCAGCCCCAGAGCCTCCACAGGAGGAAGCTCCTGCCAAAGAATGAGCGCACAGCCCCGTCAGGGAGCAGTGTTTTCCCAACCCAGCAGATGCAGCGAAAACCCTCATTGAAAGAGCTGTTTGCTAAGGAAAAAACAACTGGCACGCTAATTAAAAGCGACCGATTAAAGGACTGAAAGGGAATTACTCATCATAATCGTTAAAGGCAGCACCTGCAGAGCTCTCCCTGCTCTCAGAACACGAGCATCCTCCTCGCTGCCGAGGGGACACGGCAGGGACACGGCAGGGACACAGCAGGGACACGGCAGGGACACGGCAGGGACACGGCAGGGACATGGCAGGGACACGGCAGGGACAGGCAGCTCCGCGGTGACGGAGCTGGGGCAGCCCCGAAGGGCACAGCACAGCCCCTGCTCTGGCAGGCACCAACACTGCCCTGTGGCCACCAGCCCAATGCTGCGGCCACCAACCGACCCTGTGGCCACCAACCCGACCCTGTGGCCACCAACCCGACCCTGTGGCCATCAGCCCGACCCTGTGGCCACCAGCCCCGCGCCTCCCGTGCACTGCCATGAACTGGTGGCCGGCAGGCGGTGACATCGCTGTGACAGCAGCCAGAGCAGAGAGCCCAGCCCCAGAGCCCAGCCCAGCCCGGGGCCGGCCCTGCCCTGCCTCTCCTGCTCCATCCCTTGTGCCCAAGGTGCTGCTGTGGCCACCTCAGCGCGGGCCCGGGGCCAGCACAGAGCAGGGACCTGCTCCAGGCCAGCCGGGGCTTTGCAGCAGCCGGGGCTGCTGCAGCTTCTCCCAGGAGTCACACCAGGAGCTTCTTTGTCCCTTCCCTGCCAGAGGCAGAGCAGGAGCAAAGCTGAGGCTTCTCAGCAGGGCTGCACGAGCGTGGGGCTTTCTGGCACCTGTGGTGGCGGGTCTGACCCGGTAAACCGGGATTTTTTGCTGAATTTGGTGTGGCCGTGTCAGGTTGTGCCTCAATGAGAGATGCTGCCCTCTGTCCCTGGTCAGCAGACAGGCAGTGCCAGGGACAGGGAGCAGGACAGACCCCTCAGGTGTTCCTGCGACGGGAGAGCAGGGCAGCTCCCAGCAGGGCCAGGACAGGGGACATGGGACATGGGCTCTGCAGCAGGGCCAGAACATGGGACATGTGCTGTGCTCTGCAGCCTGTGCCTGACCTCAGGCAGGAGCAGGACCCAGGGGTCCCTGGTGGGAACAGACTCTGCCAGGCCACAGGCTGGGGACAGGCTGGGGACAGGCTGGGTGCCACAGGAGGTGGCTCTGAGCCGGCACCTCTGGCCTTCTCTTCCCTCTGCAGCCCCATTGCAGCTCAGGCTGGCTGTCCCAGCCCGCTGTGCCCTGGCTGTGCTGCTCAGCCAGGGCTGCAGAAGGAGCCGGCAGCACCAGGGACAGTCCCTGGCTGGGTGTAGGGGCAGCTGTGGCACTGGAAATAAGCCTTCCTTTGGCTTTGGGTCAGTGTGCCTCCATTCTTTTCCACAGTCACTCAGACTGGGTATTAGGGGAATTTCTTCACAGTGAGGGTGCTGAGGCACTGGCACAGCTGCCCAGGGCACTGGTGAAGTGCCATCCCTGGAAGGGTTAAAAACTGTGGATGTTGCACCTGGGGACGTGGGTTAGTGGTGGACCTGGCAGTGCTGGGTTAAGGGCTGCACTTGGGGATCTCAGAGGGCTTTTCTGATTGTACTGACTCCCTGACTCTGTGGCCATGCTCCCAGACACCCAGCTGCCATAAACTGACTCTTTTCCAGCAGGGCACTGTGGGTGTCACACACAGAGCCTGCTCCTCTGCCTTCCCTGGCTGAGGCAGGGTCTCACCTTAGCCAGGATTCTGTACAGATGTGTCCAGCTGTTGAGCCACCGTGTCCTGCACATCCCTGGACGGCTCACCCTGGGATGCAGGCTCAGCACAAGTCTCTCCCATAGAAGGGAACCTGTTTCCCCTGCAGATCACAGAGCTGCTGGCAGAGCAGCTGCCAGCCTGGGGAAGGCCCTGTGCTTTCTTGCACTTTCTTCCTCTGCTGGAGCAGATCTGAGAGCTTTGCAGGTGGGTATGACTCAAACTGCTGACCTTGCCTGCCGTGACATCTGATGTCCCTTTGCGCCCTCATTCCTCCCTGAAGTTGTTGATTTTAGCATTTGCTGGTTTTAACACTCCAATTATGTGACGCTCCCAGCCAGGTTTCAGGAGCACAACTAGGTCATCTGTGAGCAGGGTGTGTTATCAGGCTCCCTGGCATCGGTGGGAAGGCACTWAGGGAATTTCTTCTCTCCAAGTCCCTTGTCTGGACCAATTTTATTCTCCACATTGTTATGTCACTCAGGTGAGTGCTCCCAGTCCCTCCTGTTAGTTCTTCTCCCTCACTGTTTCCTGTCCGTTGGTCTGTCCCACACCCGATGCCCTCAGGAAGCCTCTCCTTGGTCCCTGCAGTCCCCAGCCTCAGGTGTGCCCTGCCCTCTCCTGGGAGCTCCTGTCCCTGGGCCGTGGCCCCAGCGCAGAATCCCTCCCCACGATTCCAGGCTGCCCAGCTTTACAGACAGGCCCTGCTGGGCCCTGAGGAGGGGACGTGCCACCCCCGGGGTCCCTCAGCAGGAGCATTGTCCTCCCTGCTGGGGGCACAGCTCTCTCAGCGCCTGGAGGGAGAGGCTCAGCTCTGCTCCTTCCAGCTCCTTCCCCCATCCCTGCCCTGGGATCTCAGGGCTGTTTGCTGCTGTTCCCATGCCAAGATCAGGTAACCCCCACCCTCAGTGCCCTTCCCTGCCCTCCAGGCTGCTGGCCTGGCCACGCTCCCTTCTCATAGAATCCTCAGCTTGGAGGAGACCTTCAAGATCACCAAGTCCAGCCATCAACCTAGAGCCACCACAGCCACCCCTAAACCACATCCCTGTGTGCCACATCCCTGTGGCTCTTGAACACTCCCACACTCCTCCCTGGGCAGCTCACTCCTGTGCCTGGCCACTCTTTCAGTGAAACTGTTCTGTCTAATACTTAATCTGAACCAGTTGAGTAGAGCAGGGGTTACCTCAGTGTTTAGTTAGTAAATTGGTGGCAGCAAATTTAATATAAGACCTTAGCAGAAGGGAGGGTGATGTTTCTTTCAAATCAAACAGATTTCAGGCACTCAGAGTCACTCTTCTTCCTTTAGGAGATATCTCCAAGGTCTGGCAGGTCCCCCTGTGTATAAAGGAGTGAGTGCTACTGTCAGGTCCCCACTCTGTCCCCAAGGTTCCTCTCAGTTGACATTGATGTGGGGTTTGACCTCTAGGAGTTGTCAGGGTGGATCTTTTGCCTCAGCTTCTYGCTGACTTCAACTTCCATCTTCAGCAGGATCAGTGTGCGTTGTCCTTGTGCTCAGGACACCCTCCTGCCAGGAGAGCAGGGCCAGGGACAGGAACAGCCCATGCCATGTGCTGTAACCTCRTTTCCCTGCTGCCCTGCCCCAACAGGACCCTGCTGACGAGGCACCTGCGTGGGAGCCTTTGGGCTTGGGGAGGGGAGCACCTTCCTCACAGCTCAGCAGGACTTCCCACCCTTCCCACCTTTGCTCCATTGCTCCCTCTGGTGTTTTCACACACATATTTTTCCTACTGTGCCTCCTCAGAAGGATCTTAATCCTGCCTACCAACCTCCTGCCCTATGCTCAGCCGTACCTCACCTGTGCTCTCCCCTCTCTCCAAGCAGCCTCTTGTCCTTCCCTGGAGCTGCTGCTCCCAGCTCAGCCCCAAACATCCTCCATGGTGATTCTTCTTGGGATGCCCAAAGGAGCTCAGTGCATTTGTTTTACCCAGAGAAATGGTGCAGAGATTACAAGAGCACACAAATATTTATTTTCATTAGTTCTCTTGCTGGATTTGCACACAAGGGTGTTGTGGCCAGTTTCAGAAGGGTTGGCAATGTCTGTACCTGCTCTTCCAGTCTGTAAATCCAAGTGTTAGAGGGGGTTCAGCCTGGGGGCAGCAGCAGGAGGGGTGGCAACAGGAGGAAGGGGCCCTTGTTCAGTAGCCCTTGCCACCGCTGGGCACCTGCCTGTGGGGCTGTGCTCTGCTCCTCGCCCTTCCTCCCCGCCCCTGTGCCAGGCCTGCTCATCCCCCATCCCTGCAGCATCCCTGCTGTGCTCGTGGGATCCCACAGGGACTCTCAGCCTTTTCACAGAGCTCTGGGTCCAGCTCTGGGCTGGCTTCCAGGTCACTGTGCCTGTTCCCTGCAATGGAGGCTTCATCTCCTCTCAGGTTTACCAAAAGCAGCCGTGGGTGGTTTGCTGAGGCTCGTCCAAATCTGGAGGAGAACAGGAAGGAGCAGGAGGTGACAGCCCAGCCTGGGAGGGTCCTCTCTTCTCACAGAGACCATCCCAAGATGCTGCTGTTTGAGCTGTAACATTCCACGGGATTTTCCCTAGAATCAGATCCCAGCACCACCTGCACCTGCCCGGCTCTGGCCTTGCTGTGCCCTGGCTGTGACCACACCAGTGTGGCCCTGGAGTGGCAGAAGGGGAAGGACCACCCTGCCCTCCTCATCTGCTCACTGGGCTGAAACCCTGTTGCCTTCCTCAGGAGGCCCAGCAGACACTGATGCTTCATGTTTCATCACCAACCTGCAGCCACCGCTGAGGTGGGACCAGGAGCACCAGATCCGTCCCTTCAAGGCCTTCTCCAGCCACACAGAACCGCCCAGGCTGCAGCAGGGCAGGCTGGGGCCTCCTCCCTGAGACCAAGAGGACAATAATCACCAGCTGATTCTCCAGTGAGGCTTGGCTGCAGAGCATCTGAGACCCCGTTCACCAAAATTGTCTTGAAGGGGCATCAGCTCATCAGCGAAACACCCCTGAGCAGAGCAGGGTCCTGGATGGACCCTTGACTGCTTCCTCTGGCATCCTGTGCCCTCATTGCCTGGAAAACCAGGGCCCCTGCTGGGCCCCTGCTCCCCCTCCCCTTCCCTGGGCTTCCAGCCCCCCCTCCTGTCCTCCCATGCAGCAGCTTCCATCCCACCCCTCACACCCCAGCGTGAGCACCCTGCTCTGAGCATGGCAGGGACAGGGGGACAGGGAGGCAGGG